>CM067349.1:11944667-12017167 GCA_034190875.2 Urechis unicinctus
GAGGAAACTCACAATATGTGCCTATTAACAAAGGCTTTTTCTGCAGAGGAAACTGGTTGCGTATTTAAAAATTAGCGCGGCCATTCACAATGTCGAATAGCATAACCTAGTTATTGGCTAAATATGCAATAAATCTATAGAGATGTTGTACATAGGTTATTTGCAATCACGTATGGAATTGTCGCCATATTTGGGGTCAAAAAGGATACTGGTCTGCCGTTATTTTAACTCACTTCCACAACACTGGAAGTGCTGCACGAATAGCGACAACATCATTATCTTCTAGATTATAGTGCGCGCTATTGATTATATCCTTTGCGCTGTGGGGTAAGTCATGAATGACATACCGCGATTCTCCTCAATTTATGGGAGGATATCATAAGCGATTAGTTAGCGGTTCACTAAACAACAACATGATTTCTGCTAGCGGGGTGATATATTATTAACACGAAATTAAGATGATGTTAACTATCAGGAATTGTTGCAATGCCGTTTTGCATGATACTGTCGCAGTTGCTGTGACCTTGAAAACAGTCATCGCATATTTTGACGGCAATTCTGTAAGTTAAGAATTTACAGTAATAAGGGCAATTACATTTGCAATATATAGTAAACCCGTCTTTGCGGAGCGGCTTACCGTTACAGCCAATTGATCCGCTTGACGACTGACAGATATTTACCTGCATGGCTGTAATCAAGTAATGTAAGTACTGGATAATGATGCCACGGGACGTTCATCCGCTGTAAGGTTTATCGACGTATCAAAACAACGCAAAGATCATGCTTACTCTTGACTATCATTTGACGAATAATTTGATAAGACATGAATAGTCCGACTTTGTGCTTCTCTTTAATCTACACGACGCGACGATATATTTTGAGGAAACATTTTAGTTACAAATATTGCATGGACTCTTTCTGCTTGTGTAAGGCGGATGGGTGAATGTGTCGGTATTAAGCTGAATGATACGCTAAGCTTTTGGGTCGTATCCTGAACGCAGTGTTTTCTTACTGGTACTGTAGTGCCAGGAGACATTGGTTCCTATTTGCGAAAATACATCGATTACGAAACAAAATGTTCCACTCCTCTTAACCGACAGGAGCTGGCTACGAGGCGGTTCATTAGTGTTTCTGTTAAGATCAGTGGATTTGTTTAATTCACTTGGTGGTCGTCAAGCACTGAAACACATGCACAGAAAAAGCTGCAGCTGCGCTCATTTGTCTTTCATCGACTTAAAGTATAAAGCCAGTTAAGTCTCCGTGCAAGACATTCCTAAGCGGCATGCTCCAAGCAGAGTGTGTTGATTCACCATCACCCTGTTTTGAGTTGGCAAAAGATTAATGAGGCATCGCCAAATTACAATAAAGGCTGATAACATGACTTCTTCAACAAGGTAAGGGCCATAACACGACGGCAGACCTAGATGCTGCCAGTTTTGGGCTCTCAGTGTGACCCTCATCCCGGACGTCATCGAGTCATTATTGGGGACTGAAAGCCCTGCCACAGCGTTCATGTGAGTAGAGTCTTAATGGAGGACTACCTGACCTCACCCACCGTTCATGTGAGTAGAATCTTCATCGGATATTTATCAGACCTCACTCGTATGACTCGATCTGGTCGTTCCCCTTATGTGTCGATAAGTTAGTTAATATAAAATGTTCAGGTTGCGATAATTGTAGATGCTTCTTGGAGGCTCGTTCGATTGAGCATACATACAAGGACGTCGCGAGGGTGCGCAATGGAAGTTAGTGACAAATGCATAATTGAGGGTCGACAATTCGGTTAACTATTCAATAGTATTCAAACAATTCGTATTTGAGAACATTACGACAAACGAAGTCAATCTTGAACGTATGACATTATATGTCATATATTGTCATGGTTCGTAAACCAAATATACAAACATCTCCTAATCACTGCTGCACGCTGTGTATTAGGCATTCATCAATGCTGCACTTGGTCTATTAGGTATTCATTTATTCAGCACCATGTTCATTATGTATCCATTAATGCTGTACTCTGTGTATTATGTATCCATCAATACTGCGCTCTGTTTGTTAATAATCCATAAATGCTGCCCTCTGTGTATTATGCATCTACCAATTCTGCACTCCGTATGGTAGCTAACAACAATGTTAAACACAATATCCATCATCGAAATATACAAATGTGACATCATAACGGTATATCAGCCATACACTTCAATCTGATCCGAGTTAAATTGAACGATTATTTGTCCGTTTGCATACGTTATCAAACTACTTCAACTGTGTTTCTAAATTCAAGCCGTGACGTCCTGTTTAATGGCATAGATGTTATCAGACGTGTGATGCCGAATATATGTTGCGACCTTCCACATCAAATATCAGGTTAAGTGACGACCTTTACTAAGGCACATTTACATACACATGTAACCAGACACATGAGCAGCCAAATCGCAGTTGGGATTGAGTAGGGTATGGTCCGAAGCAATGGTTTTATAATGCGGGTGATATAGACAAAGTTACGGGACCAAATTTGCTGTAATTGAAGAAGCGGAGACATCTTCATCCCGCAAAGGAACAGTCAAATAGTACTAGTATTGACTTTCGAGTACCGTTATTTGGTGATTATGTGCCAGGGTTCATAGCCACGAACCAAAGGTATCAAACACTTTTACAGCTGACGCATCAAATCTACCCAACAGAAATTATTTTAATATAACTTAGTATGGCTTTTTACATAAAGACGCTTTTAATATAGACTGTAATCTCATAGAATGTACGTATGGGTAAATCTCATTAGTCTTAATATCATTGCCAGCCGCAGCTGTTTGTAGAGAAGCTCGTTATTGATTGCTTAAGGCATCAGTGGATATACGTGCTACCTGCTGGCTTGAGCAAAATGAGGGACAGACCCTTAGTAGCATGTATCCATTTTTATCGCACTTGCATGAAGAGGCAACACCACACGTAAACATTTCCTCAAGCGAACATTTTATGACAATCATTAAACACATATCAATCTTCATGCAAATTAGTGGCATTTTCGGGGGAATGTGAGCTGAGTATTTGTCTGCAAGTGTTTTAACTCTGCTGTCTTTCCGCTGAAGAAACCATTCAATACCAAGCTGAAGCAGGATAACTAATGTTTCATCACAAACTAGTCAACGCAATTTTAAGGCAACCCGTCAGTAGCAATGATGTGGAATCATGAACATATATGCAGCTTTAAGTGATTAAAGTGTGCTATTCGATATTGTAATTATTTGAGGTACAGCCACCAAAAAAACACGGACTGTAATCCTGCCTAAATGTAAAAATGGTTGTGGATATTCCCATATTTTCAGGAAGTGTGAATGTGTTTGCATTGGGCTGAATGAGCCGACTATGGGTCTAATCCTGAACATTTGTTTCCTCTATTTCAGCTGCATTTTTAAAGAACCTGGCTCTTCTTGCACGTTAATGCATTTTCATTTCCTCTTAGTTTCCAGCAGCTGGCGACTAAACTGCCTAGTTGTATGCTGTTAAGAACAATTGCTTTGCATGATTTCATTGAGTGGTCGTCATACATTGACAACATCTACACTGAGTGGGCGTCATACTTTGACAACACCTACCAAACTAATGACTACACGGAGAGTAGCTAGGCTTACACATCCCAATAGGACCGACTCATGTACGTCTGCATAATTATTTTTAATCACAATTATGATAAATACTTCATCACTGCACGCTGTCGATGTATGATTGATGATAATTTTTAATAGCTATCCGAAGATGGCAACAATTCGTTAGGTAGCTACATTTGTCAGGCGTATAGGGAGTAAAAAAGCTAGTGATTTAGTATCTACAGTGTGTGAGGATGTGATCACCCTTCAATAACATCATGTATTCAAAATGCATACATATTGCATTCTAACGATCACTTTGAATCTGCTGCTGGCACCAATAATAGAGGTTGTATAAGAAATTACGTGTTCTAACGTGTGCCAACTATGTGGAATTACATACTGGTTTGGCCATGAAAGTTGCAATAAAATTTGCAATGTTCATTTGCTAGTTATGTTGTGGTTTCGACACAAGTGAAAATCAAGGTACTTGCTTCATTCCAATTAAAGTAAGTAATGGTTAATGCGGAGAAGGCTTCCACTGACGATTTCCGCTTACTTAACCAACTCGCTGCATTTGCTCACATCAAGAGGTATGTAACGTTATGTTCTCCTTAATTTAAAAAAATATGAAACATAAATATTTGCCGTCTTTGGGTATAACTTTACATAGATCTATCCGATCAAATAGTGTTGATTTATTGTGACATAAATTCCCTCCATGGGCCGATACCGATATCCATTAATGACAGCAAGGCGTCGTGATTTGCGCACCACGAGTCATTTCCGGTGGATAGAGAATACCTTGTGATCACCAATTCCGTTATATGACATCAGACGGGGGATTTTATCCAATCCGTTACGGCGCTATGAATACGAAACCTTAAATTAGATTCGCCATATATTATACAGTGGTTTGTATATAGGGCCATTTACTATATTCCCGATTGTTGTACCATACTTAGGGACTCCAGGCGCTATCGGCTAATAAATCTGCACCACGGTTGCTTTGCCATAGTTCGGTTTGCATAAGGCCAAGAACGAAACTTGCAGAACAAATTGACATGGCAAAATATAGTACACTGTACCAAAATTGCAAGACCAACAATACCCATATTAATGTGTTCTATTGTATTTATTATTACTGTGTCTTTAATGTCAATACTTACAATAATTTACATAATTGCATGGCTGTATGTTTCGCACTTGCTGACAGCAAGAGGTGCTGTCTAAGCCTACTGTCCTGGCTCGGTCAATGTCTTTGGTGGTGAGGGCTGACGGCGAACCATGATTTTAATCACCACGCATGGCACAGTTGGCAATACCTTGCTTTGGGAGATGCGTTTTCGTGCCTAGTGAAAGCCCTTGTTGACCTTTGGAAAATCACGCATAGACATAGAAATGTATGCCTTTTGGTGGTTCACTTTGCAAATGGCGTCCCATGCACAGACGATTAGTGCAATTCATAACAGAGAGTCGTCGAGGAGAAGACTTTTATGAATGAAATAATTAGGTGTGTAAGGATAAATAAGCCTTATTACCCTGCAGAAGAATGCCGTTATGGACGTCTGCAACAGTAATGTGGTGCTTAATTATCAAGGAAGGGTAATATGCATTAACGAGGTAGCTAGCAACAACGAAAAGAACTGCCAATTGCTTTATCCTCATAAAGCTCTATTGTAGTTATTAGCATCGGCTATTGTGTAAGGATTCCTTCATATAACCATGTCTCAGAAACCGATGAACAGCTACATCAATGTCAGCTATGATATTGATGGTTCTGTTTTGACTGACCTTCGATAATCACAAACAGCATGAACAATTAGATTGACCGCACCAACATTGTTCAATTAACCTCTTGTTTTGATGATACACCGGAACGCATTTTTGAACTCAATGTGACATTCGACAATTACAGTAGGTCAGCGATGATAACCTGCAATATGAGATTGGTGGCGCTCGTTATAATTGCATTAATTGTTTACGGCGCGCAAATCAAAATATTTTGCTTCCATCAAACGTACTTTACTTATTTCCCTCCAGTACACGTTTATTGCTGCCAATGTGTACCACATAAAAAAAAACATCAAATAAGTACTTAATCTAGTGGCGCCCGGCATCGACAGATAACACCGGTATTTATATTGATTATATTCTCTCATGAAGGTACAATTCAAGTAAGCTGTCACTTATACCCATTTAGATATTAAGGTGCATTGACTCTGGAAAATAAACTAACACTAGAATAATCTTCTTGACGGAAGGGACAAAATAAAGTGGGGTCATTGTTATTTACAGTTTGGTTTTACTGTTAATGATGTATTGCTCAGTGAATGGTGCAAAACGTCCCATAGCGGCTGTGATGATTACATGCTGCAACTGTTGACAATAGCTCTGGTTGATGGGTCGTGACACTGCTTAAGACCCACCTAATGCTTTTCCTTGTTCAGCAGCTTGCTTGAACTAGGTATGCTGTCATCCGTAAGTGAAATACGCACCTGTATATCTCAATGTTCCGTTATTTGTCCACATTTGTGATCGCAACCATCATAGCAGCCAAACTCTCGTGCCGTTCTCGATATTTCCTTCATGACCTATTTTATTAACCAAACAGTCGAATTGCTTTGTCTTGATGTTTTGGTATTAAACAGTACTCTGGATTAAAATAGTTTTTAACAATTAAAAGTACGGACAGTAATTAAAGTGGCCGCTGAAAAATGTGTGGTATATTTTGAAGTTGACAATTAACTCATTTATACCGTCTGCTTTCACATGACTCTGTGACATTGAGTAGAGTCCGCCATCGCGCGTTATGATTCGATAGTTAATAATATTAGTTTGCATGCTAAACTACAGTGAACTGGTCCCATTCCATAACTACTTTACGTTGTGGCAGAGGAGTAAATCAGGTTCTGCCCTCTTCATTGTCTGCATCGAATTATATGGCCACTCGAAGGTGTCTATTGCGACAAAGTATCTGTTGAGTGTTTCAGAGCAATGCAGCGTTATACAAGCACCAAAAAAGGAAAAGACTGGGTTATAACCAATATAGAACAATCGGTATCTGTAATTGTCATGACTCAGAATATAAATTACTTACCTTGCAGAACAATAATCGCAAAATGTTATTGTCATAAATATCAGCCGTTCATAATAACAATTTGTTCCAAAAATGTATTGATCAATTATTCGAATTCCTGTTTTTTTGTAACAACACATTATGCATTCTCACTGACAGGCTATATATGAAAGTCAATGAAAGTACTTATCCAAACAGAGCGATTTATTCAACACTGTGTATGGATTCACTCTTGTATTGATAGCAGGACGGGAGTTCCTACTCAATAAAACTAATTGTTAATTCGAGCGTATCCCTGCAAAAACTGTCATAATTGTGATTACTGCAGGCGAGTATTTGCAACAGACCAGCATTATATAACGCAGAGATGTCTCAGTTCGTTATGAGATGTGCATTGGAACGGCAAAGCCCGCGCCAAAAAAAACAAGCCCTTATCACTATTTATCCTTCATTTCACGTTGCTAAAGCATAGTCGATCGTATAACAAGCGAATGCTAGATATCTGCCAGCAGGTCATTATGATATGGAACAAAACCCACGGTGCGTTCAAATATCCCACTATAACGAGATAACCATTAATGAATACAGACAAAGAGACACATTTTTACCACAGGACAACTGAGTTGCTGTGATTTATGTTAACAATTGCGAGTTTAACAGGAGAAATAAGGCAGCAGTTTATCTTTCTTAGATAACGACGATTCTCTTCTTAAGTTTTTATAAACTGGCTCCAACGAATCACACCTCAGAACCTCTGTAGCTAGTCGACAGGCTTATAAATGAAACAAGTTTGACTATCCCATTTGGGTGAACAGATTTCTTGTCGAAGGACTTCGCTCGTTGTTACCCTATAGACAAGATATTTGAGTCATTTCACTGAATAATTTTAAATGCTAACTCAATCTGTATTTTTAGGACAGAGGATATGTTTTTAACCTATCTATATGTACCGGTTGAACATAACTGTTTGTCATGGGTAGAGTTTGTATAGACCATAAGACATTCTCGGGTTTAAAGGAGTTCCAACATTTAGACATTTGTCCTTCTATTGGTACCGTATACCTTCATTGCCCATTGTGTTTGAGGACGTTTAATATCTTCATATGACAAACAGTGGAATAATTGGTATCGGTTTAGAACATTTGTTAAGGATTTCGCATTGTCATAAGATGCATGTTTATAGTTTATTTACAGAGTTTGTTGTACATTTAATAACACGCGTTTGGTATGCATACTTCAGAACATAAGCCAAACTATAAGGATAGACAAACCTGTCTTCGCTTTACCAGGTTTCATGACATCATTGGTACTCACTTTCAAAACGTTGAAACTCATGGAACGATGTGTTTGTTCATTAATAGGGATGTTCGACTACCTCTTTATTGCATTATTAAATAATTTACCTAATCATTACCTATAATTGAATAACTACCTCATTGGACGCACAATGTAATGTATCGCAAAAATGACGTGTAGAACAGAACACCGGTGTATATTATCGAACATCTCGCATATTTGTCCACAGCACTAAAGCGTTTCTTAACGGCGAATATCAAAGCAAATTTCATTCACTGTATGGGACATTGCGACGCTAAAAGGTGTATATACAATCATCAGTAGCATCTTCAGCTGTCGTCTAAAGCCCATAACTGATCAATCATTTAGGTGTAATCGGCAGTTTCCGGAACTGATGAGCAGCGCTCAGCAGATTTCCGTAGATGCATAAGCACATTCGGGTTTCGGCGGCCAGATGGAGGACTAATACAAGACTGACGCCTATAGGCGCTGCACTCGTTGATATAACCACACACACGTGTGTCAACCAACCAATAACATCCGCAAGATGTGTTGTCAGATGGCTTGACACATCTGAACTTACCTCGTTACCGCAGTGTGCTTTCGAATTCAAGCTATAGCGCATAACTACTTGGTCAATTTATGACATATATCAGTATTGCGTAAGTTGATGTTTGTTGTCATTAAGCAATTATGATATTTTAACGTCAGCTGGAAATAAGAGTATTTGTGACCGGTCTTTGTTTATTGTTTGTCATATCTGTTAAGTTTGCATATAATTGTAATACTACTTCCTCATAATGTATGTAAAGCATATTTAAAGCTAAGTGCCACAACAAATTGCGCTGAAAAATCTCGACACTGTGGAGAAGTAATTTAGCTACAGGATTGTCCTGGCTGATGGCTGATGTGGAACTCCCTCCCTCTCTTTATCCGCGGAGCGTCCGACGATAGCTGACACTTAAGACCGTTAATTAGGGATCTTATTGGGATACGCAACAGGGTAACAGGTTAAAATGCGCATTGCATGCTAGGTACAATGGCTGCACAACATACGTAACGGTTACAAAATAAATGAACAAAACATCGAACAAATTGTAAGGCGACATTCGCACTTGTGACTGATAGATGGGCGAATATGGCGTTTACACGCTATATGAGACAAGCATTTGAGCAATTGGACACATTGATGCGGGGAAACACTGATCCCTTGCAACCAAAGCATTATATGCTTATTAACAGAGCTATTTTGTTCGATTATCCGGATGCAACTAAATCATTTTCAAAAATTTTTAAACACGATAGTCGAATAGAAAAAGACTTTACAATATGGAGTTTGAAGACTTTGTTAGAATGTCAAGGTGCTTACTTACTAAATTACGGTGACGGAACACAATCCTTGAATCACTATTGTGTCCGGGGCAAGAAGTATAAATTAAGAAAATCGTTATTGTTAGTGATTTATATAGGTTTTAGGTATCACGCAACACTAACAGCTTCCCAACAAATCCCGGCGTCATTTAATTGGCCTCAGCTGGCGGTTAAGCGGTCTATTAGCTGTTTTGCTAAGAGCTGTAGCTGTGTTCGATTTCGATTAGCATCCTCATCCTGTGACCGCATCCACACGGAATACTGCAGCTGGGCTAATTTCATTTCATTTAGATCGTCTTAAAGCAGACAAGATGGCATATCCTGCTAGGCCATAAATTAAACCGTGTCATAAATGTGGAAAGTAGAAAAGTGAATGCTACCATATAACGCGAATGGCTTTAGGCAACATTTTGGCCAATCTTGCAGGGAAGCTTTTAATAATCGTAAATAATGTGACTTGTTTTGCAAGTGAATATAATCAGCGGTCCACAGGCACTTATCATTATCTCTGCTATAATCAGGCACGCAACTGATAATGGTTGCGGAAAATGATTTATATTTAATGTAGGCTATGTTTTTATGTATTCCTCGTATGTTTTCAACTTAGGAATTGACAATATATGCAACTTATATCATTATATGCAACATATTATTACCCTGACAAGGATGACAACGGTAATGGAAATGATGATAACAATAATTATAATGGTGATCCGGATAATGATATTAAAAGGATGATGGTGACGATGAAAACGAGGATGATGCTGATGATGATGGTGGTGATGATGTTGAGGATGTTGTTGATGTAATATTTATTTAAGACCGCCAGCTATGTATCAAGATAATGTTGTTATAAATTAAATCATAGCGATGGATATTAGTATGACTGATAAGCTTCTTGTGCCAACCAAAATAGTGGTTCAGATAACACGGCCAGGTGAAAATGTGGCCAGGTCATTACATGGCCGCGCGATAACATAACAAGATGTTAACATGACAAGCCGATAACAAAGACAGGTGAAAACATGGTCAAGTGGAGAACATGCCAAGGCAATACACCACAACGCCGATAACTGTACCACATGAAAACAGAAGGTGTGATAACATGGCCATGGCAGAAAAGATCTGCTGATACATTGACCCAAAACTAGGTCACAAGGTTAACATGGCTTATAGATGATGAAAAAGAAGCGTTTAATTGCTGCAAACCTTATAGGCCCTGCCAACCATGGTGGGATTTCACTGCATGCAATAAACGAAAAGCACCTCTGACGATTGAAATTGATGGCTTCTTAGCACTCCTATTGATAGCTTCATGACGCTCCCGTGGATGGCTTCCTGATGCCCCCACTTGATGGCTTCCCAGAGCTCGCATTAATGGCTTATTGGCGTTCCCATTGATGGCTTCTAAGCGCCAATTGGCTTCTTACGCTCATATCTGGTAGGATGGCCTCAAAACGATGGCTCAGTAACACGGACCAGGTGAAAATGCTTTGGCCAGGCAGGGTCATGACACGTCTTTCTTAGCGCTACAAGGTGTTAATTTAACTGGAAAACATCGAGAAAATCCATTCTGTTGTGAAGAAAACTCTCGCAGTGAAGTATTTATGACTTTTAATCCGTTTAACAGGACTCGGATTATAAAACATGACCAGAAATAAGTAGATCAGGGTGATGGTCAGCAAAGGCCGGGCTAAGGGGGTCCATGGATGGAACATGTTTGCCGTGAAGGGCTGCAAAACAAGTTAGGCCAGTAACCAAACTGTTGCATCAGGATGAAAAAGAAAGGAGAATGGAAGGTGATGAGAAGCAGATGTCTCGGGGGCATGGGCAGCGATGGGCATTATTCATTTAGCACTTCCATATTGAAAATTCATGCGCTCCCGTGGAGGCCTAGTTCCTGATAAGTACGCCCCCACTTGAAGGCTGCAGAGCTCGCAATGGTAAAGGGGTTGTATGTGGATCATGATTGCTATTCTCTCCAATGCTTGATGGCCTGTACTAGGTCCCTTGGCCCACCCATAATGATGGCTTCTTATGGTATGGCCTTCTTGATACTCGCCTTTGTTCTTTGGCGCGACTTCCATTAGGTTGTCCTGTAATACAAACATCGAGAAGACTCCATTCATAAATATAAGTTGCTCTCGCAGTATGTTTATTTTGCTGCTTTAATACATTAATCATGGATTATATGTCTCCTGAAATAAGCAGATCACGACGATCGTCAGGCAAAGATCTGTCGGCCCTTTTTGCGGCGTGACATGCGTCGCTTTAATGAGGAGACCGGCTGCGCTTCTAGGACACCAGTTCAGTACACACCTTGTTGTTCATTAAGCTCAGACAATTGTCAGGTGATATGGAACCTACATCATCACCAACAGCGTGAGTTAATCAATCACTTACGGCGAACGCTAGATTATTTTGATAATTTATAAAAAGCCAAGCTGACCTAGTTTTGGCAAATGGAAGACCGCTATTTCATCCGTGGACAATCACGTTACGGTCCATATTAAGGATTTGTCAGATGGCCTCAAAAATGTTCCAGCTATTTAATCAAAAATAAATCGCCCCTGGCAATTTAATAAAGTCCAATTCACACAAGCGGCAAATGTGATCTATATGCATCCATCTTACTACCGTGATTTTACTATCCATCAGTCTCGTTTCCAACGCAAGATCTTATCAATATTTCATTCTCGGGTGATACACTAGGTTGGTCCGACTTGGTCGCCATCTTACTTACCGAACGACTATCCATCATGCTCGCTTTACACAGGCACAATCGGCTGTGGTTCTAGGTTTTTGTGCAATCAATTTCACCTCGATTCCGTTTGTTAAGCATTTCCACACGCACATATAAAAAAATTCACCTGTGGCAATAATTTAATTATACTTTGCCATCATTCAAGATGTCCGCAATATATGGATATTATTTTTGTAAAATTATATACAATCGGATTGACATGCTATAGAAATCGTATATAGGGTACTATCCTTCTTGTTAAATGCTATCCCATTAATTGAATTACACAAGTCGTTCGGCTATTTCGGTCCCCTCAAGTAATATCTGCTATCCCATCAATATTCGTTTCGTGCCTGCCCCTGGCAATGAAGTGAAACACAATCGATTCCCATAACGGGAATGTTTTCATTGCACCAATACAAATTGTAATACATGTATAACAATACTAACGACTGACGTCATTTTTCTGTTTTTTATGTGTTCCCGGTTTTGATATTAGGAGCGTTTTATTGGCTTATTAACAGCTTTGAAATATGTATACCTACAATCACAGCGTTTACACATCTTACCAATTAATGTTGACACATGTCATCGACTATATTGACGATTATCGATGGATCTCAAGCATAATCAATTGAAGCCTTCGTGCCTTTTACCTGCTTATTAAGTAGAACGCACGTATTTCATTCATTTATTGTGAACACGTCTGAAGTGATCTAAATGTCCGCCACAGGCGACCAGGCAGCGTCAACAGCGAGTGTATTGCACATTTTGTTGTGCAAGTTCTACATGTAAACCTGTCCGGACATTTCATGCCTACGCCATTGAGGAGATGTTGCACACTGAAACCCAATCTATTATGTATTGTAAAACTGTCGTTTGCATACCTGGCAATTGCATAGCTACGCCATGCTTCCGAAGGGTTAGGCAATTCGAAGCAATAATGCAGTGCGGCTGCTTTTGGCACCTGTATTAACTCAAGTGCTGAAAGCAACTTGTCCTGAGGGACATTAATGATGATGTCTGATTGCACCGTTCAATGGTGGTAATTGTGCCTTTGAGTTCGTGTGTTCCATTATCACACGTGTTGCATTACTGCTGACAAGCTGCATGGTAGATATAAGCAATAACACATGCTAGTAATGTAGAATATGTGTACACGACATAGTGATGACCTTTGCCCTGCTGTCATATCGATTGATCATCTTGCTTCTATGTCCTTGTTTGTATACGAAATACAGGCATTCGTTGTTTGTCCTCGAAACGCTTGCTCTAGTACCACGCCATTGATTCAATAATGAATTGCGCTAAGACTGATGCTGTATGTGAATTGAACGCACCACTGGAAAATGTTTTGTCAATACTCTTATGCGTGAAAAGATTTAGCATCTGTATCACTAACCAACGAAATCACCATCATCATTACTAACCGCCGACATCGACCTCAGTATTACTAACCGCCGACATCTGCCTCAGTATTACTAACCACCGACATCTGCCTCAGTATTACTAACCGACGCCATCCCAATCAGTATTACTAACCGCAAACATCTACCTCAGTATTCCTAGCCAACGATATTGCCGTCAGTGTAACTGACCGACGCCATTACCCTCAGAATTACTAACCGTCGATATTACCCTCGGTATTACTAACCGACGCCATCGCCGTCTGCATCACCATCATCATTGCTAACCGACAACATCACTATCAGCATTACTAACCGACAACATCACCATCAGTATTACTAGCCAGACAATAGGATATTTAATTAATGGCCTCAGGTAACTTTGAATATCGGCGCAATAGCAGGTGACGCTAATGATATGCAGGGACTTAGGTAGCAGGGTAGTTATTGGATGGAGGACTGGGACGGCGAGGGGGATAAAGAGCAAGGTTTCAGTCTAGCCGGGGTGTGGTTTTGGGGTGCCACACACTTATCAAAGCATCTTTCACCAGCCACTCAAACCGATACTAACCTAATATTTGAAGTAGTAACCTGCACGTGGTTAGCTCTATCAGATATCCGAATCTGAGTGATGCCAAGGTCGTTTAGTAGAGCCATTCCACTGCCAAAACATGTCGAACACAGGCTGACAAATAGTGAAAATAACAATTGCAATATGAAATAAACGTCAGCTTGATAATTGACCGGGTCCATCTATCGAAAACAGTTCGACTCTCACAGAGTCCAGGCCATTTACTATTCTCGATCTTTAGTGTCCGCGGTGCAGATGGCGATATTAGATTGTCAACAACCTTCTAGAGCCAGGGAACTGGCCGGGGGTCGACTTAAACATTTGTAGGCTTGCTAAAGACATGCAGAGATCTTAAGCATAGAGTTTTGTAGCTTCTCTAAGCTGTGTGGGGATAACAAAATTACATAAAATACAACGCCGTCATCAGGCGAGGGTATTTTGAAATCAACAAAAACACCTGGGATTGCTGAACCGACGCTCTCGAGGTTATGGTCTGCTAAAAACATGTAGTCATTCGATGAGTCGAGGTGTCCACTGCTCTGAATTTATCCGAGAGTTGGACGTGGTTTTGAGGGACGCCATGACAAAGCAACGTACGGCGACTTACAGGTGGCGTCTTCACATTTTTTTTCTAGGGCTGAGGTATTGGGTCTAAGCTACCTGATTTTGGATATCGATCGTGAATACCGGCGATTGCATCACTCGCTTCAGCAGTCTTCCTTGATGGTGTACAAAAGAGACAGCTACAATCGTCATTCTGTCCTAGCTGACTTAATAAAGCTCAGTGCGCGTGGTAGCTACGTAACAACGTGTCCGCGCCGTACCGTGTTTCTGATGGTTGCATCGAGATTGAGTCCACGTGTTAAGTAAACGAGGTTCGATATCATATGACCGGACGTTATGCTTCGCATGTTTTTATTAGCACGAGAGCTTTATCATATACATTCCAGTAGACATTGCGTTGGCCTTGTTTATCATGCAGCCAGAGCCCATTGAATGAACTTGATGACAGCTGCTGCTATTGGGGGTAGTGTAGGGGGGGGGGGGGAGAACTCTCGTGAATAAAAAGTGCACTGCAGTCACTTATGACAAATCTCACCCATCATCTCGCCTTTGTCGAGGCGGCCGATATCACAAAGGCATGGACATCGGTGATAAATGACGATCTAGATGGTGGCGCTGATCTGTCATGTAATAGTCGATATATCATATATCCTCGCACAAGTTCTTGGAATATTATAAACGCTTCTCCTAACAACGTAAATATGTATTTATTCCGGTAAAACAGTGATATCTATGTTAAATTTTGATTTCTATTCAAAAAAAGATACTACACGTAATGTCGTGACAATGCCGAAGATGGTGTACGCGGTGTCGTGACAATGTCGATAATGTGGCGTGGGAACACTACAAATTACCTATAGCTGACATAGAATACTCAATGCACTGCTTTATGCCGTTGAATAGAGTTCCCATCTAGTTTGCTACGAGCCTGATTTCAGTATGGCTGCCTTCGACCAATAGTGAAGCAGCGAGGTCTATGACGTGACGACGTGCTGTCATGGTTGGTTGCCCCATATTGTCATATCAGCTACTTCTCTTCATTCGAAACAATCTCTACCAATATCATGCAGCCGGCGCTTGGGTTGTGTGAAGCTTGGGCACTGTGTGATACCAAACTTTCTCACCTACAAAACTGCTTTTCCACCTTATGTCATACCATCTATGCCGCTTTGCTCTATTGTATATCATGGTCCATGATTATATTTTACCAATATAGGCAATATCATTTTAGAACCGTTGCTCAGCCACCCACTTTATTGACTATAAATGTCAAAAGCGGGAAGGCTAAAGTTGAGGAAGATATATGCATCTGTCAACTATGCTGGATTCGGTTTAAGTCTGCATCGGATTAGAAACTCGCAAATTAACTGTATAACTAATATAACTTGACCGCTATGAAGTGAAATGCAGACAGCAAATTTGTCGTAAGGGACTTTACAATAGATGTCTGATTGCACCCTTCAATGTTGTTAATTGTGCCTTTGAGGTACTCGGTTACACGATCACATATGATACATTACTGCTGACAAGCTACATAGTAGGGTTAAGGGTGATATATGCTAAATATCCAGTAATATATTATTTGTATGCAATACAGAGTGATGACGTTTGCTCTGAGGTCATATCGATTTATCATTTTGCTTCCATGGTTTTTTTTACATCAAATAATAGCATATGATGTCTGGTTTCGATCCCGGTTTGACTATTTTACGAACAGTTAGCATGGCAAAGAAGGCTTATGATAATAGGTAAGGTATCGGAAGAATTTGACGAAAACGCACACTACAGCATTTGAGTTTCTGTTTCCTTGATATGTGTCATCCACTGGTTTTTTCTAGCTGCCTTAAATTTTTGGTCGTGGTTGAATTGAGTATACATGGTTAAGTAAATCCTGTTTGCCCTAATTCAATGTGATTTCATTATATATGGTGGTAAATCTGATATGATTCGCCTTAGTATGACAATCGTACTCATAGTTGCGCGTCTTTCACTGTGCTTGCGGTGACATGAGGCAAATTATATCGTGTGACAGACACCAGACTGGTTCAACCAGCCAGGCGAGAACCATGGCATTTGCTGAGACATCGAATTGCTGTTAATGAAGGCAGATAGTAAGAATGTATGGTCGTTGGCTTGCTTAGCTTAGCTTCATGTGGTCAGTTTTAAATTGAACACAGCTTGGCAAGTGAGACATTTTCTGCTGTAGCAGATGATGCTTGAAAATAGCAAGCCAATATTTGCGTACCATCTTCATTCATATTGGACAAGTTATACCAGCAAGTCACGCAAAACATCGTATGACGTCTTAACACCGCGAGAGAAGCAGTGGACTAATCAATTGTCAGGAATACATTGATGTTATGTCATAGCTGTAGATATGATTCTGGCATTGTTAGGGAATTAACATATGCGACCAGCAATGCGGCACAAATGATGCCCTTCACAGAATATCTACGCCATTACAGCTTATTACAGCACATACTAATATAGACGTTATACTGCACTTCGACTAAATGCTACACTTTGACCAACTGCGATTAATATCCGAGAACTAGGTCAAGGTGAAATGACCCCTATAAAGAGATCAGACCCCAAACGCAAGAGCATTTTCGTGCCTATATCTGTTATTCAGATGCGAAATGCAAATAACGCGGCTGCCTCTGCCGTTGGTTCTCGCTATTCGATCCGTTACGGTTTGGTATTTGAGCGGGATTTGCTTTTAATCAGGCATGGCGTTTTCTGCTTTGATATATTGCTGAGACTCTGTCTTTTTGTGTGTAAAACGCCGGAAACTTAAATTTCACAGGAATGTCGATGACTGTTTAGTCCATATGGAGAAATTTAACACAATTATTTTGAATGTAGTTTTATAGCATACAGTATCGCGGGCAGCTTAACTGAAGATGATGCATGGGGACTATTAGCCATGCAATCTAGGAAAGGCGGCTCATCAATTTCATCTGTCTACTTCAGTTTATTGGTATTTGCATTACGCTCATATGTTACGGCGATGGCTACAGCAAGTGTTATATAGCTGAAATCGTCAACCACATTAAAGGCGTTCCAGAATCGGCTGTTTTTGGTGTCTCTTCTTTGCGGAAAAAAAGGATGTGACGATATAAGGTCGGTTTGACTATTAACCCGCTCATATAATCTGCTGTCTTGCTAAGCAAAGGAAGATGGAGGTGTACGTCGCATATAATTATTATATTCGCCGATGATCAAATGTCTAAGCATCTAACCGCAAACACCTACGGCGCAAAGCGAGGTTAACCCAATTGTAAGTTGTTTATGCAAGCTAAGAAGCGCGTAGCACATAAGGCCAACGTACGAGATTCAAAACTTTTTCAAAGCAATTTTAGGAGGATATAACCACACAATACTCCCTGAATACCATGCAATTATTATTGATTTAGGATTTCTGCACACTTGATATCGAATAGTGACATGTTATGCATGAGCTGTTATATGGATAAGGTACGGATTCATTCCCCATGAATATAAATATGGCGGGTTTCTAGTGTTCATGTTATACGAGTAGAAATGTTCAATCAATCTCTTATTTAGGTTCAGGATTTTTATTCAAGCTCATTCGCAATGCCCGTGTTACAAGACGAATATATGCCTCCTCATGAGCTGAAAATTGTTAAAAGAAAACCTACTTAACAGAGAAGCTTTATTCTGACATGGCTGCTAGGTTCCACACCACTAACAAACCCAATACGCTCTATCTCGATCCTAGTAATGCTTTTAACAAAGAGTATCTATGTCCCCGAATATAAATTCTGCTGCACCTTAGTGTGTATCAGCATGATCTGTCGACTGTGACATCATTTCACCTGACCAAATGTCGACTCAACGCACGGCAGAAACTTTGGAAGAAGTGACGAAGAGATAGTATCGTACTCTAAATACCAACACGCAATGTATTTTGAACGGTGCTTTTTGGGGGGCTGCTGACCATTCTAACAGCGTACAAAACAAGGGACCACATGATAAAACACATTACATGATTCGGTTCTCATGATGTATGGATTTAGCGCTTCCACGTATGGAAAACTATCTACAGTTGAGTCAGTTGATATAAATGCTATCATTCATTTAAATCGATTTTGCAAAGACATTGTACGGCAATGCCTCCTGATGCCTTGATCAATGGAGACGTTTGTCTGCAAACGGTGAGGTGTCATCACTGCATCACATGGGACAAAATATTGATATCCTTAACAAATCATTAGGTTCTCTAGAGACAAGGAGATATCTAGCGATAAAAAGTTCTGGGCAACAGAGTAGGTTATCTTGCGAGGAAGCTTGAGAGTAAGAATTATAGCGACATGGCTCGGTAGAAGCGTCCCATAATTTATGTGTGACATAACTTAGGAAGAAATTGCGTCAAGGACCAGACGAATCGTTTTATGGAAATGGGCGGTTTGCGAATACATGATCATGTTAAAAGACGTTGGCTAAATATATATATTGATTAATTCTTGTATGGATTTATCCAGCCAATACAACCTGTTTATAAAACTCAATCAACAAACATCGAAGACTACATTAAGGACTTTACAATGATTGTCTGAAGATCATCAGCGTACCAATAATCATAACTCACCTGTGTGAGTCTTGATGATTTCGTCAGCTCATGATGAAGAGATGCAGCGGGTTAATTGTTTGGTGCACGCTCCATGAAATTGCCGCATCGTATCTCCCGATTGTAAATGCGGGATGTCATTAACAAAAGAGAGTACCAACCGGTAACTATCAATTGCGCATGCGGAATATGGTTTTATTTTCAAACACGATGATGCTTTTATTATTTTTATTATATATGATAAGTTTTACGGCTGTCATACTGAGTTATTTAGATCACAACAACTTCATTATTGCTGGTTAATTGCATATAACGTATGTATTTATATACTAATGACGAAATCGTTACATTTCCTTTTTGATATTTGAAAATATACTCAATATTATAGCAAATAGTTGGTAATTTCATTATCCCGCACAGACCGGCTTATAACAATTACTTTTCTCTCCCTGCAGGCATAATCTACAGAGCGTGTTATATTCTGAATAGATTTGTAAAGCGGAGATAAAGGCGAGTAGCTTTCGTAATAATCTTATTAATTATAGAAGAATACAATTTCTTAGTCTGTAAGATATTGTAATTTCGAAAAAAACCTGGAGCTGAAGACAGCATATTGTGCATTATCTTGCCGTTAAATTAACAAATCATCCTCACGTATATAAGCCCTCTCAGGGTGCATTTTCCTTTCTCAAAGGTATATTGCACATGAGCGCCCATTACATTACCTAAAGAAAGTCAGAGCTCAAAGCATACCCGTCATGCTAGTGCCGTGTCAAGCGGGGTTTATCCTTCTTTGGTTGACAATTACAAATATATCTCCAAACGTAACCTCTCAATGCGTCGGAGATAGATGAGGGTCTTTGTCATCCGTGGCAGGCTTTCAACATACCGAACAATCGTGCCAAATATTGTATCCATTTCTAACAGAGTTATCAAAACGCCGGCAAGCGAGAAATTGTGTAGCACGCTGGTGGTATCTGTTTAACGGATGATGCTTGGGCTGAGGGCGTTAATAGCATCCACAGAAACGAATGTTCTATTGTAATACGATGCGTTGACAAGTCGAGTCGTGATGACTTAATTGTGTTGAACTTATAATGGGACATAGAACCCCACATTCCCAGAATCCACATATTCTGTGCCCTATACCTCAAATGCGTATGTTACTTGTATTCCACCAATCACTATGTTCAATGAAGAATTTGCCTATTTTGAAACCCGCACAGTAATTTGTAAGTGCTGATGTAACGCTATAACATCAGCAATCTTTGTGAAAACAATCGAGTTTACAACGGATTGATCTGCACCTTTCAGTACACAATGACAGGTGCAATACGACTGCTAAACTGCTTCCGTTCTCAGTTTGTGAATCTAGGTAACGTGGATTCATTGCATATCTAAGTTACGTAGTTATAAAATGTAAACAGTGCGTCTTTGTCAATGCTTCACACAATTTTACCATAATATCATAAATTGCATCAGTAGCTCTAGGACATTGTACTGCATTTTTTTAATGCCAATACAAAGTCATCCGCATCGACCTAAACGCAATAGATAACATATATTGCCAAAAAAGACAAGGTTCATAATACTTATTTTTATGTTGAGGATTATAGTCATCATCTATGCTTGTAGCTTGTGAGTAGTTGCTCAGACTCAGTCTAGTGTAATATAGGGTTTCGTACTTGGCCTGTCTGCTTCTGAACCATCCCGCTAGGGAAGGAGCCTCTACCTGATAAAAATATGGTTTCTATTAATTTTGGGTCCTTGCGTTGAAGACTTAATATCCCGGCAACAATGGCGGTAAATCGCTGTTATTGACCAAAATTCATAGCATCCTCAACAAAGGGACATGTCAACGGCAGATTATAGTTATCCACCTAAACATACATGTCCAATGTTAATATCAGTAAATACGGATATCCCATTGTATGCTCTAATCCCATGGTTGTCATTTAGCTCACTCATGCGGGTTACTAGCTGTTGATTTGTTCCTTTCAAGCCATGCCAAAATCTGTTGAACAACAAGATTCATGCGCAAGCCTGTGCTTGTGGGCACCTGTGGGGTACTGTCGTTACCTTCCAGCGCAACAGGCACGCACGTGCCGCCAAGAATGTGGGCATCGCGTCTTCATAAACGGTAGACTAAGAAGACTCAAGTCACCATACAAACATCCAGAGAGGTGACGATGTACCGGGCTATAGCTGTGAAGCTATACGGTTACCATTGATGGGGTGTATGTGGAAGTCCTTCGCAATGTACTGACTAGAGTGACGAACTAGAGTCTGATGTTATCCTTCGCTGTGAATGTCTGTGCAACCAGTTGCAACACTCTTTCACATGTGATTGGCTATTCCCAGCTCAACACAATCGACCAACGGGGGTGTATCGTGGGGTGTGCTGTACATTGTAGGCTAATCATAAAGAAACAACTATAACCTATGCGTATTGATATCATTTATTCCCCTGCGGTGATGATACTACCAATATAAACGAAACATGTAGTACCTACTGATCAGACTTTATAAAGCTCAGCGCAAATTATTGCTACGCAATATGCACGCCTTCTACCATGTTTTTGATAGTTCATTCGGTATCGAGTCCGCGTGTTTAGCAAATTAGGTTTCATATCAAGTTATGCTTTGCACATCTTTATTAGCGCGAGAACTTTATGAAACAGATTTAAGCAAGCATTACAATGATCATGCAGTCAGTGTCTCTAATATTATCGTGATGACAGCTTCAGGTTTGTTGGAAGGCCTCTCACGTATGAAAAGCTTATTGTAATCACTTACGGCAATTCTCAACCGCTAGCTCGCCATTGTCGAGGCGATGGACGGTATCTGATAGCGGTCAACAAATGATGATCTAGATGGTTGCGTTCATCTGTCATATGCCAGTCGATATATCATATTTGTTCGCACAGGCTCTCGGAATACTATCTCCGCTATGCCTAACAATCAATACATGGGATTATTTTGTGCAATACTGATATGGTATGTTTCCTGTTGATATCTATTTAAGATATGTTGCACGCAGTGACGTGACAATGTCGATGATGTGGCGTAGGAACACTGCAAATTACCCTAGTTAGATGACATGGGAAACCACGTGCGCTGGTTTGATCCGCCGCATAGGAATCCGCGATGCATCCGATTTGCTGGCAAGCCTAATCACAGTATGTCTGATTTTGACCTACATTGAAGTAGCTAGCCCCAGTACGCGACGGCGTACTTTCATGGCTCCATGCGCCAAATGCTTTGAACCTGAGTCCTATCCTGTGTTAAACCCATCCATGCAGCTTTG
Organism: Urechis unicinctus; assembly: GCA_034190875.2. Taxonomy (NCBI): domain Eukaryota; kingdom Metazoa; phylum Annelida; class Polychaeta; order Xenopneusta; family Urechidae; genus Urechis; species Urechis unicinctus. Next base: position 11,967,186 of record CM067349.1, read on the forward strand.
TTCCATTTGACGGATCTTAAACCTACGTTTGACTCAATCATATAAGCTATAACGGGTTATCTATGGGCTGTATGAACCTCATGTAGACCTAAACCCTGAGAGCCCGGGAGGGGCCGGCATGGCGTGTGCTTCCCTTGTGGGCTCCGTGCGTGAAGATTTTTGGGCACGTACTGGCCCTGTAGAGGTCGATGCAAAACGTTGAACACCCACTACTTTCTGGCACGGTCTTTTAACGGGTTAAAGCCCGTTAAAGGCTTAAAGGCAGTCAATCGGTTTTAACTGAGGATGCTTTAATCATCATCAACAAGCATTGAGTACACAATATATGTATGGAAACTATTCGGTTATACTAAGGAATTACAATAACTGTTAAAAACAGGCATACTTGTCAGAATTGATAATATTTTGATGTATCTAAGGAACTAAATACATTAAAAACCCATTGACCGCCCGTAAAGCATGTGACCACAACATCGTAAGGGGGTTAATTTCTTGTTGGCGTACGACCGCCCACAGCCCTAATGGCCGTACGGGGCCCCATGAGCACCTGTAGGTCTAATGTGACTTTGGCATTACTGAGCTTGAAAAAAAATAACATATAGATAGCGTACGTTGGGAACCACGTATTAAATAATCACTTTTGTTTGAGACAGCTACGGGTTATTTGCATAAACCACCACTATGTAAACTAACACAGAGATCATTGAACTGTTTGAATTGAGGTCGCAGGATCCTAAGAGGTCAGTAAGCATGCAGAGTGGTCTGTAGCCATGTAATGTGTCTAGCTAAACAAACATTTATCGACGCTTCACTAGAACTGCAATAAGATGCAAGCCGTTGTGACGCTGCTATATAAGTGGTATTATATATAAGCCATTGACACGCTGCACTAGAACTTGCAACCACGTTGCTATAGAACTGGGCTACTTTGCATAACACGTGATGTACGACACACATAATTTATTCATTGTAGTCATTCATTCCACAGTAAAGCAGGAAACACCCATGCCATCAAGATGTGCCCCGTAGAGGTGATATGTGTTTTACTTCCTATCGTAATATTCGCAGCACCGTGCCAAACTAATGTCTATCGGGATTTCTTGTTTCTACTTCTTTATCACGACTCTGTTTAACATGACGAAGAATAACCAAACCAGTAGAATGATTTCGAGGATCTTCAAAAAAATCAAATCATGATCTCTGGCATAGTTTCTATACACAGCTCTACAGGGTACTGATTCGGTTATGTTAATAAAGGTGGGTTATAATACACAAATAAAGCACAGTATTCCCTTATTGGATCAAGTTGGAATCACTTGTGATTTGGATTTAATACTATAACATGATGTGTGTTATTATAACATTCATTAGTCAATGCAGTTAATTAGACTTTCAGTTCCGATTTTCGGGGCAGCTCGATGGAAATCCAGCACAGCTCTTGACCGATGTTTTTACATTTTCTGATGAAATAATCTATGTAATGTGTTTCACAGGCCTTGCCAAAGCTGTCGTCGGCAGGATTATTTGAACTGAACTTGTGCGATATGTTTGTATACTACCACGAGTGAGGAGTTCTCCTATCAAAGACAACGTCCATGACCATATCTAACGGTTAAAAGCATTAAGCAAAGCATAAATGAAACATAGAACAACACATTTCGGTTTTAATAAAACCTTTAAACACGTTGTCATTAAAATATCCGTTGTGTTGGCTCTTGAACCTATTTACCAATTTGGGGGCTGGTTTGTTAGATGAATTCGGTGCATTTATTGACAAACGCCTACAGTCTTTCCATTTACAGAACATACAGTAGACGATAAAAACTATGATAGGATCAATACTTCAGTAATAGGCTGATGCCATTGTATAAACTGTACGGGACAAAGCCATGGTAACAGTCGATGTATGCAATATAGCCTGGCCTCATTTACAATAAACAATGTCACTTCTATTGCTATTTGTCGTCGCTGGCAGTATATTGTGAAAATAGACATTGCTAGGTTCAGTTATCATGACGTATGGACAGCGAGCAGCTCTGCCTTCGGTAAACTATCAATAGCTGAGTGGGCTGATGTCTGTGATAGACGGGGTCGTTTCTCTGCAAACGGCGTGGTGTCAGCATCTCTACACATTATTGATGTCATGTATGCAGTATAACTGTTCCCTAGTGACAAGGAGATATATAGTGACCGCCAATGCTTGGAGACGCAGTATTTTATCTAGCGCAAAAGCTTGAATATCTTCTCTATACGTACCAATGTTTAATGTGGCATGGCTGAATTGTAGGGTGACAATCTCTATATGGGACAAACTGAAAGAAGAGGTAAAAAGTTGTAAGAACTCTTATTAATGCGGATATACTCTGGAGGCTCGAGCGAGTAATTAGATTATGGGTAAAACGACTTTTAACAGTATGTGTCCTGCATAAACCACGCTGATAGATGATGCGTCGTATAGATAGATTCTCCCTTGTGAGGCATGCAAGCATTCAGGTGAGAAATATATATTATATAGGCCGTGCTTTTGAGTGCATGTATCATTTAGACGAATATCCCTAGAGCATGAGTGCCTATCCAATCAGAGTTTTATGTAAATGCGTTATTCTAATGTTATGCTAGGGGCTACGTATCATAGATTGGTTGACAGTGGCATATGTATATTTACGCTTAGGCACATAACATGTTAGAGATAAATAAGAGTTTTTGTTCTCCTTGTCAGGCTTTTGCCGCATGGAGCAATTTTGTGATGCAATGGTTCTATTAATGACGGGATTATCACAACAAAGACCTTTTGTTTTTTCTTCTAAAACATGCTTGTAGAGGGGAAAATCGGGTCGGAAACGTCGTTGTGACCCTAAGACAAAATGCAGTTTCAAGTACCGTCCAACGGATAGCACGATGTTAAAACCCTCTAACACGTATGACAAGCCGATGCTACTTTGAGAAGATGATAATAATCCCTAAATGAGTTATTGCACATTTGCTTTTCCGCGAACACGAACAGCAAATGAGCTGCGCACATTGAATCTGATAGTATGTATGGTTACCATCAATAAGGTTTATTTTAGTTGACCAAGAAGCTGGGCCGTGCTCTTATTCGACTAATAGATACAGTGAGGAATGTGATCTTGATTTTCCACAGCCTCTTACGTGCGATCAGTTACTGCCAGGATATTCGTCAAAAATCATCAACTCCCTGAATTAGCTAATTTATGATATTGTGGTAAAACCTGATATGCAATCTGATACCAAAACGTAAGCACCCGTGTTTAAAACCAGAGCACTATTTTTAATGGAACTACTCGTCTTAGAGAGAAGTGTATGGGTCTTCTGTGGAATATATACATAACAATCGTAATCTTAACTCACACAGATCAGACCAGAAATAATGAGCTGATCGTAGACACTTTGTGGCACGTTTTTCTCATGCACTGAGCGTATACATCAGCTGCTTCTTAAGCCAATAACCGTTATTATAGCAGTCAAGGTACTGTGATCAAACAATACGATTTTGGTTTAAAAGCCCGATTCGAGGTTACAATATTTTCCTTTCAAATAGGAATATGTAATATGCACTACCTTGATTGACACGTTTAATTTCCCACACAGTATAAAATACAACACGACAGTCGTATGTAAAGCCGACCAATAAATCCAGGCTCTGGGAATATAAATCCATCCTACCAGTATTGTAGTTGTATAGCGTTTGCCTGTGACATTTGTACAATCTGTGGTATACTAGTTAAATAAGTGCAATTCAGACCGTGGTGAACAAGTAAAATAAATGCAATTCAGATCGTTGTTTGCTATTAAATATGAAGCAAGTGTTATGATCCCCCTTTCCCGCAATCAGGTATGTTAATCATAATTCGGACATATGCATTTGAGTCAATTTCTCATCCCCAAACGTTGCAGTCATGAGTCACGTAGAAGGCTGACGACCTGTGAATAGAAGCAAAGAATAAATAAAAGTGATATGCCCTCTGTGAAGTGATTGGACCCAAAACGCAGGAGCATCTTCATGCCTATAGACTTATCGGCCGAAGAAATGCGCAGGCAAATATCAATGCTATCTTCGGCATGATTTATCGTTATTCTAGAATTAACTTATAAGGTCAATGTCGAGTACAAGACCAATGACGACTAAAGTCAGTGCAATACACTACACTGTGACTGCACGCAGCGCAGTCACAGCCGAGCGGATTGACAATTTCAAACACCTACGTTTAAAGGTAAGAATCGCAAAGTCTTGAATTCAGTCGATGGTTACACGGAATGTCATTGTAAGGCATAACCTTGGAAGATCTTCATGACTGGAGGCATTAATCGGAGCGGCTGCAGAGAGGGCCCGTTTTACATGAAGTGGAACTAATTATGATGAACAAATATGGCAGAGCTAACCAACAATCTGGTCTGTCTGTTTAAGTCGTCAATAGAATGATTAAAACAGACTCATTTTACTGAATAATAACCGATTGTTATAAGCAAATATAACACACAGCACTACTGCTCGGGACACCAGAGCAATTGCTCACAGCAACGATAATATACGATAATAGACATGTGACTAGGCGTGATGATGTAAATTGTTCTACCACTGGAGTTAAAATCAACTCATTCTGTTATTGCTCAATTCCATACTCTGATTAATTAGAGCAGGCAGTTACAGGTCACGGAAATAAACTCACTTGGAAAACTTGAAATGCTGCACCAGCATGTATGTTTACATATTATTATGCAGTGGTTCCATAGTTTATACATTAATCATTGATTGTCCGGGCTCTTATAAAGCTTATTTCGGATGTCAGCAAACACGACGTCTACTTGAGGAATTTGAATTAATTGTATCTGCTGAGCTGGTGAACAATGCATGAGTACACACCATATTCTTTATCACGCCCAGACGATTGTCGGATGCTATGGATCCAACATCTCCACCAACAGTGTGAGTTTATCCAGCACTTCCCTCAACCACTGGATTATATTTATTGGTTACAAAAACCCAGCTTAGGATATTGTGTTGCAGTTGACAGACTGATAGATCTTCGTTGTGATGGGCTTCCATAAAACGGAAAGTGTAAAGTGATTCTCTTTGGTATTTAAGCCTGTCAGCTCGCCTTTGTTGAGGAGATGGACGGCGTCATAAAGTCAAGGACACGGCTGACAAATGATGACCTTCATGTGTCCGCTCGGCCGTCAGTTTATAGTCGATATATCATATTTGCAACCGCAGAATATTCATTATGCATACAGGCAGTGTCACCATCTTACTTATCACATTATTATCCATTACAGTCGCTATACATAACCATACTTTCTTGTTATTTGATAAGAATTGATCAGAAACCGATTAAGCATTTAGGCTGTGATATCAATGATAACGGAATTAATTGTAACGATTAGTCAAATAAGTCTCATTCAGGTCAATGGTTATTCTAGTAATATCATACAAGCAATGATTGATGCACAAATAAGCTCAAGATCATGTGATGAAGATAAGTGTCATGCTTGGAGCTGTTGCACCGTTTTGGACGCTAATGGTATAAATGTAAACCATGGGTGCGGTAAGGGCTCCAATCGTAGGTTGTACATGTGTAGAAAGTATATTTTGACATTGAATTCCCAGCTTGACATCATCATACTATACACATTAACGTCATTGTCGTTTGATACAGCAATTCATCAACATCTTTGAGAATATATACTATAAATAGTTGATTAGACGCAAAGTTTCAGGTGTTTCTGAAGCGGACGTGAACGTTGTGCAAACGTTGCATTCCAAAATGCAGAAGAACGGTGTTAAATCAGCAATGCATGTTACCAGTACATGGCTTCGTTACCTTTCTCGATGGGTAATATACCACCTTAATGGAAGCAACTAGCTTTTACGTTATGTGGTCGCATTAGTCGCATTAAATGGTGTGTGTATCATAACAGGTCAACATTGCTACTATTAAATGCGTTTTCGTGTGATACAATATGCAAACATCAGGATCTTTTTCATCTATCATGGTTGATCGTTGGGGCGACAATCTTAGTAATGTGCTATTTATCTGGACAGTAGTGGATGGCCGACATTCAGTAACACCACGGGGCTTTACGTGTTAAATGAATTATTGACGTGATAAGAGTTGCTCAAGAACATCATAGCAATGCACAATGCTAGCGTGAGTAACACACGGAATATCTCATTGTCTATGAATGAAGGTAGAATCAAATGTTATATGTACAATTATGTGCTGTCCACAACAACTAAAAACTAAATATCTGTCATTCATGCATCGTCGTCGATCTCTCCCAAGGGATTGTCATACTTTTGCACAGACATAACGTCGTAAGTAGTATTGCAAGCCCCAGGGTAGCCCTACAAGACGTCTGAGTAGACGTCATACTTTCTCTTGAACCGACCCAATTTAAAAAAAATTGAGATCGATTCAGACAACTACCAACCACCAAACATACCCAAGTGATAGCGTTTTAGAATGCAATGATGTTTACGGACAATTTTATCCCTTTTCGGCGGGGGAATTCATCCATGGTAATCATTTATAGTTGGATCAATCTGGGAAGCGGTAAAAAGTCCGAAACACAGCAACATGTTTGTTTTCAAGTTCAAGACCACGTGCATCGCGCATGCTCAGAATGTCGTGACCCATCGACGACTAATGCTAAGGCAATGCGGGTGAGGCGGCGGGATATCGCAGATGGCATTTTTTGAAGATTAACGTCGAATGGGGTTAAGTTTTTTGGTGCGTTAGGAATTTTTTGGGTACAGGCTCTTGATATATGTTATTTTCTAGATGCGTTATGTAGCACATTAGCCAAACGTGTTTTCTTGGACGCGAGGACAATGTTGAAGCAGAACGGTATGTATTCATATAACCGTTTGATCAGAGGTATCGTCTTTCCTCTCTAAAGGATAAAATTACTCAGATTCGGCCGATCGGTCTAAAGTACGAATTGTTATCAGATCAATATTCAAGCCTGGTTATCTTATTTTCCTCAAATTGCGACATTCAAGGGATGTTGCAGATATATCCTTAATTGTGTGGCATCAGAAATCACAAAGGAGAGTCATTTGCTACTAATTAAGACACACGTTAATGAATTCGCGCAATCAAGTGACGTTGTATTGGATTTCACCGATAATTCGCTACGTAGCTTTGTTTCAGAGAAACAAATACGGCATGTAGAATAATTGTTCTGCTCTACGAATGATATCAACAAACTATGCGACTTTGAAAGCTATTGGACGCAAATATAGCTTCTAGTCATTTTGATAAATTACGTAACTGTGATACAAAATAGAAAATACAAAAGCGTACGGGACAAAATTTGCAGACTTCGGTGCAACAACAATATTAAACATAAATCGAATACAGAAAGGTCTCATGATAGAATGCTGCCTGGTCAAACATTGCTATTAGTCCGTTCCATTTGATGGGATGGTTGTTCTATAACAGGTGGTTTTGTTTTGGTGTGATTTCTACTAGTCCATTTGATTTCAAAGCTATATATGTGCCACAAACGCAAATTACGTCAGCACATATAATTTTACATGAGTCTTATTATATATCCATAGTAGCCTCTCATCTACATTATCGAGACCTCGATCGGTTGCAGAAGGCGAACATTCGGTAGCTAACATTTTCAGGAATTGTTAATTGACTATGACCTATGAAAAGGTACTCATGTGGCATGACTCAATCATCAAGAGAACAAAAGGATAAATGGATCATTTTTACTGAGTTGGGTGTCATTTGTCGTCCACAATCCACTAGCTCTCACAGTGATGCAATAACATTGTATTCCGTTTTGTCCATAGAAGCTATAACCGTCTGTTCAGTTTGTGGTGCCTCTAATAGAACGCCAACCATGCGCGAATGGGTCAATTGGTAATGCAGGTAGCAAAGCCTCCTCATACGAGGCACATTCCTCGTCCGATGTATTGACGAGTTCAGGCAATTGACAATTGCTATCTTTGCATATGAAAGCATTCAACATTCACACCGCCTTATAGGGTCTCCTGTATATTTTGTTCAGTTGGTGACGATAGAAATACCACGAGTACTGCATATATGGTGTATAGAGCATGTATCAAAAATCAGTTAGACAAGGCTCACGTTCACAGGCTAGTTAACAAGTTTTATTGGCTGATGTGGTACTTATCAGCTTTGAAGTATATATACGGACAATTACAAGGTTTACAAACGTTACCATTCTATGTTGGCATATGGCATCGACTACATGGATGGTTATCGATGGATCTCAATCGAAACATTATCATATGAAGCCTGTTTGGCTTTTATTCGCTTATTTGGGGAGGGGGGAGCACAACTATTACATCAACCTTGTATGTGTATGTCTGTAGATATATAACAAAGCCATTATATTATCCTGCAAGACATTTTCACTTATCTGCGGTGAATAATGGAGCATTGTGTCAGTACACCATACAACTAACTAAGGTATAAACACTTATCTCCAACCATGCAACATAAATTGCAATCCCACCTTGTCCATTGTATTTGCTTCAATATATCACCTCATCGCTGATAAGTCTTCATCGATCGCCACAATTTCAGCCACCATCCTCTTCTACTTGATATACTAACTACTCTGCTCTACATGCCGAAGCTGGATTAGAAGGGTCGAACAGCACTTTGTACGAAGCAGGACCCAACAGACTGACAGGTTTACAGTCTATAGGTGTGCTTGATAACGTTCGCTTAGTGTGTTTTATTCGGCGCAGTCGGATGTAAACGTAGCGGACAACAATATATGGTGACGTTTATTATTTAATCTTACTGCTAGGCCAATAACAACAAGTAGAGTAGACCAGTCTGGTGTTCATGCCAGTTAAAATCAACGGAAACATACGCAGAAATGTTCCTTGTCTTTCTCAAAGTACACAAATTGTGTCGTCTCTATACTCTTTGACCTTTCGTCCAGAGCACCGTCATTTTAACGGACAGATAGTGGCAGAGGATGGAAGGTATTCTGATCTATCAGTTGTCAAAGAAATGGGACAGACGACATCCATTGTATATTAATGTTTGAAACAACATGTGCTATAGCTTGAACCAACCGAGGCTTCACTATTGATTCATCAGCAATGAACTAAGATGTGAATGGGAACTGTCATATGCATACCTGTCATTTGCATAGTTCTGCGCAGCTTCGGAAGCGCTAGGTAACTGGAAGCATTGAAATAGGGCGACTGCTGGTGACACCTGTATTACCTGAAATGCAGAAATGCAATTTGTCCCGTGGTACTTCTCTAAGTATGTCTGATTGCATCTTTCAATGTTGTTGATTTTGCATTTACGGTCCTTGATTCCGTGATCATATATTACTGCTGATAAGCCGGATAGCAGGGTTAAGGAATGATGTATGCTTAATGGATAGTATTGTAGAACATGTACGTTAGACAAAGTAATAGCAAGTACTCTGAGGTCATATCAACTCATTATCGTGTTTCTACGTCGATGTATATGCGTCAAGCAAGATCACTAAATGTTTGTTTTTCATCTACGAAACTCAAACACTGTATCAAACTGATGTTGTAAATTAAACGATGTGTTGGTTTTGACACGAGATTCTAGTCCATGATATGGATCATAGATTGAACGTGTATCTAGAACAACAGTTGGCAATGCTCGGCGAGGTATAATATTTTGCGTTGCAAGAAAAGTAAGCTTTCTATTCTCCCCGCTGCCCATGTATAACGTGTTCAATAGGGAATTGGTGATCAATCCCCGCCATTGCTATAAATCGCTACAGCGATCAGGGTGCTATTTAATAGGGTATATATTTTTTTCCCTAAGATTGGCGTCTAGCGGCAGCACAAGACGGCGATGGATATGGTGATGGATATGGTAATCATCAGGCACCTGGTACTGTCAAACGACCAGATATTATACTGCCATAATGGAATGACGTTCAATACGCCAACGCCACCATTAATGAAGACTGCGATACAACTGCAACTATAACACAGTTAAGAGCAATATTGCGGCAGTGCCTCGCTCTTCACTTAGATCTGATGTTTTGGGTGGTTATAGGCGCTTTGATCTGACGAAATGCCTTTGATCTGGTATGCGATAGATCAGGCTGAATAGCGTGCTTGTTGTTCATGATGACTCAGCGTGTACACCAAACCGCCCTCGTGCAAACATAGAAACGTCATATCTCTAGTCAAGGTCAGGTGCATGACATGAGCCTAGTTGTGATAACCTTCTCCACATGGAGAGTGCGATGTGATCTTCTGTAAAAATACAAACCCGTCAGGTCGCCTTCCGATATGATGGACGGCGTCCGTTATCACAAAGGCAAAGACGTCTGCTGATGATCTCTGTCCTCTCCGCTGTCATGACAGATATCATATTCCCCGTGAGCAAGCTCCGTATCAGCAAATAAGTTTGATAACATTACACAATGGTGATTTGAGGTACTTTAAAAACCATGATTTCTGTGTCAGTATATTAGTTTGAATTTTCTCAGAGAGGAGTGTATTTGGGTGGATATAACAACTTATTCCCAGTTCCAGCATGCGCAATTGCTTGCTGCCAGTGAAAAAGATACGACATCCATAATCGCATTCGCGTTTTATGCTTTGTCAATCTACTCATACACTGCAGTCAATGATAATTCGCATGAGATCGACATACAGACATACAGTAAACGCTAACTACCTGCAGTGTTTCTAACGAGCTGCCAAAAAAGTATTTTAAATGTATGAGTTCGACTAGAAAAGCTGTCCCAATTATTTTCGGTTATCTGATTTAAATTTCACGATAAATTCCTGTAAACTGCAATTCATGCTTAGATGCGAAAACCACAGTACAGGACCAAAGGCAACCTTATTTGACAAGTTGTTCGAATATAAATAGAGCATGGCTGCTTTCATTCAATGTGCGAGGATTGACGGCCTTGATAGGGCGATACACAAGCATCATTAGCGTTATCCTCTGCCATCATTGACGCTCTAAGCCCTTCTAAGTCGAATCAATCATCTCATTCATGTTCGATCGGATTTGTCAGAGTGGATGAACAGCGCTAAGCAAAGTTACCTCGAGGTTTACTACAGCGTGTTATATATTAGTTTGTAAGCTGATGAATAGGGTTGGTGCTCTATCATCGTTCTAGTGATAGTCAGATATATCCCCAGTGAATCGAATTCTCCGCGCACAGACTAACGTAAGGCGCCCTCTCCGTTTATTGATATCACCAACAACACGCATGCCAGAAAAACAATGGCAAAATAAATGGTGTCGCGTCGCTGTTGACTTTTTGGAAATAACCCACGGTACTGCGGTGCAGCTGGGCCACTATTCTCTGATGTCTATCAACGTGCGCGTGATTAACGCAGATACGTTATCATCACCATCAGTGTTACTAACCGAACCCATTAACATCAGCTTAACTAACTGACGCCATCACCATCAGTGTTGCTAACAGTACAATTGAACCTCAATATCACGGCCTCATTTAACCTTGAATATCGACGCTTAAGCACGTGAGTATGAGGAGTTATGATTTATAATACATCATCACACGGAATAATAACGCATAATATGAAATATATCAGACTAAGCCGTAACTTGATCCATAAGTGACATATTTTGATGGTTGTGAATAGAACTAGATATAATTGTACATAAACAGATCAATCAGAGATACCAGTATTACACATACTGCCAATACATTCCGAGGGCACAATGAAGCTGTTTGTGAATCAATTATTTGGCTTGTGGCACGAAGTGAACGCGGCTTAACATATTACATTTAGTGATTGTAACAACTTTAACTCTTGGAACAAACCAATCTTTCGACAAATATTCGGCAATGATCTCACACAGGCTTACGATATACATGAATAATAAGATGATACTGGCAACGATTACTCAATGCTGAATATTTTATATTGTTTGACTTGTGCAGGCTTATCACATGATTTGAACATTAATTGAAGAAAATCCTGCGTTGAAAAGCGCCAGCCTGAGACAGGAAACACCTCAACTATTGATACATCGATTCCCCCTAACCATAATTTAGTACCACTATTTCAATACAGCAGTTTTTTTATGAAATGAATCTCTAGATATAGCCGTTAATTGCCGAATTTGAACACGAACGTTATCTGGTTAGATCTCGTCAGTCGCAGCATCCGCCTCAGCCGCAGCTGATTGTGACGTAGCTCATTAGTGATGCTGAGACCATCAGTGACATAAAGTGCTTCTATTTAATGTCTGTACAGTTAGTGGCAGGCCACTGTGAATGTAATAGCGGACGTCAGTGACATCTGGTGTCTTTCACTAACAGCGAGGAACGAAGGGTTAAAACGGTCGCCCAGAACACTTCCCTGAACACACGGGAGTTATAGCCCACTTTACGCCAATATAAAATGTATCTTGGTTATGCGACCATTGTAATGGTTTCTCATCATGCGTTTAAATATCACGTCCGTGGTTAAGAATTTTTCACGCGAAATTATACAATTAATTATCTCAGATAAAAGTGCAGAACATTGAATTTAAGAGCTAGATTGTATAACGTCCTACACTCTCACTAGCATACTGTTGCATTTCCCCACTTATACGAGGAGTACAACTAAATGAAAGTATGATGGTCGTTTCAATGTCGTGCAATGAAGTGTTTATCATAATTGAGATGACAGTGACTTCGTGCATTGAACAATGTCCTGATGCTTCAGATCCATTGTTGGAGCATTAGTCAGTTACTCACATCGCTACAGTCAATATAGTAATTGTTGCAATTGTGAGCTGAGCTAGAAATTGGATTCGGCAATACACGTACAGAGAGTGCGCCAGCTGCCCTTATCCAAACTTTGTCAAACTTGCAGTATTGAGTGCTGAAGACATTTGTATCGATCAGGCTTCCATGCAACGGGGCATATATTTTGATGAATGACCTGTTGCACAGCTACTTAAAATTTGAAAAGGTTAACAATGGACGTGTTTCCAGCTGACACTAACACATTAGTATGATGACAGAATTATTCTATATTGATAGGAATGTAATCGTTTGTGATATAGTTTCTTGATGCAAACGTGATAAACAAATAAACATACTGCCAACATTACGGCATGCTACGCCCTAGTATCAAAATAGCCTCTCCATTTGCCGACTAACTTGTTAAGCAGCTGCAGTCATAACTCGCTTAGATATTCTCTAAATATACCAGAACTATTGCCCTCAGGTAAATCCTTCTATTAATTGCCTTACATCAGCGTTTTTATTGTCACAGAAGAGACAAACGATGAATTGCCAACTAACATAGGATCGAATCGATTGACTGGAATGTAATGTTTGCAGCTCCATGCCTCATGTGCCCATTGTGTTTTATTCCAAATATCATGTGAAGTCATAGATAAAGGTTCGTAAGTGTAACATGCATAGAAAATCACAAAGATGATACGGTATGACTCGATCGGGTTACTCAATTATGTGTCGGTACGTAGATACATCTGGAAGGGTCAGACTGCGAGAACTGTAGATGCTTCAATGTTCGTTGGCTTGATGTATATATAAGAACGCCGCGAGTGTGAGAAATGGAAGTTAGTGACTTCTGTTGAATAAATATTCGACCAATCAGTTGACTATTAGTTAGAGAGTTCGTATTTAAGACGATTTTGAATAGTTGACATTTATGTAAATAACATCTACATGTCTTGTAATATATTGTTATTGTTCGTAAAGTAAAGGAGGCGATAACGTTACATACAGAACATAAATCCTACATCAATTATTACTGCAAACCTTCTACATACTTTACTATATGGAGAGTTGCCCTTTGCCAGTTACATCATGTAACGCATGCACGTTGTATCTAGGGTGGATCCTTAATGATGCTATAATGTTTACATTTGACAAACACGTGCGCTAAGCGGTTGTCTTTTAACCAAATGTACATAAATCTCGCCTTGTACATAACGACGCTTTTGATATAGACAGTGACTTTTGTAAGCAGAAGGTCCTCGTTAAGTGAATCGTAATTGATTGCTAAAAGCAGCTTTACATATGTCAAGCTTTGACCTAATGTAGTAATTTGCTGATCTTGCATCAATTATTAGTATTGTGAGATAAAAATATAGCAAGCCTGATACCATATATATAAACGCTGCTTACGTAACGACCTCAACTTATATGGGAAGTCGTCGAAAACAAGCACACTCTTAATGAAAAGAGGCTCAGTTAGAAGCTTTTTTGCATTCTGTTTTACAGTCGAGAATATTGTATGGTAAGTAGTTAACAATAAATCATATAATATTTGATGATGAACTGTTGTAAAATGAATACCTTAAAGTGATTAAAGTGAGATGATGGATATTGCAATATGTTCAGGTGCTTCCACCCGCTAAAGCACGTATTGCGATCCGGCTTTAATATAATAACGGTTGTGGCTTTTCCACATTTTCGGATATTAAATGGACAAGGGTGAACTTATCTGCGTGGGGCCTAATAAGCCACTTGCGGGTCTAATCCTGAACACTTCGTTCTACAATTGATACTGAACACCAAAGAAAACCTGACTCTATTTACAAGTTGCTGCAGCTATTCGGTTCTAGCGCGGATATCTTGATTGCCAAAACAATCTCAGCTCCTTCTAGTTGTCGGCAGCTGACAACTAAGCTGTCCATTACTTTGTTGCAAAGAGCAATTGATTAAATTGATCAATGGTCTTACTTTCACACCATCTGCGCTGGGTGCCACAGCTGCACTCATCTAATCCCTCTTTTGACCGGTACGTCTGAATACGAGACCGGCTTAAACAGCAAGTTGTTATGATCGAGGCTAAGTTTGCAACTAAAATTCACCCTCTTATACTTCTGTTTTTTTGTATATGATATACGAACTAAATATCTCTCAGCACGATCCTATTAAGACTTTTGTAAGGATCTAGTGACCTCTGGCCCGTTTGATTGAACACAAAAGCGACCTCATTCTTTCCAAAAGAAAAAGCGCTTGTATGAGTTATACGACGGGCGAGGTTAACGTGAATATAATGCAACATATTGAACCAATATATTACCCTTCATGTTTATATCTTATGTCACTAGCATCTAACAGAAGCAAGCTGATCCTTTCAGGTCAATATCCTCTTGCACAACTCACATCATCCGTTTACACGTACAACACATGGCTCATGGCATTAATTCAATCATTTAAGACTACACTTCTGTTACCGTCAATTGTATGCTGCACTACAACACATTCGCACGACCGTTGCAAGACACCTGCAATAACTGTATGCGATTGAGTGGATACAGACAATGGTTTTCGGAGGTTCCGAGCAGGATAGGGACGTATGGTATTACATTTAGTAAGTAATTATTCACACCTTTATTCGGAGGGATAAAGTTGCCATAACGGTAATGTAGCTATATTGCAAAACATTCTCTAGCAAATATATATTATGATTACGAAGTAATTGATATTGCGATCGCAATACGAAATTTTCGATTGTATGTCCAAGTATATATGACAATTGTGTGGGATTATAGTAAGCCAGTTATGGCATTTAATTACTATGGCTTTGACATTGATTGCCAATTACTAAATAACTTAAGCATTATATATAGCGTGTAAAAATGTGATCACCCTTCAATCATAAATTCCGAATTTAGGCATATTTCATTCTGACGGTCGCTTTGACTTCGCTGCTGACATCAATAACGTGAGTTATAAATATAAGAAAAATGCGTACCAACTGTGCAAAATTAATTATTGTATTTTTGCCAAGAAATATTTAATATAATTTACAATTGTCATTTGCGAACTGTGATTTCGACATGAATACAAGCTATGTTATTTGCTTGATAAAGTGTAAAAATGAATGGTTGAAGGTGACAGGAGAAAGTTTCACTCATGATTACGTCTGAAAATAAAATCTCACAACATGTGTTCGCATCACCATGATGTAGCGGCAGAAACAGAGTAGTACACAAAAGTCTTCTGTTTGATGAACTGTCTGCCACTCAGTGTACAAGATGTGATGGCGTCGTCGAATTCCTTGCTAATTTAGATTTTCTATTATACGAATAAACGCGCACCTCTGCACTTTGGTCTGGGTATCGTAGCGGACGTTCAATATCACAAATATGCATCCAGCAAAACTATCAATCATCTTGTGCTCGTTAGTTTTCAACAATATGAACAAAATAAACCAGATTTGTATGTGTCATCGATCAAATAATGCGCACAGACGCTACAGACATTAATTTATATACAGCACTTCAACCATATTGTGGTCATAGCTAGCCATAGCTGCTTCCAAAATTTTAATACCAATTAAGGAACTAATTATATCAGCGCCACGTGGATGCAAGAAACAAACACATAGGGTCTATTCAACATTAAATGTACAACAATTGTTCAGTGGCCGCAAATGTATCGTATCCTCATAACCAGACATGGGACTATTGATCTAATAGTACTGCAACAAAAATGGCCATCCACCCTCTGAATCTGATCATTTAAGGCCAAAATTAGACCTAGTCTATCACGAGGGGTAATCGTTGTTGTTTTGTAGTTGCCAGTGTGAGGGGCGTGAGCTTGTTCAAGTTTTTTTTTGATAAAGACAATTTAAAGAAACAATGGACTGGCAACGAGACAAATGACCGAGCCCTGGCAAGTTCTCGTTTGTGTGCTTGGTTCATTTAACCAAAAGATATTTTGAGCTGACACCGATGTTGTAAGCTAGTTGTGAAGCCAGATGCTGTGCCTACTCTTTTTTTGCGACGGCCTCGGCTGTCAGGCAAGCTAGAAAGGATGGTGAGTCGAGGGATCCCCTCCAACCTCAACCTAAGAAAATCAGACCTGACTATATCAAAAAAGGGTTTGTCCTCACTTTAACTCTCAACAAAGATACATTGTTGAACGTAACTGGTCATAATTCCTTTTCCAGCTTCGTCAAGCAGAATGCAAACATCATAATGTAATATGTCATAAAGAGACAACTAGACATATGTCAGATGTCCAGGGCTAACAAAAGGCATACCACAGGATTAACAAGTTGGCTATGTGTGATTATTTAAGCTAAGAGTCAGTTTGTCACAATTTTGCTAAATTTCTCTGTAAGGACACCTACATCCGTTTACCTTATCTGGGAGCACGTTAACGAGCCTTGTTCAGCGTTTTGTGTATGAGCGTTGATTATCAGCGATTGTAATCTACGGTAGCATAACTCGTTAGTCAGTATCAAATGACTAATACCAACGTCAATAGTTGACGGGTATCGACGAATCACATATGTGTATGCGCATTCGGGGCATGCATGTTGATTTCTGCACCAGCAGACATAGTTGGCAATCTTTTATCGCAATCAAAGATGCATATCATCAAAATAATGCATTGACCCATTCGCTACTTTGCTTAGTAATGATAACCACATGCTCGAATCCATTCGGTGTCCCAAGCTTTGTTTATGACCTTTATAAAGCTCGATTTCGTTTATGGATAGTTACGCATTATTACCTTGCAAGAGCAACAGCAGTAATGTGGTGATCATGAATTAGTGAAATATGACGAGCACTGACGAGGGATATGACAATATCCGGAAGGACTGCGAATGGCGTAGTTCTCGTACATCAATCTTGCATCAGATGGTATCGGCTAATGTTGAAGTGGATTTAGTAATGTATTATGATATATCGACATGTTCAAAATGCATAATAACTTTATTATTATCGTATATGACTTGGAAACCGATTACCAGCTATAGCAATGTCATTTATGACAGTAATATGTTTCAGCTTGTACTGTCCTTCGATATTCGCCATCAGCTTCAAACATTTGCTGGACTGCACCAAAATTGCTCAGCCAATTTTGCCAATTGATAATACACCAAGATGTATTTTATGAACTCAATGTGTAGCTTAACAATTACAAAATGACAGCCATGAAGACCTGAAGCACGGAATTAATGTCGCTTCTGGTAATTGCATTCATTATTTATGGCGCACATGACAGTACAAATCAAACTGCATGGCGCCTCGGGCTATTATTTAGCTTTCATCGCAAGTACTTTACTCCCTGCAAGTCAGCTTTTGTCCTCAAGTAGCCATTATTTGCACGGCTATGTGTATTAGTACCAAACCAAGTGGTGCCCGGCATCAACAGATATCACAAGTATTTATACTGATCATATTTTCTGATGAAAAAAACACTACAATGGAAAAAATTAATTGGGGCAATGTTAGTTCCGGTAGGGTTTAAATATGAATAATACATTGATCAGCGAATAGTGCAAAACGTTTTCTGTAGCCTGTAACTAATGGTTACATGCTGCAGCCGTTGAACGTAGCTCTGGTTGATGAGTGATGACATTGTATAACACTCACCTAATGCGTTTCTGTGTTTTGTAGCTTTCCTGAACTCGATATGTTGTCATACATAAAGTAAGCACGCATATTTATAGATCGTGGTTCAATTATTATTCCCAAAATGTGATTGTAACCAGGACGTAACTAGGTACATATTATAGCGGCATGAATTTAATGATTTCCTTTTTTTGTATAAGATAGATGTCACAGATATCTGACCATATAAGGTTTATAATAACATGATGGTCGACCATAACCCAAAATTATCCATTATGCAATGTATATTGTATTCTCTTTTGCGTCTGACTCTACAAATTGCCATAATGTTACTCAATTTATCGTCATGTCATCATGCCCTATATAATGGCGATGTTGTATTAAGTGAAGACGACAGGACAGAACTCCAAGCAATGCAACCAGCATAAGTAAATATCTGCATAGTAATAGCACATTTACAGTCGTGTATAACATTCCATCTTGTGGTGTATAGATGTATTAATATTTCTGTTACCAGTTCCTTCAGCAGTCGTGGCTAGAATTTGTCTTGGCCATGTGCTATGCTCGGGTATAAAGCAGCTATTAATGTTATAGCTTTGTCCTGGGTAAATGCCAGACATGGTGTGGCACCTAATATTACTTACGGTGGTCAATGTTGGGCGTTTAAACAATCGTTGAAGATTTCGCTCTGTCATACGGTGCGCTTTCAGAACTCACGTACAGAGCATTGTTTTTAATAAAGATCCACTGTTATGCGTTTATTATGAATACTGGATGCCCCTAGCCATAATATGTGGTAAGACAAGAGGTGCGACGAGTTGTTACACCTATAATAGCGATGTCCGCCTACACGGGAAATTCTTATACAAAAATTGAGGTGTTTCTTACAGAGAATATGTAAACTGCTTTCGGTTATTCCAGGACAGGATGACGATAAAAGGTGTACATACAGGCATCAGTAGCATCTTCAGCTGTCATCTCGAAGCCCTGATTGATCATTCATTTAGGTGTAATCGGTTGTGTCCGGAATTGATGAACTGCCCTCGGCACCGCTGCATAGATGCATAAGTAATATTCGAGTTGTGGCGGGCATTTATCTACTTGGCGGACTGATGAAAGGCGGACGCTGATGTGCGCCGCAGTCGCTGATGTTACCACAGATATGCGTGTCAAACAGCCAATGACAACCTCAATATGTAGTGTCATATGGCTTAACATATTCGGTTATTGGAAATTGCCCTCGTTACCGCAGTTTGCATGGTAATTCAAGATACTGTGCATGACTACTTGGTCAATTTAATTAAATGCTAAAAGGACTAACATATATTAGTATTTCGCAGGCGTTTCTTGGGGGTCATCTAGTAACCTTGAGAACTGAAAATAATAGTGTTTGCGTGCACACGTCTTGCTTATTTTTTAAGTTAGCATAGAATGTCTTTTAATGCACCACCCGTCATGTTGCCGTCTATTAAGTTGACAAGACGTGTTTAAGGTAAGAACCAGAGCACATCGCGCACAACACGCACGAAACGGTGGTGATGCATTGCAGGTTGAGGATTTGAATATGCGCTAGAGGAGGAGAGATATGTCCTGGTTGATGGCAGGTGATGTACTTCCTCCACAAACATGCGCAACATCCAATGATAGCTTTGACCTTAATGGGGAAGCCGATTGGGATGCGCGTCAGGTTGACAACTTTAATAGTGCATTGCGTGGTTGATTAAATGGCAGCACAATATTAGTTACGGTTAAAATGTTTATAAACAAAACATCACACCAAATGTTAGAATGACATTAGAAGACGCGGAATGAAACTCCAAGCATTTGAGCACCTACAGGTCTCACTGCTGCGAGGAAACACTGGTCCCTTGCAAACATAGTACTAAATGGAAAATTACACCACTATCTTTGTTAATGATCCGGACGCACCTAAATCGGTTGAGCATGTGCTGAAAGTATCGTAACCTGACGATTGCAGTTGTAAATTTAGTCGAATAGAGAATGTCTTTATAATTGACGTTCGAAGGAAGATTTCAAGGTGCTTACTCATCGGCGGCAGGAAGTATCAATTACTCGAACCGTTAATTTTTGTGCGTTGTATACGTTTAAGTATCACGCAACCCTCACAGCTTCCTAACGAATCCCGGCTTCATTTAGTTGGCCTCAGCTGGCGGTTAAGCGGTCCATTAGCTGTTTTGCTAAGAGCTGTAGCTGTGTTCGATTTCGATTAGCATCCTCAACCTGCGACAGCATCCACGCGGAATGCTGCAGCTGCTCTCATTTTATTTCACTCGGATCGTCTTAAAGCATACATGCTGACATCCACAGTTAGGCTATTAATTATATATTTCCATATATGTGAACAGTAGAAAAGTTAAAGCCACCGTATTTCACTATAGCATATTCCTTATGGCAGTATACAGCATTTAATATAGGTCAATCTAAAGCGTTTGTCAACTTATTCGTTTTTACTTTGTGTAGCATTGACTCTAAATGCAAATAATGTGGCGTATTTGCGAGTGAAGAGCTATGAAATAGTGGCGGCGCTACGTAAAGTTAGTATGGAGTTTCGTCATGTCATGTGGCGCTACGTGACGTCAGTGTGGTGCTTTCGGCATATTATGCGGGGCTACTTGACGTCAGTGTGGTGCTTTTGGCATATTATGCGGCGCAAAGTTAAGTCTGTGTGGTGCTTTCGGCATATCATGCGGGACTACGTGACGTCAGTGTGGTGCTTTCGACATATTATGTGACGCTACGTGAAGTCAGTGTGGTTCTTTTGGCATATCACATGGTGGCCCAAATGGACGTTAGTGTCGTGTTTTCGGCATGTCTCACATACAAAGAACTTTCGTCTTTTCTATTGTTTAGTTTGCATAGAATAGCATTAATGTACGTCGTTCCTATTATGCCATTGGTTTTTACCATCAATAATTATTGCTTGTCGCTCAGATCATACATTCTGCGTTATCTAACTACTACCATTGTAGATACCGTTATATTATACCACTCTTGTTCAGTGCCTCCCTTAACCATATATTCTGCTACTTGCATTAAGCATCGACGCGTTTCTTTCTGCATAACTATTCGCTTACATGACACAAATCTAATGCACTAAATCCATACACTGTACCTGTTATGTTTCAATTCCGAAATACAGCTTGCACTAATGACATTTAAAACTAATAGATGCATCTTTTACATATTGTATATACGACTTTACGCCCAGGTAACGCAAACATATCGGTGATTTGCATTTGTGCATTGACACGGTTATCTCAGTTCCCGATATATAACCTTCTTGAATAAAACACTACATAGAGGCAATTGTGCACGTGGACCAATATGACTCCAATTTGGTTCGGAGAAGATTAATTTGCAGCCGCAGCTGATTGTTAAGTGGCCCATTGCTAGTTGCTAAATGCAGCAGTGGCTTTACGCGCTACTAATTAGCGTATGCACAGTGAGGACAAAACCATGTTGAGTGGCTCATCTGCACTCAGAGTATTCTGGTATATCTCATTAATTACCTATCGAAATAGGGCAAGACATTGGAAGCCTAAGGTGTATAAACTTCTCTAGAAGACACTGGCAACGATTGTCATAACTCGGCGCAGTACATTACACCAAATTAAAGTATGTTGGTGAGTATTTATGTAAATCAAACCATACAGATAAACCTCTTTCCGTCTTCAAAATTACCAGGCCCGGCATAAATAATAAAGAATCGAGCAACTATTGATTAACATGCATCATTAGGCTACGAGCGACGATTGATTTCGCTTAAACCTCCTGGTGCCAGGCATCAGCTGTAGTATGTTTCACTTTTGGAGTACTCTCAAATAGGTGAGGTTATACCTAAGCGCAAAAGCGTTGGATCAATTTCGTACATAAACAGTAGTAATGACTTAGGAGATGAAATTGAAAACTATTGTGAAGGTCATGGCTAACGACTCAATGTGTCACAGAGTTACAAGGGTATTTGTCCTCTTTCATTTGGCTTTTACTTCATGGTGCCATGTAATGGTCACTTGAATCCATTTATGGCATTGCTGTAATAAACTCGAGCAGCACGCATGCCATTGAACTAGGTCATGACGCTGGTAAAGATAAAGCCACATCTAGCATTACAACTTATGTTTATTGAAGAACGCTCCAGGTGGTGTGTTCATTCGGTTGCACAAAGAACGACCGCAAAGCGTAGAGAAGGTAAAGCCCACAATATGTGTATTTTACCGATTAGAAGAGCCTTGCTTAGGGGATACAATGGCCCTGCACATCTGAACTTAAATGGCCTTATTGGATAATTCTTTTCACGCTAGTTTGATGCGCCGAATCCTTAAGTCCCAATAACGTCTGTGGCTATTACTATGAGTTACAAGACTCGCAATTATCTGTGCATAATATAGGTTTTGATAACAAAAGCAACCTGTTCAGTGCAGCCTGGCACCCTCTACAAATCAAAACACTTTTTGGCTAGCATTAGCTGGTTGTTGAGCGGCCAGTTAGTGTTTGTGTCAATGGCTTTGTTTGAATTCAATTCCCGTCGTTCGGCTCTGACAATGTCTGTACACATCAGTTGCAGCTGTGCTCATTTAATTCCACTCTCAAAGCCTATAGGATAAAGCACGAAATGCCCTGAGATGTGATATGCCTAATTCGAAAGTCGTTCAGGCGATGTTTATAGAGTTAAAGATATATTTGGAATGTAAAAAGGTGAATGCGATTTGTCTACCGCCAAATGTCAGAAATTACTTCGGACAGCTTCAAGCCTATTTGAACACAGTTATATTGTGCAAATTGGAGCCTCAATCTGAATTAATCTGGCAGGCTGCTTTTGGTGAAGAACAATCAAATGGCCGAAAACCAGCGTAAATATTCAATTTCGGGACTATCTGACCATGCACGCCATTAATTCTTCTCTCTGGTCATATAATCTAAGACATAGTCATTATTGAGACATGTTCATAAATAAGAGCTCTCTGCAAAACACAGCGACTTAGATAGTATATCAAGAAAACTACAGGACTCCTTGTCACCTGACAAGCCAATGATATCACATGCTAACTGAATCATTATGCATTTATATCGAATGGTGCATGTTTAGTATTTCTGTCAATTGCATTATATTGATAGCTGATATTGCATATAGTGAAGCATACGTGTATGACGCCCCAAGCAAATGTTAACATAACTGATTAATACACAATCATTACTTGCTCTCAAACGTGACAGAACCAATAGCCTCTGTATGATAAAGTTAATTAGTAACCAATGCAAACAAGCGACGCTAATCATCTGCGGCCTTCTTTTTATTGCCTTATAACATCAGGATCTCGTTTCGAATTGGAGGAACAAAAGGCATTGTCTTATGAGAGTGAGTCGATTCAATTGGTTGCCCTGACCAGTTGTGATTTCCCCAAAGCATTGTGTCATCTGCATTACATAAAATACAAATATCTATTAAAGTATATTTGGCATGTAATACATTTCTATAATAGAGAAGATGGTATAACAAATTACCGCTAATTAAAGATAATGTTCAGTCCCATATAAGGCAATCAGGGATCATTTCGTTATTACATTACTACGTTTAACGCAGAATTAAGTACTGCCATCTTCTAATTTGTGCCGCAAAGTTTGATAAGTTTTTAAAATTATTATTTGACTGGAAATATTCATGATCTACTGTGGAAATCTGTTTTATTCAATTATGTCATTCCATCGATAACGGTGCCTCCCTAAAACCACGAACCACACAAATGTTAGCTGTAAATCATAACGCGCTCTGAATTTACCTCGCTATCGATGTGTATTCTTCCGCTTTGGTTACATAATGTAGATTTCATCAAATCTTCACTCATTGAAGTTGTGGGCATCTTTGCGCACACATTAGACCGACAAGCAGGAGGGGTAAAGTCCGACAACATAAATGGCGACAGCCGAAGTAAGGAACTATTTTCTGAGACCACAGCGCCGCGTAGCGACTGTAAGTCTGAAAACTCAAAACTTTTGGTGTCCAAGGTGCGGTTGCCGAGCAGCTTGCTAGGCAACCTCGTTCCAAATATGGGGCTGAACAGTCTCTTTGATTCTCATTTCTTGCCAACATTGACATATCTAGTTTTTGTTAATATGCAAAACAGGTCTATTATGTCTTACATGGGCTTTGCAGCTGCAAACACCCTCAGCACATGTACAAAATATATAAATAAGCTTACCTTTATTTGCACAAGTCTCAAGATCGACTTTTAATAGACAGGGGCTAACTAAAGATGACCATGTCAAAATCGCATGCGGTTTGTTCCTTAGCGACGATAATGTGATGGTCCATTATCCCCATTTCACTTGCTTGTGAACAATTTCTATCAATAATAAGTTTGTTAATTCCCTATCCAGGTTATTTGCGATGGAGCAGCGAAAACAACAACTAGCAGATGTGTCTCTGCTGAATCAACAATTCATTGAATCTTCACATCGCTTCGCAAACAATACTGCCAATTGGAGTCTTGCCATTAACTTTTGGCATTAATCACGAATGGTTTCCAGTTTGCGATTGCATGTTTTGTGCACTGTGGTGCTCATGATTTTATATCAAACTACTGCCAGAGGAATACCTGCAATTCACAAACATTTACTGGACATAATCAGTATTAGTATA
The DNA here is from genome assembly GCA_034190875.2 of Urechis unicinctus. Classification (NCBI taxonomy): domain Eukaryota; kingdom Metazoa; phylum Annelida; class Polychaeta; order Xenopneusta; family Urechidae; genus Urechis; species Urechis unicinctus. The sequence goes on from CM067349.1 coordinate 11,992,188, forward strand.
AGAGAGTATTGGCTTGTGCACACACACACACACACACACACACACACACACACACACACACACACACACACACACACACACACACACACACACACACACACACACACACACACACACACACACACACACACACACACACACACACACACACACACACACACACAAACGCGCACAAACACTCGCACACTCACCCACAAAAGGAAGATATACACGCTAATGTCTGGTTATTTACGCCCTCGTATCTGCGCATTACGTACAATCAAGGTTCCTTCGTGGCTAGAATGTTTTATGTATCAGAGCGTGTTATAGGTGCATAGTGATGCATTAGCTAATTAATGACTGGTATGTACAGATACTTATCTATTTTGGCCATCAGATCAGGCTGCTATAATAATCATATAGATCGTCTGAAGAAGTTGCATAATTTATTTGACGATACCGAGCTCTAGTAATAACAGATCAGCATCTGGGATTGCGCAGCATATTCCATGCCATTGGGGAGAGTACATGTCCGCTGATCCTCTATACCGTGCTAGGGCTTTAGTATGGGTATTACATTCATCCCTTTGGACGTGGACGTCAATATAGTAAAGAATATATACGGCACATTGCTATGGTGTAAAATGCTAGGTGGTAGGACGCATAAACTGGAAAAGGTTACATACGATACCTACCTGGAATCGATCGCAAGTAAGTGAATTTATATGCGAGCGCTGCCAACGTTCCCACTCTGTCTATTTTAACAACCGAAAAGCCGCTGCAATAAACATCCACAATTGGTCGGAAGAACAAATTGGTAAGTCAATCCTGTAAACTACCACGATCAGCACAATGGGGAAGCAGACATCAAAGAGAGACCCCAAAGTAGCCAAGTTGTCTTTAGGAAGATAGAAGAGATCGGCTTGGCGACCCTCATTAGGCACAGACATGCCCAATTTTGAGGGTTGAGTTCGGGGATTTGCTAGTAGATCCGCCAAATAGCCTGCTTTGAAGATGACATCGAGCAACTCCCTCAGAAATCATCGGGGCTGCTGCAAGGTTCGTGACGGCTGTAATTCCCATTCCAAGCGCTCTTGGGGCTGAAGTCTATTGTTTTTTTTTTGCGAGGAGTCGTGCGATCCATTGTTTAGTATTCAAGCAGGAGCCTCCAAATGACCCGCGAAAGAATCAGCGCTCAAATTCGTCTTTTCGAATTTCTTGACTAGACTGTAGGTACAGGATAATGAACGTCACCTCACGGGACTTGTGTCATATGACGGCACACAGAAAAAAATGAAAATATTATAATGCAACAATGTAAACGTATATTGTATTGCATATGGGATATATATCCTTGGTTATTTAGTTCATTTAAGGCCTACATTTACAATGTAAATATTCCCGATTTACCGAGACATAAATTTTGTGCCATTTCTGTATGGTGAGTCCAAAGCCTCGGATGGTCAATATCTGTCTGTCGCTTGAGATGGAGGATTATATATTATTGTGCGTTTCGGCCCCATGCATAGCAGTTGTACCATACCTAGGTATTTCCTGCACTCTTATCCATTACTGCTGCAATACTTGTGTGCTTTCAATAATAGTTTATTTTGGAAAAGCCGAAACAACTTGCCGAAGATATTGACAACTCCTCGCGCGGTGGTCGCTTAGCAGCGATGAGATAGATCAATAATTATTATCAACGCAAATAGTAAGGCGATCACTCTCATTACACGTGTTTCCTGTAATTGTAAGGATATCAATATTAACATTGTTGAAAATATGTTGGCTACCTGCAGTGTTGCAAAACGTTTTTATGTCTCCATGGTTGTTTTTTGCCAACAGCATAACAAACGATTACCAAAACAAAACCGCTAGGTAGTGCCCCTAGATATGCATGAAAGACGAAGACATTTTCCCGAAAATAGCGATATTAACTCATTCCTTTGCATTGGGATAAGATATTGACGTGATGCATGTCCAATCGTGATGAATGGTGACTGGCAGGTCGCTCAAAACGAAACGGAATTATTTGCAACATTATGTTTGCAATGGACCGAATGCTGTTAGCTTTTTTACGTTCGATATGTTCGTGCATTAGCCAAATAATATACACGTATTGCTGATGTAGCTGTCTCTGAAGTTTGTCAATAGATATGAGAGTAGTAATTAATAATATATCATAGTATTGAGTTTTAACCTTCCATGTTATTCCACATCGCCAACAATTGCAGCGAACAAAACATTGCAAGTTTCGTGCACAAACACTACCCAGACCAAAATCGAATTAACCGCTTGTGAAAAGAAACTAATGTTTATAGACAGCATAGCTGCTAATGATTGACGAAATGAGAAAGAATTCTAGAGATGGGCTGAACATATTTTCCCTACATGATGAAATAGCACAAATCATCTTATGCTTTTCTTCAAGTTTCATTCCTCGTATATCGAATCTTCACAAAAAAAGACGGTTTAGCATACCTGTATCATTAAATACAGATGAAAAGCTGAATTAATTTGCTTCATTCATTCCCATACCTTGAAACCAGAAAGCCTCCCAAATAATGTTATTAATTTGTCCATGCAGTATATTTTCAAGATAACCCTCCAGGATTCCAACTTAATGTTTCTATGAACTGAGGTGTGGCGGTTTAAAAACAGCCAACCTTTATGTATGAAAATAACTAGCAGGTATTTATCTACGTGGGCTTCACCGACAAACACGTGACACAATACATAAATTGATTTCTTATCGTCCAGAAAACGCAATATCACGATCAAATATGTGGGACTTTATGCTTTCGTTTACAGATAAGCAACTTACAAAGACAAAGAGACAATACGCGTATCAACCGAATCGAGCATAATAATTGAACATTTGAATGCACTTTCTAAACAGAATAAATGTAGAGATGGGTCCAATGATAGTTAACGAACATGTTTCTGAAGGCAAATATCGCAGATATAGCATTTAGCCTGCACCATAATTCCAAGCAAGGGACCGATACACTTTTCCGTCAACTAATATAAAATAGTCAATCCGTTTATTTTGCTTCGTACAATAGACAATAGACAATTAGCTTCACCCACAAAACGACCGACCTGTTAGCTCTTCTCAACATCTGTTTTTTTCCAAAATACATCATTGAAATAATTGCATCATTGCTTACTAAACTATCAAGCGTACCTTTGCTGAATAGCTTCCGTGTGTTGTAAAGACGCTAGCAGTATGTGAAACGTCAAAACAGAAAGTTGGTGCCGTTTACTCCAAGTTTCGGCAATATGCAAACATATTTACTCTATTCGTTACATTTGTGGTGGATCAAGCTCATAGCATGGATTTTGTAGGATGTAATAGAACTCTAAGAATGCCATTGATGAAATAGAACCAGGTGCGATCAACACAATGATATGAGCCATGTTACCGAAGGGTCAGTCATATTACTCGATCTATGGTCAGTTTACTTGGGTATGTATGCTTTCAAAATTATTCAAACGGGATCGTATTTACCAAGTTATTTCCAGAATCGACAAGTTTAAAGATGTCTCAGTGATCCATATCTTTAGATCTTAATCTCAACCGCGTATTTTAGAGCTCATTGCTGCCATAATAATATGCATGTCTATCCTCAGATGGAGCTTGACACCCGCAAAACACACCACTAATTTAACGTTATTTTATTTCTTCTTTCAGCTTTTCAGTAATAACATCGGTGTCGGTTAAACGGAACAGATACCGCAGATGCATAATGCATTGCACAATTTTCTAGCATAATATGCTATACATACATTATCAGGACGTCCAAACCCTTTTGAACAAGTTGTGGCAGGTATAGTTCGACCGATCCGCTAATGCTATAATTGTGATTCACGACCGCAATTTTTTGTCACTAGTGATAAACGCTGCGCAATCAGGTAAACGTCCTCTCTTGTGAAGGCAATGTATCACAAAGCAGTAATAACAAAAATCTTGTTATAATAAGATACCCGACTCGGCAATTCGCCCGACAAATTTCGTGACACCGTGTAGGCTGCGCCCCCTACTTTTTTGGAAGCTACGTGACGAGCAGCAACCAACTCACTCTGTTATGACTTGCGAATATGACTGTCTGGAAGTCAAACACAAATGGGCTTTTCTGCGATGCAATTATCTGTTCAAATTGTAGAACGAACCGTAGGGATAAAAGCTTCTTTCGGTTCCCTTAAGATAAGGAAAGGTAGTTCTGAAAGTTGAAAACACTTCATGATTTTTCAAATTAAATTCTTACGGGCGATAAAGGAAGTTGTTTTATTAGTTACTACTGTTAACATGACAGATTAAGACAGTCGGCGGAGAAAAACCCTGTTCGATTAAATCGATAATCACGCAGTAGTTGCCATATATTTAAACAATTATTATCTGTTTATTTAGATGGCCATGAATAGATACGAAGGTCAAAATGTGTTTTGAGCCAATGCAATACATAGGTAGATATCCAATTGTGCTTTTATTCTTGTATTGACTATTGGTTGAATCCCTCATCTTCATGAAGAAGGATTCACAGCAAGATTCTCTCATAATTAAGCCTAGCTGTACAGAAAACTCAATCTGGTCTAGTGACCAATAGTTGAATTAATTCAACTTAACCAACGTTTATTTACTCATGATTATCATATATGGTCCAGGTTTATTTGCCTTGAGACTTGACCCATATGTTTATCTATGTTGAGGCACTATTTGGCTAACATGAGTTTGTGATTGGAATAAGGTATTTTAAAGATAGATGGAAGCCAATGTTAATGATTATCCTTTCCACCCATACTAGCAGTTGTATAGTTCCAGCCCTAACCAGTGTGAGTGATTTTCATTTATATAAATAATTCTCTTACCACGCATTCAAGATTAGTAACACCCAGCAGCTTTAAGGATGCTGCCAAGCTGGTTTCTTCTGGAGCCAGATCAACACTAAATACCCAAATTTCTAAGCAAATTTTGAATGTGTAGATATAATCAAGCGGTAAAGGTAAAGCAATGACTAAGTGAAAGCTATGAATGATACTGTTGCAAGTTAAGTTTTCTTTGAAAAAAATTAACTTTGTGTTTCAAAGTAGCTTAGCCACATTATTGTACTCTTTTATCATACAACTTCTCCTGTAAAAACTATTGTTCTTACCTCTGCAACTTCTGCAAAATATGTTTTGCTTATTCATAAAAAAATAATAGGGGCAGTTTTCAATTATTACCAGATAAAATCATTGACACTCTTAAAACCAGGCAGAATGCCCCCTCTTTGCATCTGAACTTAACACACGAGAAGGCATTGAGAAAACCAAAGGCACTCAGAACACTGAAGGCATTGAGAAAGCAGTTATTGAAAAGAAATTGAAGATGAAGTTTCATGCGTAAAATCAAATATTGATGTTTATTTAGTTCCTCGATAGCCCTCTATGGCAAATGTACAACGACTATTTTATCATGATTCCATGTCAGTATATATGACAACTGCACCATAGATCATGGTTGCATGGTACTCCAATCATATGTATGTTTTATATGGGCCAGAACTATGTTGGGCTGATTTGGTGTGACTATTTGCATACGAGAGGGAGCCATATTGTCAACCTATGTATTCAATGTTTACATGGATTAATTAAGCTTGGATATAAATAATTGTAGTGTTGGCTGTAGATTTAGTGAGTTTGCTGTTAATCTCCTAATGTATGCTGATGATCTCGTTTTATTTGTGGTTGGACTGTGTATATATATACATATATATATATAGATATATATATATGGATATATATATATAAAGTATACATATGATTAATGATGATTAGACTCGTGCTGCATCAATATTTGTAGTATGTGCTATGTCCTGATATAATGCTTTATTATATTATTATTATAAATAACCTAGAATATATACGACAGTACTACATAATAAAATTATGTTCTGACAGGGCAACCCATCAACCGACAATGAAGCTTGTTGGTTTGGTGTAGGTACGTCTGGATGACCATTTAAATATCATTCAATCAGGAAAACAGCATGAAAGCATCAGAATATGAGCATGTCCTTAAACTATATTCTTATATTTCATCTCGAAGATGACCAAACTAATGACAAAAACCATAGCATTCAGATTAATCTGTTGAAATGAAATAGGGGAAGACTAGACGTTTGACCGAGGCTAAAATAAGGGTAGACCAACATGACGTCTTGGGTAACTGTCTATGTACAATTTACAATGCTACTAAATATTGTATCAAAGTCAATAATTGGCTGTCGCGGGATGTGTATATATTTATGTTACCGTCCAACCGGGGTTAAAGTAGACTTACACACAAATATGCGACTTCGCTCAAACGTTCATAAAAAATGTATTGACTAAACCGCCACACAAATTAGTTGAGAGGTGTCAATGGTAATTGGCTTTTACTTTTTTTTGTATTGGTTCTATCAAACAATCTGTAAATTCTAAAAATACAACGTAATTTTTGTGAACATACCATTGCCGATCGATTTTTTGCTCTTTTGCTGAAATTTTAGCTTTTACGAAACCAGGTAGCGCGCTGGTCGCTAACTTCACAATGGAAACGTCCGAGTCGGGAATCTTATTATAACAAGATCTTTGGTAATAATAACACAGAGAACATCAGCATAACAGCATATCTTGCACGTTGGCATTAAACGTCGAATAGCTTGAATGTGTGTGATACAATGACGCTACATTTCATTCGTATTGACCTTGTCTTCCACGCTGGGAATGTCACTTATGATTGTGAGTGGGGTCTTTATCATCCACAAACAAAGCAGCCGTCATACTAAATCATATTGTAGATGTATCCAATTATCGGCCGGCGGACTAATGCAGGACTAACTCCGATGCGCGCCGCACTCGCTGATGTTACCACACATGCATGTCAAACAACTAATGGCAACCGGAAGTGGTAGTGTCAGATGGCGTAAAACGTTTATTCGGGAAAGAGAAGCCTTCCACTCATGATTGCTGCTGAGAAAACAAACTCAGAGTATCTGCTTGCCAGGAACATAATTGTGATAAAAAAAACTTCTTCTGTTAAATGAACTATGTGCCAATCCATAAGCAAGATGTGGCAACGTATGAGGAGGAATTCCGTGCTAATGGCAGTTTTATTGGTATTAATATATGCAAACTCAGTACTACGGTCTAGATATTGGACCGAGCATTCAATATCACGAATAGGCATCATGCAAGATAATACAACATTTTCTAACAGCTAGGCAACATGATCCTTGTCACGGGCGTACGACGTCACCCGATGAATTTTATTTAACGTTTGCGATCATGGTGATTACCCTTCTGGACTACCGTTATTAATATATTTTGGATGCATGGCTTACTCTTCTGTACTTTTACTCGTTGTTGTAGGCAGAAGGATTTGCAATATGAAAATCTCACATAAAATATTTTGAGCTTGTCATCAATGAAAGCGAATTACCTTGATTGTTACTGCCTACATCCTAGCTGATAATGTTCGATGTAATGACTTTCCACACGTTGTGACTATTGCATAGAGCGTTGGACTATCGTCTTCCACTCATATACTGAGACAATCACACACACACATACAGACACAAAACAAACACACACACACGCACGCACAACAAACACACGTGATGTCACTTTCTATTTAGCTAGATCGCCTGAAACATAATATGGTCCGGGATTGTTTTTGCAGACTAGTCATATTGGTGCCCAAGATGAATATTACAATATAAGAAAAGCCTGCCCTCGCGCCAATTAAACACCTATGACTGATCGCCCTTCGTTTGCATCACACATTACACGCTATGCTTTCCTAATCACTATATGGCTGCAATTTCAAAGCTGTGGAAGAAGACATTCGATGAATTAAATATTTAGGCGTTTGAGGATAACAAACATTATTACCCAGCAAGAGTCTACCGTTATGAACGTTTGCAACAGTAATGTTGCGTTTATAAATCAGAGAAAGGTACTTCGCATTAACGAGGAAGAAAGCAATAGCGAGAAGGATTGTTGATGGCGTTATTCTCTTATAACAATATTGCAGCAGATGGCATCGGATAATGTGAAAGCGAATTACTTAATATGTAATAATATATCGACCTGTTCATAATGCATAGTGGCTGCTTTACTATTAACCTGCACGACTAAGCAGCTAGTTGCAACTATGACATTAATGTGTTTCAGCTTGTACTGAACCTTAAGGATTTACAATCAGCATAAACCATTATCTTGACCATACCTAATTGTCTCTGTCAATTTTGCCAATTCATGATACACTAGTATTCTTTTTATTAACTAAATGTGGCATCTAGGAATTATCGGATAACTGCGCGGATCACCTGCGGCACGGATTTAATGTGGCCACTGCTAATTGAATTCTTTGTTTACGGCACCCATTGCAATACAAATGGAAATGCATGGCGCCTCGGGCTAATATTTAGCTTTCTTCACAAGTAATTTACTCTCTGCAAGTCAGCTACTGCCTTCAAGTACTTATTTGTTTCACGACAATGTGTATTACATCAAAATCAATTTGTAACCAAGTAAGCTAGATCTTATAAGCATCTTGTAGGTATGATGCTTCGTCTCTAGCATAAAATAAGCACGACAATAGTTATCGTGAAGAAAGGGAAACAATAAGTCGAGGCATTGTTAGTTACTGATGGGTTTAACTGACACTAATATACTGCTCAAACGAAACTGTCAGTTGCATACCAGCCTTTAGTTTAGTTCTACTCCGCTTCAGAAGCGCTGATGTAGTAGAACAAAATACGAGCGGCTGCTTATGACACCTGCATTACCTTAATTGGAATGAATCAATTCCCTGCTAGGACAGTTGTCATTAGTATTACTACAGAAGAATCGATGTAATCGAGCAGCACTACAGAACGCAGATAATTCCTAGCTCGTTATGATATGTGTAGATTTGTAGGCATACAGCAAACAAATGTTAATAAGATATTTCATTGTCCGTGACAACAAGAATTATTCACGTGTCTGTTGACAGACCACTGGTCCAGATGAAATGGCAAATATGGTTCCTAAGAAGCGCCATCTGCCAAAGAGACTGTTGAACGTTGTGTAGTGCGAAGATGATTCCTCCAGGGGAATCTGCCAAAAAGCTGATTTCACGTCAAGTACAGTAAAGAACTTCGCAGCTGTTAGCTTTGGTAGCACATCTTCAATAGTCCGCATTAAAAAATGTGGCCCTTTTACAGCCCTATTTAATGGTCTTGGATCCTGACATAAACGGGTATAATCTGTTGCCTTTTTCTTGGTGACTACAATATAATTCGCCCAATCAGTTAGCTGTGAGACACGGGCTAGGACACCTACATTTTCCATGCGTTCTAACTCAGCCTTGACTTTATCCATCATGGCAACTGGAATTCTACTAAGTGTGTTGATTACTGGTTGAACAGTCCAACTTTTTCTGATAAGACACTGAGAACTTGCCTAACTGACCATCACACTAGTCACTGTATTCCTGTGCTATGTCAAGCTCTGGCTCAGAAATCTCATGCACTTCATCACTCACACTAAGCTAATTCAACTTTACACTGTCTGAGATTCCAAAAATCGGTTGTACAGCACGGTCTACCACATACACTTGTATCATAGTAGTCTGATTTGCACTGCGACACGTTGATGAGGTTAAGCCAACGGCATGAAAAGGGTTCCCACCAAATACTAATCTGATGTCTCAAGACTGATCCATTTGTTCATTGTAGCGCACAAAATCGAATGTTTCATTGCTGATCACGTTGCATTTTGCTCCAGTATCCATTTTGAAGTTGATTGGTGTACCATTCATATATAAAACTGCACACATTTCTTGCTTGACAGCTATGTCGTTGAGCGTGTCAATCTTAAATGTTTATTTGAATCCGGCTTAGTCATGTAATGTTGTCAGAGACTTTTCTTGTAGTTCGTTGACCTTTATTGACTTCGGCCTTGAACGACAATATTTGTGAAAATAATTCAATTTGTCACATTGGTGGCAATGTTTTCCAATTGCAGGACATTTCTAGACCGCATGAATTTGATTACAGTTCTTCTAATTCAGTCTGTTGTGAAGCTTGTGACCTCTGTGCTATCAGAGATTGCTTGACATTTGACCTTTGTTTAAATGGTTTTTTGTCGTCGACACTTTTAATCTCCTTGCCAGCTGTGTCAGAGAGTTAGAAAATTTTTTCCTGTGCTCTGTCACCTCGTGAACCTGACATAACTCAATCGCTCTTGCTAGTGTCAGCTTGGGTTTCTTAACTGCTTGCGGGCAGTATTGATAATGACTCCTGTTACTGTACGGACGAGTACCATTTCATCATGAATCGTACCTTATTCACGTGTTTTTGCCTTAATTCCAAGGTCATATACAAAGTTACTGATGGATTCGCAAGGTAACTGACTTCTACTGTTAACAATATGTCTTTCCATAATGAGTTTTTTTTGCTGTGTACAGAGTTCGGTGACTTGCGTTTGAGGACATCTGGTTTATACCTAGATTCAGCTGGTGAAATGCCATTTATCTACCATCTTTACCCCTAGCAGCATCAGAATAGACAAAAGCGCGTTCTTTGTTAATTGCCTCTGGCCCCGCTTGATTTAGCAATATAATGGCCTTTTGTTTGTCATTCTTATCGCTGTGAGCACACTCGATGTAGATGTCACATTCTAAAATCAATTTCCGCCAATTTTTCGAAACATTTGCTTCAAACGAGAGAGGATCGCGTTTGCGTAGACCACCCATTTTGCAGTTTTAAGCAGTTTGAAAACAAGTTCTGCACAGACAATTTTGGCAAGGGCATCGAGGGATCGACAGATCGATGAGGCGTCTGTGAGAACAACAATAGCACATGAGACGACAAATGCAAGAAATTAAGTGTAATTACAAGATGTTGACTGGTTACGACCTCAACTGGGTTCGTTGAAGATATCTTCTGACACCATGTAGATTTGTAGGCATACAACAAATGTTAATAAGATATTTTATTGTCCATGGCAACACGAGCACAGACTAAGCCAGATCAACATAGGGAAACGCGACTGCGCATGATCAAGAAACAAGTTTGTTTCCTGCAAAAGTAATATGCATAGTTCACAATTCAAGTAATCTACAATATGTATTTTTGAACGGCAATCCGCACGCATGGAAAGCTAAGCCCCAATCATGTTTTCCCATCATGTCAGATTGAGTGGATAACAAGTCCTCATCAGGTTGGCATATATTGTGTTGCACACCTCCTTAGGAAAATTAAATTACCTTAAATTAGTTCATGTAATCGAAATTCCCAATTATGCTGTTAACTTACAAAGAATACATTTGAACATGGCTTAAAATAATCATTTGCAGACATTTATTTATATTTCCATAAACGACGCTGATCCCAGTTATAAAAAAATAGGCAATTATTGCTACTACAGCCTTCGAATAATTGATGTGTTATAAGTTATGTTCAACGCATATTTCCCTTGCAGTCCCTGAGCCGCCTACTTGTGTTACCTACCAAAATAATTGTTATCGTACTGGGATAACCACTTCTGATGTCATGAATTGCATATGGACAAGGTTGCATGATGGAATAAAGTTCTGTATCGAGGTTAAAGTTAATTGTCCGGCTTTTCATCACAAAGCCAGCGTGCCCCGGCCTTTTAGGCTGAACCTCCAAGTGTCGCGGCATTCGGTGTTTAATACATTCGGATGTGATTACTCTGCATTCACGCCATGCAGTAATAATCCATACACCATGTGAATCATGCGAATCAAGAATTAATAATTTATATTAAGTTTCCCGCTGCAATAAAAGACCAGGGGCGATTCAGCATCATATGTGAACCTTTATGGCGTTAATGCCGGAGTGTGATACTATTAGCGGCTGGTGCTTTGTAGTCAGCTACTTTGCGATATTTTGAAAAGAATACGCGTACGATATAGCAGAGAAAAGCGAGGTGACTACCATTTACTGCTATGTTCTTTGATGCACTTGTCTACTGATCGCCGCAAAGAGCAGCTACATCAAACAACTATCGACGACTTTAAAGACTGCTACACATAGATATCTTCCAACCATGAAGTACTTATATCCATGTTGTATTAAAACAATCCTGCTGCCCAAAGGTTTTTATTCACCCTGAGCAAGAACCGTTGGCATGCGGTGCGCAATCGCTGTTGTTGATACCGTTCTATGCAAATATTTATATTACCCAATGATATACATAGCTATTGAGGTTAAAGAACAATTGCTAAGTTGCCTTCTATACACGCGACCCAGCCATTATTGGCAGAAGAATTTGATCAATCTCATCATCTCAACCAAGGTAAGGGCGGCTGGTCGTGGACTGCAGTAGAATGTAAATTTAGTTATATATCGAAGCCATGGTATAAATTACATTATCCAGGGAAGTAAAGCTATTGAGATGCTTGACTCAACAAATAGCACAAGTATCGGTGTGATTTATTTATTTGATGATTTCTACGAATAATTCTTGTCCAAAAGTGCAACGGTGGAGTAAGAACGATCGAAATTATTACCATTCCACGCCTTAATGTTCGAGGCTCTTGACAACTGATTATATCAATCGTATCAATTGGTAAGAACGACAATGCCACTGATCTGACCTTGTAATTATAATAATGGTTACGAATCGAATGTGGCACATTCGCAAATACATCTTTATTGTGATTTCAGTGGTACAATGTGGCAGATTGTCTATAAACTAGATTTTGAAATACGTAGCTCGGGCGCTCATGATACCATGTTATTTTGAAAACTAATGATACCGCTCAATATCAAACAACGTTTTGTTAAATATTCGCTTTCGTCGATAATAGGAACTTTATTCGCATTGTAACCTTCCCTAAAACGCACACTTTCGTCATCGCAAGTGTGTATAATCGTCAATTGTTGTCCTATCCGTGTCGTTTTATGTAAATGTTGTAATTGAATCCCGAGACAAATCATTAATTTGTCTATGATATCAGAAAATATTAACCGCATAATGAACAACCTACTAAAATCATTCGTGTGAGCATTTTATCTATCTCATAGAGAGATGGGTGTTTCTGTAAACTGACCGCGACTTGATCAACTTCATGCTTGTAAGGTGGTTATTGCTATGATGCTACTTATAAGGTGGAAAATACGAGTCGAGCATATCGCCTTATGGTGGGCTCGATATGTTACTACTCCAATCGGCCCAGTCACTCAGCTCTACGATTGGCGCTGACCGATGGTTATGACAAGGGTTTAGTTGACCGACAAAATACAAGTTCAGGGTTCTTTTTTTAGGGCGGGTATTGGTATGAGATTGTCGGTGGTGCAAAATGCTGTGATATGTGTTATGAGCTTTCCACTGACTGCAGACATCGAAACAAATACTATAAACGAACAAACCACAATTTACTTATTCAACCCGCTGTTAGGCACACCCAATTTGTTTTAAGCTGGGGGAAAAAATATTTGCTCCATCCATCATGCCTGGGTGACACGCTTATGCTCGTGTGACAGCTCCAGTCATCTAATTACCGGCTTAATACCTGCCTGCCTCAAACACTGTAACCTCTTTTGACGGTATATATGTTTATATAAAAATATATATATATATGTATATATGAATATATATATATATATATATATATATATATATATATATATATATATATATATATATATATATATATATATATCTCAATATATATATAATATGAATATATATATATATAAATATATATAAATAAAATTATTTATATGTATATATATTCATATATATATATATATATATATATATATATATATATATATATAAGATATATAAAATGAATATATATATATATATATAAATCAAGATATATTATATATATATATATAATATATATATATATAATATAAATATATATATATTATACACATATATAGTATATATATATATATCAATATATATATATAGGTATAATATAAGATATATAAATGAATATATATATATATATATATATATATATAATTATTTCTATGTATATATATATATATATATATATCTATATAAATGCATATATATATACACATAAATATAAGTATATATATGTATATATATATATGTATATATATATGTATACATATATATATATATAGAGAGAGAGAGAGAGAGAGAGAGAGAGAGAGAGAGAGAGAGAGAGAGAGAGAGAGAGAGAGAGAGAGAGAGAGAGAGAGAGAGAGAGAGATCTGTTATAGTTACTTTAACCCGGTCGTGCTAGCGGGTAGCTGTCATGTTTGCTCACTTGAATTGGTCTTAATCGCCGGTGTCCAAATGTATTCTGCGAACACGGAGTAATGTAGTGCAGCTCAGACTGAAGAGAACATTTCCGTTGAGCAATGTAACGATGCTCACCCTGAAGCGCAAACATTGCTGTCAAAAACCGGTATATATCTCCGCCTGTAGTCACCTTTGTCGTTGAGTAATGTAGCGTAGCTCAGTCTGCGGCAATCAAGTGAAGACCGCGTGGCATGTGAACGATGCTAATCTAATGAATTTCAAATCTCATCAGGAACAACGTGGAATGCACATTTATGCTTCTAGCATCAGCACCAGGGAAATACTGTTATCATAACGGGCTGCAATCACTAGACTGGTCTGCCGCAGCAACGAAAACGCGAGGTTGAATGCAGTTCCCGGTTTATGGCACAATAACGTGTAGACTATGCTGAAACATGAGTGTGACTGCTTAGATTATATATAATAGCCAGAAGCTGGACAGATATATTTCAACCTTTCTCAATAACATTAACTTGTGGAGTGTTGTTTGTGGACCAAGAAGCTACTCAAGCAAGGTGCGTATCATGCACGGGTGCATTGTGATGCATACCACAATTTTATTTCTAAATGACAACAGTTGCACCAATGCTATGGTTAGTAGCACACGGTAGTCCATTGGACACAAACACCATGGTACAGAGTCTCTATGTATGCCTATAGCGTGGTTGATTTACCATACCAAATGCAATGTGTACATTAACACGATTCTTAATGCACGGAAAAGATCAGCAACAGCAGCTCTAAGGATATAGTTTAACGAAAAGCAATGTAGCCTTACTCAATCGTGAATAAGGATGGTGGTCTGCTGGACGTTTATTCGTCATAATCAATGCACAAATTGGACGAGGCAGACGCATAACGCATTAGCCCGTATGTCGAATTTTAATGTGCAGTTAATGGGTGCAGTAATTGGATGCGGAATCGTCACCTCATACTACGGTATTAGCATTAAATTATCGAGCTATCGTTTTATTCACTTATAGTGCAGGTATGAATTCACATTTGCTGGGAATGAATGCATGGCGTCAAACAAAAGTAGGGGTTGTTCACAGCGAAAATTTCTACATGCATCAGCCAATCGAACCACGTTTCCAATGATTTCATGCGTAATGTGCTCGATGCATTCTGAGGTCGTTCCACTGGTTGGTCTATCGTGCGCGTACAGCTAATAATGCAACTGTATGATTATTTTATGCGGATTAGGTAGATTGTTACGTAACTGTCAATCGAATACAAATGAATGAAACTGATTTTGTTGTGTGTCGCATAGTAGCATGTACCATTCAACCACCATGGCATGGTAGCCATCGCATTGGCTGACGAAACACAGCTATCAGTTCAATTCAAGCCAGTTATGTACAAAATAAACCTGGTTTGATTTCGTTTTGTGACATGCCCTCTATCACTCAACCACTGTTGCATATCGGCCATTGCAATGGCCCCAGACTCTTGTAAGCTACGAGTTAAGCCAGCCACATTGTGTACGTATAGGCAAGCATATACACGCCGAGGCGATCTCAATTACGATAGCCGGAGACCCAATAGATATTTCATAGCATTATATCCATTCTACTATTCAAGGTATAAGTAGCCCACGATGAGGCTGATATGATCTTAGAAAGGCACTCCTATTAGAGAGGAAAATGTGATGAGCAACAACTTCACATTGGAACCATGTTCGGTTGTTGGATCTCAAGAAGTGTAGGAAATATACTACATAATATGACAAACAACGGGCGCCACTACAACCAAAAATAGCTATCCTGATGACCTGAATATACTGCTGAACAGCATTTGTTATAATTCGTAAGCACACAGCCGACACCGCCCCCTCCCTCCACCACCTGACCTAGATAATGACTTATACATCTTCAGAAGAAGCAGGTCTGCCCCTCTTACAACAACATGAACCAAGACAATCATAGAACGACTAAAGATAAAGGACGGATATTAAATTTAGCTACGCATATCAGCATTAATATGTCAATAGGGAATTGATATAGCATTTCAATCAGTTCTGTCAGTCGTTTCAGTGGGTTTGTTATAATTTGCATGAATTCAAGCTATTTGAGTGTTTCGTAATAGCAGTGAATATAACGTAATGTACATGTAAGTCCAGGTGATTATTCGCTGTTCTTCTTCACAGAATACACTTAGTGTAGTTCTCCTGGTTGCGCAATATATAAAAGCAAGTGACTCGTCAAAATCAAGGCAAATCCAAGCCGAAGCCTTCACCACATATAGCATGCCAATCGATGCATTTCCCTCTTACTGGGAGCAGGTGGCAGTCGAGTTTAATATAGAAGATTATGAATAACGAACCATTTTAACCCGTGGTTTTCGTTCTCCTATAAGAATAGCTCCAGCAATTACATATCACCCCATATCAACGTAACGATGTATTTGCCTTTTACAAGAAGTATGAAGTAGAAACATTCGATATGCAACTTTATGAAAAAAAAGTGCTACTGTCTAAATATTTGCGGCCAGCTTGCGAAACAGGAGAACAACTTCATCGGAAATACTATCAAATCAACGTAGAGAACGTAAGATAAGAAGTTTATTGTACAATGCCTCTCGTGCACAGCTAGCTTACAACTATCCGTAAAAAGCACAGGAATAATAAGAGAGTTGTTCAAATGTTATTGCCACATAAACCCACGCATATGAAATGCGCTTGACATTACATTTGAACAAGTTTAGCCCGCTCAAAGATGTATTGGTCCGTAATATATGGCGGGTTTCCTGATATCTTTTTATAAAAGCGTCTCAGCTAGCGCTTGCTATCCCACTAAGTGTCCTTTAATGGCACATCCAGGTATGTGTTATGTGCTATCTTATGAATTGATAGTCTCCCATCAGTCCTTACGATCTAACTCTCCATGCAAACAAAAGGAATAGTAATGGACATCACATGACACTGACTTTAATCAGGATCTGTTATAAATGGTGCACAGCACAGACGTTCCTCTGCAGCCTCCTTACACTGTTCCGCCAAGAACTATGCTAGCCTTGTTGTTTTGCAATGGACTTCTCAGCCGTAATTGAATGATTCACAGGGTAATAAATCTCGTGAACAGCATTCGTCATGCATCAAAGAAATGAATTCTGCGTAACGTAATGGCAAATTTATTTGCTTTCGATGCTCATCTTCAATAAATGCACACTACAGTGCTGTGCTGATCGGCATCTAGGAGTTTCGGAGGTAATATTGTTGCCGTTGCTTTATCACGACCGCTTTTGTTACAAGCGATGGATAACATCCAGTGTGTCGGCATTATAATGTACAAGTAAAGCTTCACATTACACAGGTTTCAATGCTTGGATGTCAAACCATCTCGTTTGACTTAATAACCTCATCAAGCGACCAGAAGTTTACGTCAAGATAAAATTAGGAAGTCGTTTCATTTTGATAGAGGTGAAATTAAATCTGCCCGTGAGGATATAGCGACCGGACCCCGATTTTTGCTACACTTTGCCACATACAATATATATTCAACTTTAATTATGTGTCCAATTCTAGGCAATCAAAATCGATCTTTAAATCATTAGCATTTCTAGCTGAAAATAGCTTCAAAAAAGCAAAATGTTCGATAACTTGTTATGATTATATTATAATGTTTACGTTTAGAGTAATAATCAATCCATCGATTTACTCAGGTGTGCGGTCTTTGGTAGTATCAACCGGCACATTAAGGGGAATAGCTTTGGCACTTATATAAACAAGGCTACCGGCGACAAAGATCACGTAAAACGTATAATCGGCATAGCACATCTTAGAGCTAACAAAACACTATATGTCGTTTTATAATGTACCAACGGCAGCAGTTTCTTGGCGAGCTGTAACTGCAAACGTAGATAACTTTCTATTAAGCCTAATGAAGGAAAATAACTATTTATTGCGTTTGTAAATCACGACAACGCTGGGGGTCCTCTATCCTAGTTCGGTGGCAGTACACCATGAACACACGTCAAAACACGCCAAGAGTAAGCTCTTAAAACAATCCGTCAATCTGCGTGGAGGTGTTTCCGATTGAACCAATTTAAGTGTTGCTTCCAAATAGGGGATATTGAACATTTATTAGATGTTGCAGCATGCCTGACTGGGATCGCACCATTGAAACATGCTCTAGACATATGCCATTGTGAATTTTGCTTTCATTCAGCGCATTATTACGAAGCGGGATTTATGTTTGCAGTCGAAGGTTAGATACTCAGGGGACACTAAACATTGCCTGACACATATCTTATAAATCGTAGTCTTAGTTTAATTCATGACAGCATTCCCTCTCTTCTTGGTTAGCCACTGAACCACATAAATAATATCACCGTGATTTTGTGAGACTACATGCTGCGTTCTTAATTGGAAATGATACAAAATATCTGTATATTATATGTCGTAGGCACCGATGTTGATGCTTAGTAAACGCGCTCGCATAAGAAGCATTTTCGGACGCGAAGTCACCTTATAGACTGGTAACATTATTTTGTTTTCTGTATAGATGAGTTACAAAGGAAGAGGCGGACTATATCTTTCGACCTGTCATACAGTTTTATGGTAGGTAATAGCCCATCTTCATATGGATATTTACTTAATTACACTTCCCAAATGTTGGATTACAACCGACTGGATGCCGTTCATCATGTTTTATCAGCCCACTAATGCACAATCGACAGCTAATTTTGATTTAAAAAAACGCGATGATCAAGACCTCATTTTTCATGAGATTTATTCCCCTGCGGTATTGCGTAATCATTTGAAAATTCATATTAAGCATGGTAATCGACGTGAATTCACTTGAAATAACCAGTTTGTGTCTTACTCGCGATTTAATTTACATAGCCTTTTGCAACATGGTCGAAGACTTTCCGTGTTATTTGCAATATAGTTGACGTGACATTACGCAATTTAAAAAATATTTTTCGCCAATGAATAGTTAAAATTGTGACATATTCGAATAAGCAATTTAGGCAACATGCTTCGTAATAGGGTTTGCTGTAATTTGTTCACTTGGGAAATCACTTGCTGGAATGCAGGATAAGCACAACCTCACCAAAGAGTGCACGCGTCTGCCTCGGCTCTCGGGGGCTTACTGCTTTCGGAATTTTACAGCCTAAATTGGTACCACTTATTTCTAGTTACGTGCAGATAAATTAATGACCGAAATAGTGTTACCTAGTTAAGGTGCTAATCACATCGCCAATGGCAGGTCACATTAGGTGATCATCGAATCTTAGCCTTTGCGTTCGGCCGCAAACCAACCATATTATACTCTTTTGACAACTCATGCAAGTAAATTATTCGGAACAAAATAGCGGAGGTAACCTATGTGTTATATTTAATCACTCACTTTCATTTGAGACTTACCGGATAATGTGCATTTAGTATATCTCTAGGAAACTCCCACGTTCAAATTAAATAACTATATATATAAATGTCTACAACGAGGGCTTCTCTGTCATCAGCAATTTCCGTGTGCCCCTTGAAATAATCCGACCACAGAGAGCAATTTCTCCAAGCATTCGGTCATCGCAGCATTTGATTTTCGAGCCAAATAACAAGTTAACTCACGTGGTCATAGAAAGCCGATTGCATTAAACAAGCAAATGTGATATAAAACCGCAATTTCATACCGGAGACATTTGTGTGCATAATATCGCGGGAAGTATAGGGAATAAGTTCTCTGTTATGACCTGTACCATATGGTATTCCCCTTCATTTTCACAGATAAACGACGGACACCACAAAAACTACCTATCAAGTTAATCTAACTATACCTATAAACCATATCGCTTATAATATTAACGCAGCACAGCATAGGTAATGCCTTACATACAAAGTTCTGATAATAAGCGTTAAAAAGAACGTCCAGATGAATGCCGACCCTATTTCCGTCACAATAAACCAGTAACAACATGCAGCGACTTGTATTAACTGAAATGTATTAACTGCAGGTGGGCAATATGCATTGATGTACCAATCATCGGTTGATCGCATTCGAATGAAATGTATAGCTACAATGAGTTATTTGTATTTAATGGAATTTACGCGGTGCCCGTGTTTAGTTATAAAGGCAAATAGCAGTTCAATGACACAATGATATCTGTGTATATAAAGCAGAATCGAGATCAATTAAAGGTGTCGCTACTTTCGTAAACAGACACCAGTTGAATTATCTGACTTAAATATCGCTGCACAAACAGTGTGTGCGCATCTATAATGGCTGTTCTCCAGCCATAATTGTGTCTGGATGCTCAGGGTCTGTTTGTCTTAGGCGGCTTTATCAAGTCAAGTTTTACATATATTGCGATACATGAAAGTAAGAGTCTCTACTCGTGGTTTGCGCCCTTTGTGTAAGAGTGGCTTCATTTCTTTTGTAGCTTGCCAATCGTTGCATTAGCCTAGTACTTGAAGCAGAATTTAGTTGAGATTGATATAAAGCATTACGGTAGCCACGCTGATTGGCAGTAGACATCAGAACATAGCTACACATTGAAATGCCCGAGACAACAACGTTTGTTCCGCGCCAGTGGATAAATGTCCCTGTTGTTATTAGTAAAGTATCTTACAAAATACCATGTTGCCTCAAATAGGACGAGCATTGGCCGCATATGCTTAACCGATCAAACGCTTGAAGAATGTTTGATTCTCACAAAGGTTTCAAATAGACGGGATCGTTTGCTAACCCAACGGCTATGGAATAAAGATGATTTAAATAATTGCGCGGGGGAACAACACCAGGGTTATTTATAGTACGTTTGCTTTAAAAATTTCCTTTAGAAATTGCTCAATGAAGATAACTCTAGTCCTGATTAAATTCTTGGTCGGCGCGGGAACAAAACGCAGCCTTGTTTATATTCGTTTGCCAGTTTGTAGTCATATGTTCATCGCAAGCCGACCATGGCTGCAGACGCAAACGCTGAATAAACTAGCCAGGACATGATAGATTGTTTTACTTCTAGAAGATTATTAACAGTAGACATTTACCTAAAATCTGCCAGGTAACATTCATCATGCAGTTTTGATTGCAGTGGCGCTGTTTGAGCTGAGATTATGACCTGTACAATGCAGCTGAAGAATATGTTTCTGCACTGTGCATAAGGTTGTTATACATTATCATTAGCTAGACGCTGATTAACTAGTGTTTCACTGTCGCTAGATTTTGATAGCCATCGAAATTAATTAAATTTTAGCAAAATAAACTGCTTTTAATAGCTACTTCAATCGCTCCATTGTTTTGTAGCATTTTCAACATGATGAAAATCATAGCAGTCAATGGGAGATTAGTATAAGGTCCTGACACCAGTTTTAATTATCCACTTTCGACTCGCATATTGATTAATCGTAGCTGTTTGTTAATGATATTAGGCGTTGGAATAATCATGTAATATTTGCCAAGCGGCAAAAGGATATTCATTGAACGGATCTTGAGATCAATGCACCGATTGTTTTTATAATTCCTGACAATTTCCCTCACAGTGAAGCAGCAAGAAACGAGTTTGAGCAATACGTCACTGAACGGTTTTATTTTTGGTTTATCAGCTCCAAAACCAAGTCATCTGTTATATAATTGGTCTCTTTAAGCACCAGTCTTCGATCTGTGATAATCATTCTTCATTTGACACAAACATCAAAAAGCGGAACAATAATACAAAGTGGTGTAAAATAATAAGAAAGTTAACTTTGTTCTGTCGTGCGTTGTAGCAGTTTCGTTCATGTGTAAATATTATGCATATATCACACACTTAGAGATTCGCTACGTCAAATCAACACCATGTTAAAAGATTACGATGCATCTAGACTTTGCGTTCAAGTTGGCTGCTTAGATATGCTTTTAGAAGGCTGCTCAAACGGTCTTTAGTCTACTGATCTGTATTCACTTCATATTTGAGGCGTTACCTATGAACTGCCTCCAAGGGTTTGATCAACCACATTGCACGTAACATAGTTAATGAGATATTGATTAAGATGTAGTATCGTCTAAGAGCGTGAACGTATATGCTAGACGAAATAATCCTCGGTGGTTCCCATATCGTTTACCCTTAATTGCGTCTAAGGGACTTGGGGCGTATTCAGTCCGCTATGCGAGAGCGAGGACGTTTTTTAAGTAGAAATTAAGTGGATTGCTAACAAAAAGCTTCATAGATGACATGCATACCTGTGCTTAGGTTTTGCTGCAAAAACGCTGCATTGCACCCAGTCGTCGCCACACCATTATGCTACAGTTACAAACAAATGGGTCTCGTCAGCTAGGCCGTCCTTTTATTTGATAAAGCGTGTTCGTAACTGCATAACTGATATTCGAGTATCCCCTGACGGCATTGCGTATTCATGTAATGGTTCATGTTAAGCATGGTAATGGGTGCGAATGCATTTGAAGTGACTATGTTGGGGAAGAATTCACCGCATTGCGTAATACGCAGTACCAGTTGCTGTAGGCGCGATGTCCTTCCAGTGACATTTTGCTTACTCGCGTATGATATTGTGCGACGTTAGTTTTGCTAAGGGAGTTGTACGTGGTGTGTTATGCGTATTGCATTGTTAGCTGACCATTTGTGCACCACACTTTCCAATATGGTAACTACATATCGAATAGAGTCACGGCTCATTATCGGTCATAAGGGTAACAACAAAACTTCAGCTGGTTTACATCAAAGCATTGCGGCCAATACGTTCAGGCATGTCGTTAGCGAAATTTGTTTTGACTATCTTCCATTAAAGTCGCGACACTAATGGCGATGCTAGCGCTAAACACCTCATCGCGTTCTTCAGCCAGCGTTAAGATCTGCTAGCCCGGAACAGCGTTCTCTTTACTGAATCATAGTCAAGTGATGCTGATGGCAGTTTGGTTCGTAAGTCAGCAGGGGGAATTTTCCGTGAGGCAATTCAAAGTCTTTGGTTGCATCGAGTCAATCCGCTTAAATTACCTTGTAGCTTGCATAAACGTGATCGATGATTGACTATGAATGGCCGCATTGCTTTTCGGCAAAGCCAGATAAATGTGCAAAGTTTGACAACCCTAGCTTGTGGCAATGATGAAGAATGTTACGATAAACAACGTCATGCGACCCCAAACGAAAGACCAAGACTACAGCATATCGCTGGTTTGCCGGATGTAGCGCTGACAGAAGAAACACTCCAATGATTAAATTCACTGCCCTCCAGTATGTACGTAAGAGAGTTCTGATGGAAATGTTCGCCGTGATTAAAAAAGGCAGCTCATGAATTAATACGGGGATTGTTTTTTATGTTGAAGTGGGTCATTGATGTGTGGAATACAACCATGAGTACATTAATATTGTACATTCATAGCTAATCCATGAATGACGGAGGCGTAGATGTCCCCCGTTTTAAGCCACACCAACATTCTGCGTCCGTTTCTTCATGTATCCCAGTGGCAGTCGTATGGTACAACTCATTGACTTACAGCTTGTGCCAGGTCAGGTACGACAATAACAGGGCGCTTATAAGTCTTTTCTCTTGTCAGCAAAATGCAATTTTTTACAAATGCGTTGGTCTTACAGCCGGTCAGATCCAATTATCTGTTTCCAAGCGAAGTGCAGTCTATAGGCAGGATTTCAGCAATCTCCTCTCGCTGATTGCTTAGTCCTAGTTTTCTTCGTTATTGAATTTTTCTTGAAAAAAAAAGCCAAATTAGCGCGCATGGATATCCACACGAAGAATCAAATTAAATGGCATTGCACGGCTACAAAGGCTGAACTGATGTGTATCGCGTAACATGCGCGGCAAACAACCTATACCGTCTCCTAGCTCAATGTATCATCCAGGAATACTTGAGAGTCTAGTTTTCCATGTCGCACGAATTGATCGCCGTGATGATACCGCAGCATCTCCTGTCGTTAGTTTCAGATAAATTCTACTAATTAATCCATTGACATCATTTGTTCAGATCTAAGTGTTCACGGATAAACACACTGCCATTAAATACGGTTATTAAAGGCACTAGGCGTTTTGTTACAAGGATATCAATGTAATTTTAGCTTCATGTTTCATACCATTCGATTGTAAAGCACATTTATGTAATCTACTCTTGTGGTGTATGCAGATATCACAGTGTATTCCAACGAACGCCATTTCCGCAAATGTTTATTGTTTGTCTTCAGGACAAATGAATCCATGCAAAAGACTGATGGCACCAATGCCGTACGTGCATTAACGCCCTAAGCAAATTAGCGTAAACGATGAGCAGATTTGCGGACAGATTGCCCAAATGAAGATACATATTAGTATCCAAAGGCTGCATAAAATATTCGTAGGCAATGGCGTACCGCTTATCAGCGAATGGCAAAAGTGCAGCGGCTGGCTCCGACCAACATACCTGAGTTGATTCATCAAATGGTGATCACTCTATGCATATTCATTACATAAGCTTCGTAATTAGCGAGTGCTGTAACAAGGAAATGGGCAATCAGTTCAACAACAAAGTTGGGAATTACATTGATCGATTTAGAGTCCATTACAATCAGGCAGCACCTCTAAGTTGAAAAGCTTGTTTTGTCAAAAGGCTGCAATTCTAGAATGTTTCGAAATAATTTTCACTGAGGCTCTTGAATCGCCTGACTTGGGCAAAGCATAATATGATAGCGACAAACTGCAGGCATACGATTCTTATGCGATACATTTTAATCATGCATCGCATACTCTCATGCTTGTACTA
>CM067349.1:12019667-12094667 GCA_034190875.2 Urechis unicinctus
AGACCGCACCGTGATTCTTTGAAAATAAAACATCCCTTATGTTATCTTATCCATTGAAAGTAGCGTATATTCGGATGCGGTCCACACAAGCGCAATCTTTAATTGTAACCTAATTCAGACATACCGGCTACGTGACTAGACGCGCGACTTTGCACCTTTTCTAATATAATTTAAGATTTTGATATCTGACTGATTAATAACAATAGTGAAATCAGTACCATCGAATAGCATTTGGATTTGGGTCAAGATGAAATCTCAAATAGAGATGCTGCATTTACCTCTTTGATGCTATGTATCATATCCCCGGTTCTGATCCAAAATACCAACCGCATCTAACTTCGTGTTGTAACCTCCTTATATTTAAGCTACTAACACACACACACACACACACACACACACACACACACACACACACACACACACACACACACACACACACACACACACACACACACACACACACACACACACACACACACACACACACACACACACACACACACACACACACACACACACACACACACACACACACACACACACACACACACACACACACACACACACACACACACACACACACAGCCGCCATGTGTATGGTCACTGCAGCTCATAGAGATTACAAAGAGAAGTAGAGTCATGCGACCAGGCATGTTGGTGCAGATAACTACATCCATTCTCGACCAGTCCTCATGCCTTTGTGAAACACCCGTCCGCAGGCACTGTATATAAGTCCAGATCTGCCAGTGCGCTCCTCCATACCGATGTTCAAGAGCTCACTTTGCGTTTTAAGCTGTGTTTCCTTGCAACATATATCAAGAAGAATATACTTTACGTGCTCTGGTTTTACTATACTATTTATCAGGAACTCCGTTATCTTGTGATGTGCAGCGGTTTTGTACGTCAGAACATCATCAGCGTATAACGCTCCAATCATATTACACGCAGAAATACCAGCACAATGTGCAAGTCTGTGTCCAATATCACGGGCTAAAAATGCGTCCAAATATCGCTGCCATCAGGGTGAGTATTTTAATCCCACTTACTGTAAACACATGATCTGTCATCCTGGCAGCCAGGGCCGGTGCTAGAACTGAAGTAGACTGCCATGGCTGCATTGTATTAATCTTTCACGTATGAAAAGTGTAATACGACAATTTGCAGCTCGCCTTTGAGGATGAGATGGATGGTGTTTGTTTTTCAAAGCAAAGATTATGAGTGACAAATGATGATTTATATGCCTCTGCCTGGCGGTTATTTAATACTCCCTCTGTCATAGAACTTGATCAAGGTAACGGTGTATGGAGCTGTACAAAGCCAAATATCAGGTCGATTCTATCATCGTGTAACTTTATGTGACTTTAGTGTTCAACCCTACCTTTTTTCCGTCGACAAATTGTAGCTTCACTTGCATTGCCTAAAATATTTTAGGGTTTTTTTTTACTTTAAAAACGACATAATTTGCTGTTGTTTATGCATCACTCTGTTATTATTGACAATAAAGTGAACCTTAGTCTTAACATGTTTTTGAAACAGCGAATGGTTATCATCTGGTTTGAGATCAATTGGGTCCGCAATGTATCGGATTTGACAGTGGACGCATTACAATCATCCTTGTGGTGCTGTACAAAATGTCATCCTAAGTAGCTTTTCAATATATTTTAAAAATCGACAGTTATAATGGTTAGGCATGGTTAGGTAAAGTTGAAGTGTACAGTGTTCTTGATAAATGGAAACTAATATCAGACAAGACCTGGACGTCCATCAGCCATACAAGTGACGTATATATTCATCCCAAGCATCGTGTTCTACATTAATGTGCCAATGCAGATTGCAATGCGTGACATTTGATATTGAGATAACCGATTATATAGATGATTGATATAACTCTCACTTGGGAGAGTAAGTGAATTATATTCACCAGGTGCTCTTAACTATAAAATAGCGCAAAAAGCCGTACTTATTCTGTTTACAGGTTACATCATTCTATTGGTTCTAGGCGTGCATCAGAGGCAATACTTTTGGCGGTAATAGCAAGTTTATACACCGATTGCAGAAACATTTAGACTACAACTTCTCTTTCATAGCTTGTTTGTGATGTAATGTGCGAACGTCAGTGACAATGGGATAATACTATAGGAGGAGGCAACGGAATGTATGTGTATTTAATGACTAGCTCAACAGCATGAAAGGATTTTACAATAAGTTTGAGTGTGCCATTCAATGATACGTATAAGCTTCGATACAATATATGTTACGGTACAGGGCCCTGAAAATGCCAGCAATTGTCTTTAAGTGAATACTCATGGCGCCTGAAGCGTTTCTTGACGCTGCAGCCCAGCACGTCGGTGTTCGTCAATACACATTCATACACTGAAAAACACAAACCCAAAGCAGATAGGAAATAGATTAGTGAGTGAGTGAGTGAGTGAGTGAGTGAGTGAGTGAGTGAGTGAGTGAGTGAGTGAGTGAGTGAGTGAGAATTGGGTTTAAAGGCCAGTAACACTAATGTGTCAGATGGCGCCTCAAAATGTGGGATAAAATAAAGAGAAGTTGGACCTAATTGAGCATCCACTCGATAAGATGAATGGAAAAAAGAGGTACAGCAAGTAGATGATGATAAAACTACAAGCGATTACCTTACGGCAACTGACCACCAGCCGATTGACTGGACAAGCTCATTAAATCTTTCGTCTAGGTAAAATCATGGCGTAAGTGGCATATTGCAGATATGGCCCTCGTAAGGACCGTTCTACTCAACGATCAGAATCCAACTGCCCACCGACAGGAGTTGCAGCACACGGCTTACTGATGACTCCCTATCAATAACGACATGCAGGAGGATATAGTGGACATATTCTAACCCGGACCCACAGGGATGAGAGTGGGGGAGGGGATTGATTGATTGAAGATTACCAACGCCATTGTATCTACTTAGCAGCAATTCAGGCAAACAAGCAATGGAAGCATCACGATATCTGTTTATAATATGATGTCTGTATCACTATGTGCAGCTTGGCAGAAAGCTGATTAATTAGCGACATTTCGCATTCACTCTAAAAACATTTCAGACAACATTTGGTAAAATAGAAGTTCTGATAAGCAAATCATCTATCACATTGAAAAAATATATGTTTGAAATTTTTGGAAGGTATTATTTTTGACGCACTAGCTCGATGTACAATTAAGAAACACTCGCTTGAGCATTGTCATCATTATTCTACACAAAGGACATTGTGTTATTGATCTATAATAATTGCTGAGCTACATCACCAGCATGTGAGCCATGTATCCTCTTGAGAAATTATAATTGGACAGACCTAAAGATTTTGTATCAAAGAAGATATGTTGCTAACGGCGCCACTGCCAAAAAACTAGCCGTGAAAGCTCAGTACTAGAGGGTGAGAAGTGGCTACGAATTGCGAAGATTGGGATTTTTACAAACGAAATTGACGCTTTTTCTCTAAGTATTAGTCTGCACAGCAATTGTTATCACTGATTTCGGGACAGTTAACGACACAAAGCTTCACTCGGAAATGAGGACCACCAAGCAAATATAAGGTAGCGTTGTAGTCAGCGTATAGACATAATTACAGCACTGAAACAGCACTGGTGAAAGTTTAAAGCAACATTATCCACACACTAAGGAAACAAAATGTTGTAATGTTGGTGCTCGTAGACCTATCCGTTTCCTTTGACACAGTGAATCATAGGGGTCTTATGCAAGTACTTCAAAGAATTGGTGTGAGGAATACCGTGCTTAATTGGTTCATCACATATATTGATCGCCGAACACAATGTATATATGCAAATGGCTTGTATTCTTAGGACCACTGCTCTTTACTGTCTACAGATCGTCGCTTGGTCGCCTAATGCTTAACTTCTGATATCAATATATGTACTGATGACACCCAGTTATATTTAAGCTGTGATCCCATATACATCCATGGCGCAATTAAGTAAATACAACTAAGGATGGCAAAGATTTAAGCATGGATGCGTCAACAACGTCTGAGAATGAATGAAGACAGAAAACAGAATATTTGGTCATTTTGTTGAGACAGCTGTCTAACATGTTCACATCCTAAGGCTTATGTATCAATAACCATAAGGTAAATCCATCACCTGCCGCCAGAAACAACGGCGTATGTTTTGCTATTTTGCATCAATGAATCCGCAGGTCACATCCTTATTCAGACGCGCATTCATACAAATCGGAAATATCTGTCAAGTGACGCCACTGAAGAAAGTATCACATGCATTTATATCATTAAAAATAAATTTCCGCAATGCTTGTCTTTAATGCGCTCCTGCACTCCTTGTACATCGACTGCAAAAATTCAAAACATCGCAACAAGGCTTATTACTGGACACCAGAGGGATGATCACACCATTCCGTTTCCGTACTCGCCTCATTGTCTGCCAGTGATATCACTCATCAAATTTAAGATTCTGTTACCGGTCTATACATCCGTAAATATCATGGCACCAACGTACCTAAAGGAACTTATCGCTCACTATATCCAGGAAAAGAATTGAGATTGGCTAAGCAATGTTTACAGCAAGTTCGTTTTACGTTGTCAGCAGCGGTTTGTGGTGGCCCATTCTTAGACATTTCCCTTCCAGGCTCCCTAAGTCATACCTTCTATATAGATGTCTTAAAGACACAATTAATAAAATTTCCTTTCGCTGAACATTTTGAGGCTAATGTATTCACTTAGCACGTAGTACTTGGCGTTTCAGAGGGATCGTATTGTGAAATTTATGCCAAAAAATTTACTACCATTATAATTATTATTATTTTCTCGACTGACGTTTTATAATTTTTTACGGGCTACTTATTCTGATGACCTGTCCAAAAGTGTGCTTCAATTTACTTCATATCAAATTTACACAACGTAAAATTCAAACCTCATAGTTGCGTGGATGGGTTACGAAATTTTCCAATACTATGTATCTAGCTATCAGGCATTCTGTTTGATTGTTGTCACTGCTGTTGCTGGCTTTTGGCTTCGTATCTCAGTTATGATGCTAATCAACGACAAAAAATATTTTTTTTCTTCATAATAACTCTCAACCCAGTGACTGGAAGCAGGTCTGCACTGCTTAAATAATGGGATTAAAGTAGTGTTTTCTAAACATGAAAATACTCGCATAACACCGTAACGTAGTTATTCCATCATATTCTCACAAAGAAGGTACCCTATCCTGTGAATGACGCTGATAATGAATCTATCCAGCTCTGCATGTCTGCTTTGCTGTTACGATGTGGTCATAAGTAAATTAACTGCCGCAATGCAATCAGCTTTATAAGCCTATTATCGTGCAGGGTACAGCATTTGAAGGATACCAAACGCGATGATTCAATATCAAAATAAGATCATTTTACGCAGGTGCATGGATGGATAACAGTGCAGCTTTCTCTCTCCGTCTCGATTTTAGGTTATAGATAATTCGGCTTTATTGGCGCATATTAAAGTATGAAGAGTGATACCAGTAGTACCCGTGGCTATCGAAAACTGACAAAATAAATTAATTTTGAGTTTTCTTAACAGTTGCAAAACGCAAAATTGTCACGCATATGAGAATCTACAACAATTGTTATGGCGGTAATGGCAACTGTATATTATGCCAATCATCACATTTGTCTTGTCTTGCGTGTCAAGCCGGCAATTTGAACTCTAGGAAGAAGTTCAATAAAGGCATGACGAGTAAGGTTATCTAGAGACCTACACGACTTTGCCAACCGCGCTATTTGCAGGTCCTTCATTATGACTGCTATATTTGCCACAAGAGCTCTCAAAAGACCTGCTAATCTCATTACAGAGTTTTACGGCAGATTGTGATAATGAATGATCATACTATGGCTGGCCGTAATGCACATTGATAGTTGAATAATATACATGTTACGATAAATATACACGTTGCGATAAATTGCAAAACCTTCTCTCTTGATCGACTGTAATTCCACTTTGACTTAATTCAATAGTAATTAAATCATGAATCAATGATTACTTAAAAACCAAGGCCCGGCGAGGGCGGATGTACATTACTGCTGCCTAATTGGCTACGATGTCACAGCGCATCACAATGCTCTGATTTACGCAACACATTCACCCCAGAGGAACTCTTACTAAAGAAGCTTGATTGGAAATAATGCGCAGTAATGAAAAAATATATGGAGCGATATCAACCAAGCCTGTCATTTGTAAATGAGGTCGTCTCTCCGTCTGCGTACATGACATGACTTTATGAACAGCCTGATCCACTGATCCACTACATGCTGTTCAGGGGTGCTGTATGGATGTTGACTGTCCTTACCAAGCGAATTATTATATATGGCGATTCCGCTGAGGGATCTCGTTTAATGCGCGGTCAGAACGATTGCGGTTTAATTTGGCAGTATCGAAGCGAAGACACAACATTACATACATTCACTGTCAGCATGTGGAATGTAATCGTTCAGCATGCCTCGCATAACGTAATGTATTTTATGCAGCTTGATAAACCAACGACATGGAGTTGTAAGCAGAGGACATCGCTGACTGTTTGGTTGCATTTAATGCCGCTTTCTGATGAGGTGAAACAGCAACTGATAAACCGAATGTGAGCAAATTGTTCTCTCCTTTTTAAGCACAATGTCAGATATGCCTTCAATGCAGATATATGTTTTTGTTCAAATAGGCATGATGATATTGCGTAACCCAAGAGCTCAAAGCTACCCAAACTCCAATAAGTCTATCTTAACCATTACGGACGAACCAGACGGCAATTGCACCGTACAAATGCTATTTACTGGTCTGAGTATGTTCTTTTTCGACATTAATGAGATGCTTCGGAACCGTAGAGTTCAACGGGAATGATACTGGTGTCTATTGTGTTTACAAAGGTCCATACAGCAATCGGTTCATTAATGATAGATGAGCAAGATCAGAGCATATGCATGTCCATCTTTGCGCTACATATCCCGGCGTCACGGTCTCTCCGTATGTAGATTGTGCAGCAAATAAATGTCGATATCCAAAGTTAAGCTATTGCTATGGAAATCTAGGATTATACGCAACCATCATGTGAATACATATTCATGAATGGAACAGTCCATTGTGAACTATATGACAGTCCAGCAACACAGCGTCATTAATGTGCCATCTGCGGATCTGCAAAGCAAAGTTGTGTTCGGCTTTATAGAGACTCCCGATGAAATATTGTTGAAAATATCGCGTTGTTAGATATCTCGTGCTTCATACAGCGTACAAGCCCATTCAACATAAATAACCTTTTTTGGCACAAAACCCACAACGACATGAAATAATGAAACAAAGCATAAATAAGTTATTTTGACTATGTAATTACCGTAAATGTCCATCAGAAAATATTTAGCGGGCTTCATTTCTCAGATAAATTGTTATTCTTTAAATCTATGAATCCTGAAAAATTGTTGGTGTCGTGTGCAGCCGTCTTAATTCTTATGTATATATATATATATATAGATATATATATATATATATATATATATATATATATATATATATATATATATATATATATATATATATATATATATATATATATATATATATATATATATATATATATATATATATATATATATATATATATATATATATATATATATATATATATATGTATATAAATCTTGACACATTCATTGCATTCCTCAAAGCGGGTTATACATGTTCAAAGCGTGCAACGTATACTATAATATCCTGTATTTATACCACTGCGCATGGTTTTGTATTGGGCACACCGTTTTAGCAGTTTACATAAGTTAATAGACTAGTGTAAATGTATCAGCATGTACCGGGGTTGTGGTTTCGATTTGTGCGTAATATATCTTCTTTGCCTGAATAAAAAGACTTAAGTGCATTATGGGTCGTGCGATAGCTCACTTTGAGGCTTATACTTCCATCTTATTCTTCGTGAACTCCGGCAACTTATTTGCTTGCCAAAGGACCGTGATAATTATTTCATTTGACGATGTGCTAAGAACAAAAACGATTAATGAATTGTAACAAGGAGAGAAAGACAAACTTAGCCATCGATTCGATCCAGCCTTATAAGTCAATAGATCGCTTCCCCTTTATATTTGGAAACGAAGACTGCTGGTAATATTTCAAGGCAATTATTAGTTAAGCCCATCTTATCACCTCAGCTTGTTAATGCTTTTGATATTGCCCGTAAAAAAGTCATGTCATCTTCGATTATTCAAAGTTGCTTTAAAAACTAATTTTATTCTATCGTTTCCTCCTATCGTAAAAAGAATTTTACTGCGAAAACGTTGCGGGTAGACGTATATCGAAAGCTGCTCCGATACATTGCTGACATTTGGCGGTAAGGCATACGCTTCTATCGTTTAATATTCCAGCCATTAGGCAAGCTTAAATCGATAAATTAACGCTTGAGGAACTCACACAAGTCCTAGTCAATTTTGATTGGCAGATAAACATTGGAGTCTAGCCCGTTATCTCATTTAATCTGGCGCCATAATTATTACAAGATAAGACAAGCGAGTAAGTAGTGGCCAGTGGTTGAGGTACACGCTTTGCTTATCTTGTAAGTCAAATGTTGTCATTGTTTGTCCAAGTGTTATCCATGGAAGCAGATAACGAATGTTTGCTGCTCATCTACACGAGATCTGCATTTTCTAGCTAACCTTAATCCAGACACCTAAAACAGGACTCTCAGCGACACACGGTGGCTGTTATCTTGTATCATACACAATAAAACGTCATTGAAGTCTTATGCATATTCGCGAACGAGTGACAATCCCGTTATGAACGAGGATATATTGCGATCCTGCAACGAAATATTAGGTCTAGCTCGGCTCACCATTACATTGTCACATTTACGTTCTAAACACTAGTGGCTGATATGTTTACATATAGCGCGGGTCATGGAGGTGAATGTCATTAAATGTATTCCATAACTTTCGCACAATGCGCTAGAATTTGGCATGCCATCTATTTGCAGCGTGATTTGCTTACAAACTAAACGATTACTGCGAGCAAAGCACTGGCCCAGCAGTTATCGTCGAGCTTGCCTGAAATTCCTGGAATGATGCAACAACATGAAAGTATCAAATAGCTCTATAGATCAAATCACTGCTTAATAAAGGCAAAATATAGAGCCGGATATATAAGTAAATAATAATGGGGTAGATGTAATACTTCTAAAGCCATAAAATGTAATGGGAGATCAGTGGACATAGACTCTCGGCATATAAACGGCAAATGCCGGGCCCTGGCGTGCTGATTTGTCATCAAAACATCTCAGTATCAGCCCATGTTGGGAACTGATGCACCATTCACTCTGGTTCAATGAAACGGGTAAATATAAGGATTATACTCTCTATATGGCTAGAATGCTCGGTTAATTGTATATATTCGTTGCAATACATACCATATATGTGAATATATATCAGCGTATATATTTATATATATATTTACTAATATACACACATCTATATATGTAACTGTATATGTATTTATATACATACATATATAGTAATCGGGGTCTCTCGACTCGTGTGGCAATCAATACATTACTATTTAGCTTGTTATAACAAACGACACTGTGCAATATATACTGTCTGAACCCTGCAGTCGTTTGGAATGAAATATATGGTGCTATTTTAATGATGTACCACTTATCCGAACTGCTACTTTCGTTGGCGCATGATGCTAATCCATCAAGCTCATTTCAATCGACATGACACCGGCCACTTTTTTTACGTATTATCTTTAGATAGAGATGATGGTATTGTGATTATATGTCACCTTAGTGACAAATTACCGTTACTCTGAGGCAATGAGTTGTTTTGGACCCGATTTAGTAGGTTAATATATATGTATTTACGGTTACCATCATCATCATCATCATCATCATCATATCATCATCATCATCATCATCATCATCATCATCATCATCATCATCATCATCGTCGTCCTCGTCGTCCTCGTCTTCATCATTATCATTATTTTCGTCATTCCTAACATTATCCGTACCGCTTCAGAAATCATAGATTGTACATTGACAGCGTGTCATGATGGAATAAAATTCCTAATCGGAATTTAAGGCGATTATGCAGAACAAAAGTATGGACCACGCGAATGTTAGAGTCCATTTGCGCTTTCGTACATTGATGCATTTGGTAGAACTATAACTGTATGACATTTCATCCCAAACGCACGAAAAACAAATGCTGAACGGAATTTAGGCTTTTACTTTATTTTGATCACCATCAACTAATATTATGCATACACCTTAAGGTATAGCCTCATCAAACTCAATAATTAATATTTTCGAGTGGGTACTATTTTCCCGTCGCATTCATAGAAGCATCAAGGTAAACGTCTTACTTAGAAGCTAGTGTGCATGTCTGAGTACAAGTTTTATAGCACCTAGGTCTTGAGCTGGGTAGGCAAATACTGACGGACATTGAGATTTTAGCCAGGTATGTAACGCAAAGCCGCTTCCTTTGCTTTGCCTCAATAGCTCGTTGCATCAAACGACTCCAGTCAAACTTATCTCACCGACTCATTTACAAAGCATTCTTCAGAGCGGTTATATTTGGTTATATACTTTATAAGGTTACGCGTGTATGGCTCAACTTGATATCGTATGTAGCTTGGATAAATTGATTTCATCACCCGACTGTGGTCGTTAGCACCTCCGGTATTTCCAATGCTCCCCCAAAGAGATTAGGATCGTTTAGGCCTAGCAAATTACTTCACCACATCTATTCTACTTCAGGTCCAGCTGGTGTCATGTGCAGTCACTTCAGTTAATGCGTCCAATCACAGAGTCTTCATAAAGGTGTGGATGGACTTTCAAAAGATCCAGCAGAAATCGACCCAAATCATAAATATGCTGTAATGGAACCAAAGTGTGATAGTCTGACGTGTAGTCGCGATGAGTTGTTCGCACGAGGCCCCGCATGATACAGTGCGATGATTTGACATCATTGTTCTCGATAAATGGCTAGAAATGTAAGTAATGGGAAAAAGGGCAAATTAAAGAAAATGGAAAAACAATACAATTCCATGCCCTCAATTAATTTGAGACAAATTGCGAAAGAAAATGGAAAAACAATACAATTCCATGCCCCTAACTTATTTGTTTACACAGTACAACTTGTTGGTATTTGCTTTATTCATAAGCATCACAGTAATACACAACCGTATGGGCAACGCATCTTAATGCTTGTCGGGCAAAACGTTGTCCTCAGTGGTAGTACGGCAGATGTGACTGTTTGCCTTTTCCTAACAAGAACCGCACCATAATTTGTGTTATAATCAAAGAAAGA
Organism: Urechis unicinctus; assembly: GCA_034190875.2. Taxonomy (NCBI): domain Eukaryota; kingdom Metazoa; phylum Annelida; class Polychaeta; order Xenopneusta; family Urechidae; genus Urechis; species Urechis unicinctus. The sequence goes on from CM067349.1 coordinate 12,030,994, forward strand.
CATTTGTCCGATTCTGATTTGTGGTAGTTGCTTTAGATAATCTTGATAGTACTATTCTGTTCTTACCTCCACAGTCTCGATTCCTTGCTAGACCTCCGTATCAATGTCACCTCTGTATTAAAACCATATGCATCTTAGCTGTCATTGCGGAAGATGCCTAGGAATAAATTCAAACCGCCCACAACCTTCGTTCCTCCCACAACGGATGGTCTTCTCCAGCAAACATCCGACCATGAGCGTGCATTAACCCTACCATGTCGTCAGCTTAAAGACCCTTAAATAATGTTTTTTTTACATTACTAGTCCAGGTTGCAGCCAACAATTATTGATCTTCTGATCTCTTGCGATGCACATTGGCGTTTATACCAATACGTTAACTCTATAAAGTTAGTTGAGTATGGGTTATCTGCTGATGATTCTAATTCGGTTTTCTATGTTAGGTGAATACATTTTTTCACCGCGGTAATATTGCTGTTTTAAACCCATCTGTTTCTAATGATGGTTCTGTCAAATCTATGTTGTTGGCAATTTTTTGCAACATTGCAGGGAACCAAAGTACTTACAACAGTATTAATATTAATATCCTTTCAATTAAAGTAATGCGTGTAATGTGATAAATTGTCTTACCAATTCATCACTACTATGCAACAATCTTGCTATGAGTTTAGGGCTGCTGTTTTGTCTTTGCGCAAATAAAACGATAATTGAACGCACTGGTGCAGAAGTAATATCCATGAGTGTCTGGAATTTTGAGGTATTGTACAACAACCGTGACAAGTAATAAGTTTAACAGGCCAATATATAAAGCAGCGTATAATTAAAGATAACTGATACAAGGGTATCTGTTATCGCCGTATCGGAAAGATGCAATCCACCATCTTACGCGTCGAAACGATATTGAAGGTCAGAGGGTTTGGATCTGCCTTCAATACTATCTCTACACCGCCAAAGTAGGCGAATTTATGTCGATGTTATTCAGGAATATTTTATCCTCTAAATGCACTCCTACAATGCGCCGAATTGCAATGGTCATATATGTCTATACATGCATATACGTTTACATTGTGACATTAAAAATGCTTTTCGTACACATAACCCTTCGTTTTTCCGCACTAACCATTGTTTGCAATCAATGAAATGAAGAAAGTGACATGTTTTACAGCTGTGTCCAAAATTAGCCAAAATTGATATGCGTGATTTTAACAGGCGACGTCTGTATGTCTTTCTTACATTGGAAACATTCGCCTATGGCAGAATAAGAATGACAAATATTAGATATCAGTTTTGCGACTAGTCAGTTAATAAATTCGCCTCTTTATATCAGGCATATCCACCTATAATGCGTTAGTGTTAACTCCCATTGATTTTGATATCAGATAATCAAGTGACAACTATCTTACCATGCTATATAATTAAAACGTCATGGATTACCAAGCAGAGCTACTCACATATTCGATGACCCTTTTTGTAGTTACGTAAATATTTGCATACATATCGTGAGAGACGTTAGATGAATGTTTCATTATAATTATCACACAAGTCACCGCTGTAATGTATTAACTGTTACACGACACAAGCAGATGATTATTTGTCGACACCATCCTCCCCTGTGGGATCACAACATGATCAATAACACCAATGTCAACCCCGCTGTGTATTGGTTGTATAAAGTTACATTATTATTATTTTAAAAAGCTCTACAACATTAACCGACTTGTGTCCATAGCGTGCGGCATTATAATATATCGTATTATAATAACGGCAGGAGATGCTGCAAAATCATCCCCACGATCATTCAAACAGCATGGATAACTAGGCATATAAGTTCTCAGAATGATACATGAAGCTAGGGGACGGTAAATAATGTTTTTTTGCGCATATTATGCAATACACGTCAGTTTGTTTTTTTAGACGTGCAATGCCACATTATTTTACCCTTCGTACGGGTAACGATGCGCTTTTTCTTGCTCAAGCCAATAACAAAGAAAACTAAGACAGATCAATCAGCGATATACGATTGCTGCTACCCTGCCTGTAGACTGCGCTTTGTTTTGAAGTCGATAATTGGATCTGACCGGCTGTAAGTCAAGCGCATTTATGATAACTGCATTTTGCTGACCAGAGAAAAGAAACGCCTCGCTATTGTCCAACACGACACTAGCTGCAAGCCTATGTGTAGTACTATACCACTGCCACTGGACGTAGATTGGTGGCGCGGCTTATAACAGGAGACATCTATTCCCAGTCATTCATTGAGCCGCTATGAACGTATACTGTAAGAATACTTTAGGTCGCATTCCATTCATTTATGACCCACAAAAGACAATTCCCGGACTAACTTATGAGTTTGTTTTAATATTGCTTAAATCAACGCGAACATTTTCATCAGCAGTCTCTTACAGACATGCTGGAAGTGACGGGCATGTATTTAAAATATTCTAGTGTATCTTATGTCAGCGCTATATACGGCTTTAAAACCACAGACTATAGTCATGGTCTTTTTGTGGTGTGGACGCCACTAGCTACGATTGACAAACTTTGCCCATATATCTGCCTATGCCTAAGAGCAATGCGGCCATTCTAAGTCAATCATCAAACAGATTTATGCAAGATAGAAGGAAATTTAAGCTGATTGACCAGATGCGAGCTAAGGCATTGAATTGCATCGCGGAAAATTTTTCCTGGTTAACATGTTTTATGCGTATGCTTGTCTGTTTTACAAATAGGCCTCTTCAGAATCATACGAAATTTTCCGCAAATGGGCATAGTTGATAGGTATTGGCGGCCAATGTGCCTTGATCAAGTGATTGTCTAGGTTCGCTCAATAACATGTTAGGTCGCCGGAGTTTACGGTCACCTGGGAAAGATTATATAGATAAACAATTGCCATTTTTGCATTCAATTGCTTAACAAATCGGACAAGAACTTCTTAACCTCGACATGTACCAGTGAGATCCGACTTGCCTTAAGGCAATGCAGACACAGTGAGACGTAGGGACCTCTACACGTGTATCCATCAATGTTTATATCATCGTTTTCTCTCTCATAATATCCTGAGTGAAACTGACTATGGAGACCTTCATGGACCAATAAAACTCAAATAATACCACATACTCGGCCAATTTAAGTAAGTGAAGTAGGGTTGCAAACATTCGACGCCAGGATACAATAGAAATGCAATCAGTAGGGGACTTGTAATCATCGAGGCGGTCCAATAGACCGGCACATCGTTTGGAGTCCTGTGAATTTGTGCTGTGAAACGTCACTTTTAGTATGTATTTATAACGATAATAACCTTCTGGAATCTTATCTGCGCTACAGCAGCCGGGCTTAATTGCATTGCAAAATGGTGCATTGTTAATACTAGCTAAATGTCACTCTAAGCTATATTAACTAAGCGGTGACTTAGGCCGCTGATGCTCCAGACAAACTGCCGACGCTTAAATGCACATCTATAACAGGTGCTTCATCATTCTGGATTGAGTAAGTTACGTGCGCATGTATTGAGGAACTGAACGCTACGACGCATCCACCGCTGATCGCATGGATATATTTGATGGTAGAGGCCATTCTCGGCTTTGTTTCTTAGTTACAATACGCATTTTGATGAATGAAATTATCTGGTGGCAGAAGTGTATTATCAGCATCTACAGCACTGGTTCCGCTTGCTACTGGTTGCATGCTACCCTTACAACACTGTTTCCTATTGATACTGGTTGCATGCTTCCCATCACAGCGCTGGTTTCTATTGCAACTAGTTGCATGCTTCCCCTTACAACACTGGTTTCTACTGCCACTGGTTGCATGCTTCCCCTTACAACACTGGTTTCTACTGCCACTGGTTGCATGCTTCCCCTTACAACACTGGTTCCTATTGCTACTTGTTGCATGCTTCCCCTTACAACACTGGTTCCTATTGCTACTTGTTGCATGCATTATCTTACAACACTGGTTCCTATTGCTACTTGTTGCATGCATTATCTTACAACACTGGTTCCTATTGCTACTTGTTGCATGCATTATCTTACAACACTGGTTCCTATTGCTACTTGTTGCATGCATTATCTTACAACACTGGTTTCTAATGATAATTGTCGCATGCATCCTTTCAGAACACTGTGTCCAATTAAATGTTTGCAACATGCATTACTTTCAACACTTGTTCCTGTTGATACTTGTCTCATGCATCCCTCTAAACACTGTTTCTAATGATAATTGTCTCAATCATCCCTCTAGAACACTGGTTGCAACTGCTTACTCGCCCAATTCATCCCTCTAGAACACTGGTTGCAACTGCTTACTCGCCCAATGCATCCCTCTAGAACACTGGTTGCAACTGCTTACTGCCCAATGCATCCCTCTAGAACACTGGTTGCAACTGCTTACTCGCCCAATGCATCCCTCTAGAACACTGGTTGCAACTGCTTACTCGCCCAATGCATCCCTCTAGAACACTGGTTGCAACTGTGCATCCCTCTAGAACACTGTTGCAACTGCTTACTCGCCCAATGCATCCCTCTAGAACACTGGTTGCAACTGCTTACTCGCCCAATGCATCCCTCTAGAACACTGGTTGCAACTGCTTACTCGCCCAATGCATCCCTCTAGAACACCGGTTGCAACTGCTTACTCGCCCAATGCATCCCCCTAGAACACTGGTTGCAACTGCTTACTCGCCCAATGCATCCCCCTAGAACACCGGTTGCAACTGATTACTTGCCCAATGCATCCCCCCTAAAACACCGGTTGTAACTGCTAACTCGTCCAATGCATCCCTCTAAAACATTGGTTGTAACTGCTTACTCGCCCAATGCATTCCTCTAGAAACTGGTTGCAACTGCTTACTCGCCCAATGCTTCCCTCTAGAACACTGGTTGCAACTGCTTACTCACCCAATGCATCCCTCTAGAACACTGGTTGCAACTGCTTGCTCGCCTAACGCTTCCCTTGGCAACTCCGCTCCCTATTTCTACCTGGTACTTTGCATTAAGCAACTGTTACTGTTTCCCCCGGATAACATGGTTAGTACAAATGTTCTCACAGGCATTGACGTACATAACATGAGCAATAACATGGATACGCAATGCCCTCAGGGTATACTCCCATGTCAGTTATGCAGTTACCAACGCGCTTAATCAAATAAAACCATTGGGTAGCTGAAGAGGTCCATTTGTTTGTGCGTGCCGATTGAGTACAATATAGCGTTATTGCAGCATAATTAAGCACGAGTATGCATGCCGTCTATGGAGTTTTTTGTCAGTTATTCACTTTATTTCTACTTAAGGATATTTGTTGCTGTAGAACAGCTGATCTTATGCGCCCTAAGTGCCTCAGACGCCGGTTAGGGTAAACGATATTGGAACCGCCGAAGATTGAGTCCGTCTGGCGTATACGTTCACGCCTTAAGTAGATACTACATTTCAAAAGATATCTCATGAAATATGTCATGTGCCATGTGTTTTATCTCGCCCTTGTAGGCAGTCCATAAGTAACGCCTCCAATACGGCGTGAATAAAGATAAATTGACTGCAGACCCTCTGAGCATCATAAAAGCCTTGTTAAGCAGCCCAACTTAATGCAAAGTCTATACGCATATTAATCTATCTGCTATCTTTCACAATGGTGTTGATTTAATGTAGCGAATCTGTAGGGGTTTGATATGCGCTTGATATTCCCAATACGCACGAAACTGCTACCACTCACGACAGCGCGAAGATTATATAGTGTTTTATACCACTTTATATCATTATTGTTCTGCATTTGTTTTTAATGTTGCTTCTCATAGAAGGAGCACGTGGACTGCCGCCGCGATGATGCATGCATTGCACAATATAATAGGAATAACACGATGTGTACTTACATATTGAAGATTTGTGCTAAAGAGATTAATTGTACGGACGTTACAAAACAGTTGATTTTAGTATGGTTAAACCACAAATAAAACCTCCGAGTGACGTATTGCTTAAAACCGTTCTTAGATGCTTCATATTATCCGGAATTATAAATACAATCGGTGCATTGACCTCAGAATCTGTACAATGAATATCCTTATGCTGCTAGGTAATTATTACATGAATATTGAAACAGTTAATAGCATCTTCAAATTTCACAGCTGCGATTGTTTCATATACGACAGAACGAACAGTGGCATTCAACTTCTCGTGACGCGCATCAGTCGAAAGAGGATTGCTAAAACTGGTGTAAGGATCTAATACTAATCTCCCTTCAACCGTTAGGATTTGTTTTCATAGTGAAAACCCCAACATACAATGGAGCTTGAGTTCATGTAGCTATCAAACGTAGTTGTATGCCATCTGTTGATAAAATTCCATTTTGTTTGACGTTTGGGCATTGAATTATGAATGTGACGAAAACCCTTGGAAAAAACCCTGACAGAGGGCCCGACAGGTAACCCGATTTTTTCCAGTAACTAGACTCATTTTACACCAGTAATGTCTGCACTTGAATGGTGTCAATGTTACGCATACAATCTAAATCTACATGGGTCTCTGCACTTGAATGGTGTCATTTGGCATGTTACGCATACAATCTAAATCTAGAGACACTAATCACTGGTTGATCAGTGTCCAGCCAATTATTATTTAGAATAATTTTAGGCACGGTACACATAAATATTCTTAAAGATGGATTGTACATGTCGTTTCTAGGTGCATGGCATAACCGTAGCTGAACCAACGCCTCTGTTAACAGAACTGCATATTGAATTTTAGCGGACACCTTTCACATAAGAATGCCCGTTTTAGTCTACTATTGGACATATTTCTCTGCTTCCCAGGTAAACGAATACATAGGTTGAAGTACAATAAACAAAGACATATTTTAATCAATCTGCTGTTATTTTCATTGAGCAATTTCTAACGAAGATGATGCTGCTGGAAGCACCAGTATTAAGCGAAACGTACCATAAATAACCCTGATGTTGTCGACGAGGGCAATCATTTAAATCATCACCATTCCATAACAGGTTAGCTAGTACAATTCAACACTTTGAGAATCGAACATTCCTAACGCGTTTGATAGGTGATGCAAATATGGCGATTGCTCCTTATGTTTGAGACGTCGAGGCATTTTGTTAGCTACTCAACTTTATAAGTTCATGTTTGTGACAAAAACGCGAGATTTATTCTCTGGCGCGGAACACATATTGTTCTGTCGATTCATGACCATGTTAACCACTATACAACTGTTCTGTCCATACGCGTGGCTACCGTTATACTTGATGATAGATTGAAAGTTGTGCTTCTTTGGTGATGCGATTTGTCGACATTTAATTTGTTGAGTTAGATCATTGGTAAACTTCATCATAAAGGTTACAATAACACCTGCAAACTGCAAATAGCACTGTATGGCAGATTTGATGGGATACCAAGAGCTGTTGCGCCAGTGTAACAATACACCCTCCGATTCGTCATGTACAACTAACCAATGTAGCATGTCAGCGGGCGATTAGATCCTGGTTCCAGTAATAGACTAATGCAACGATTGGCAAGCTGAAATGGGATGAAGCCATCCTTACACCAAGGGCGCAAACAACGGATATATTTTAATGAGCCTCTTACTTTCATTGAGCACATAATATGGAAACATTGACTTGATTAAGTCTCCTAAGGCAAACAGCGACTGAGCATCCAGACACAATAAGGCTCGAGAACATTCATTACATTGGCAACTAATACCTCATTATTTGGCGTAGGCGAGAGCTATGCACACACTGATAGACAACATTTACACAAGTGGTGTCAGGGTGACGTCAGTTATTTCTATTCGCAAACTAAGCATACTGTGTCATAGATACAGCTAATATTATCTTGAAAAATCCAGTGCCAGTAAGTTGAATATTTGTTTAGGTCAGGTAATTCAACTGGTGCCTCTATACGAAAGAAGCGACATCTTTGGTTGATATTGGTTCTGTTTGCCAAAAACAAGCTACCATTGTGTCATTAAACAGCGGTTTGCTTCAATAAATAAGGACGTGCATTGCTCAAATTCCATTAGCCACAAATAACCCACTAAAGCCATACATTTCACTAACTCGAATGCAATCAATCGATGATATATACGCCAATGCAGATTGTTTATACATTACACTTAACACCAGTATCCACATTCTGTTCCCGGTCTATTTTGTTGGAAAGAGAGTCGGCATCTCGACGTTATTTTTAACGCTTAGTTGCATATCAACAGTGATTTATGTATCGGTCATTATATAAGTACCGTTCGATTAACCCAATAAATATTACTAGGGGCGTCCGTCTTTAATCTTTGAAAAAGAAGTGAATATCCTCTTGTACAGGTCATAATAAAGCACTTATTTCCTTGCGATCATGCACACGAACATGTCTACGGTTTTCCGTTCTATTATTCTGTCTGATGCAATCGCCTTTCTATCACCACGTGAGTCCCAGTGTAGCGTACTTATATCACACAGAATAGCATTAATACGACAGTGTTAATATTTATATGAACCATTCATGAAATCGTTTGACAATGAATTCGCAATGATTGACAGTTTAAACTGGTAAGATGTAGGTAGCGTCGGTCATTCTGGAAATGTGAAAATAATTCCGATCATAAAACGGTTGCATATAGGTAAAAATAGCGCTTCCGATCATCCGCGTTTTATCACAATCAGATCCAAATCGATATGGTTCCTCACAACGTCATCGTTGAACCGCATACCCACCTTAAATTAACACCTGTCAACTAAGCGAAGTTATTTCAATAACACATGGCACTCGATTAATTGGATTAACCAAATGACGTACACTGGCTCAGATGCCCGACCATAATTGAAATCCCGGGCATACTATGCCACCTGAGCTCGTGGATGACGCAGAACATTCATCGAAAGAGAATGCAACTCATATTGCCCGCCATGCATGCGCTAGAACTACAGCACGGATAAACACATATTTCATTATAAACGAGAAGGAATGAGATTAAAGTAGCAAGTTCCTGCAATTGATGACGTGCATAAGATGACGGATTTGTATTGACAATCGAATTACATTTCATGAGTATGATACATTTCACAACAGGCTCGTCCAATTCGAGCCATTGCAGGGAGACTATGGTGTAAGAATAACTGACTCGTGAAATAACAATAGAACATTAAGGAAATAATCTTTACTGCTCAATATATTCTTGATGACATTTATCACCACCTGGCACATTTGATCATTATTACCAACTTACTTCGGGATTCCATTACCAAGCTTTGTTTGAGCAATTAAATCCTCGGACAATGGTCACCGTTTACCTCAAGTTTAGCGTTCACTTACCTCGATAATACACCTGCGCTAAATATTCATAAAGGAACTTAACCAAAGGATCAAACCAGCACCTCAAAGCCAATTCAGTATAGTTCTTGACACTTTTCACCGGAATTAACGGTAGTTCAAGAGATAGTCCCAAAGCCTGACTTTAAACTAGTTCATTTTATGAAGCGGACAATTGAAGAGGATCCTGTTCTGCCAGCAGAGGCCAGCTATTTACAACCATCATTATGCAATATTTGGGCATGCACAAAGAATAGAAAATGTAAATGTTTTCCAATAAACCTAGCTGCCGATTGAGCATTAGTTTGCTTAGTAAACATGATTAATGGCAATAAGTCGGCTGCAATACATCATTTCCGATGCGTAATTAAATAGTGAATATCCAAATTTCAGGATATTTCTTGCAGCAAAATATCTATCAATCTCCATGACATGTCCACATTTACAGGCAACTGCCTACTCTTTAACTCTTCTCGTCATATATATGGTGAGGCTCAGCGGTTAACCGAGATGAGTGCTACAACGAATTTAACGTTGACCACTGTTTACAAGAGATGCGTCGCGTAATGTTTAGTGTATGCGTGAGTATCTCACATTTTGAGGCCAAGCATAAATACCGCAACATAATAATAAGTTGAATTAAAACATTATTACCCGTTATGTAATCATTGGTCATGAACCATATGATTAGAGAATGTGCCAATGGGCCAATTTCAGCCAAGTATGCTGCAACTTCTGAATAAATGCTCAATATGCCCGATTTAGAAACAACACTCTAATTGGTTCAACAAGAAACACCTTCCCGTGGAGGGACTAATTGATGTTACGAATTTACCTTTGCCTTATAAATTTACCCTTGCCTTAAACGCGGGTTCACGGTATATTTCCTCTTATTGACAAACGAACCAGGATAGTGGTTACCGGTCTTTTCTGTCGTTTATGAGCGCAATAAGGAGTTATTTTCCACAACTGAGCCTGGCAGAGAGTTCACTTAAATTGTTATAACGGTTCGCCGCGTAACGTCGGCATTTGACACGGTGTTAAAAGACGTGTGTTGTAGCTCCTAACTAGGCAATGCTGAATGTAAAGAACACTTCGCATTGGTTTATAGCCGGCTCGGCGAACCTTACTCGCCCGGGGCCGCTGTTACATAAGTGCGTGCCTGTATCCCCGTAATGTGCCAGTTTATACGACTAAACACCGCACAAATGAGTAAATCGATGGTCCCTAACCGCAAACAATATCAGGAATTGTAATGAAACTAGCTTTGTGTAAGTAATTGTCAACTGGAAATGAACTGTAGCTAACGGAATTTTATACATCATAATCGTGAAAACGATCCATTTAGCTAACCGCGGATTGATATCCAAACATTTAAACCGTAATAAAGGTAGTATAACAACCGACCACCGACATATATATTTATATATTTATATATGTATATATATATATAATATATATATATATATATATATATATATATATATATATATAGATATATATATATATATATATATATATATATATATATATATATATATATACATACATATATATAGGGAGATATATATATACATATATATATATATATATATATATATATACATATATATATATATATATATATATATATAACATATATATATATATATATATATATATATATATATATATATATATATAATATATATATATATATATATATATATATATATTATATTATATATATATATATATATATATATATATATATATATATATATATATATATATATATATATATATATATATTTATATACATTTATAATTATAAATTAACGCACTGTGGCATGCAGGCCACGTGGTCATTAATAATCGTGACAATACATGGACTATATGCTGAGCGATCACTCCCTGGCTTAAATACAACATAGTCATGAGGGGGTCGATGTAGCGAAGACGTGTCATTTGCAAGGCCATGCACACTTTTATGAAGGCTCTGTGATTGGATGCATCAACTGAAGTGGCTGCACATGACACCAGCTAGACCCGAATGAATGTAGTGAAGTTATTTGCCAAACCTCTACGACTCTCTCTTCGGGGAGAGCATTTGCAATACCCGAGGTACTAGCGACCACAATCGGATGAAGATATCAATATACCCAAGCTGTTAACGATCCCAAATGGAGCCTTACACGCAGAACCTTATGAAGTCGGATATAATCGCTTTGAAGTCTGCTTAAAACACGAATCGGTGGGATAAGTTTTTAATACGTTCTATTAGGGCATAACAAAATGCAGTGCTGATCTGTCAAGCAAACAGGTTTAAGAAAGCGGCTTTAAACTTCATACCTGAATTTAATCACAATATCCCTCAGTATATGCCTACACAGCGCTGACTGTTCCGTTTTAGGTGTCTGGATTTAGGTTTGTTTCGAATACAAAAACGAAGACCTCGTGTTGATGAGTAACCAACAGTCGTCTGCTTCAATGGATAACACTTGGACAAACAATGACAACCTTTGACTTACAAGATAACCAAAGCGTTCTCATTATCCATGGGCCGCTATTTACTTGCTTGGCTTATCGTATGTTAAGCTCTGCATCGCTCTTTTGTTGACTTGACTATGGGTTATGTGAGCCCCTCAAGCTCAACGCTTTGCATGGCTCTTATGCGATAAGATACTTGTACAAATGATTTAAGCAAGTTGGAATATGTCTAAACCAATTACGGAGCGGATTTGTTTTCAGATTCAACCGGTAGATTGGTGAATGTATCGTTTTAAGACGGAATATTACCACAGACATTGCAACGATTTTGAGCTCTCCGGCCTTGTCGTGAACATATAATTGTGTTACAGTGGCAGGGAACTCCGTTTCTTTGCAGACCTTGCCGATGATCGTGTGCAAATACTCAGAGTATAGTACAATTTAATTTTGATAATGGATGTGGCGGAGCACTTGCAAGGTTGGTGGAGCCTTGCACACCGAAGATACAATTGACATCACGAATAGAATTTGAACACTTCAAATCACCTCAACCGTTAAATGAATGACATGCTCAAGTCACCATAGTATCTGCTGCATTATATCTACTTGGTTAGCACATAACATTTACGGTAGAAAAGTTAGTCTAGCTCCCTCAGGCACCCCAACTATGTTGGAATCAGCTGTAGTTTTGGCGGCCCATTAGCGTTTCTATTTAAAGCAGTGAATTCATTCTCCTGCAACACCCCCATTAAGTGCTACAGGTGCGCTCTGCTAATCTCATTGCCCAAAGCATAAAGCCTGAAATGCTCGATGGCATGACATACCTTGTTAGCAAAACTCCATAAGCGAACCATCAATTTAAACTTGCTAATGATTGGAATATTAAACGATGGATACGTTTACCTCACCGCCAAATGTCAACAATGTCTTGGGGCAGTTTTCGATATGCAACTACCCGTGGCTCTTGTCAACTATAAATAGTTATTTATAGCAAGAGGCCTATATTGAAATTAGTTTTGCAAGCAACTTCAAATAAACGAAGATACCATGAAGGGTTATCGATTGCAGCAGCACTCATTGACGTCCGTGCGTTATTCCTGCGATTTCCATTTTCGATTAACGTATAAATTCAGAGTATTATCATATGTACACTATCAAAGAGTGGTTACGTTTATGTACAACTATCTGGGTTAAGCAGCCTAGGAAAGAGCAGACCTTGATGGTGACACAATAAAGGCGCAATTTCGCTGCTTAGAGGGTCACACATACTTCTAAGGCAGGTTTTGTGTTGGTGCTGGCTACTTCATGTCATAAATTCTTGATTTGTACAGCTAAAATTCAAATAAAAGGGCGTCAACGATTTACAGTAGCAATATCATACCAGTCGATGAAGCGTCAAATCACCTCCCTCCACGAACAGAATACAATAAATGGTAATAATGCACATTGACGTATGCATGCACATGTGTATAAATACACACTAACACATCCCCCACCCCCCCCCCCCCCCCCCACACACACACACATCACAAAGATTGCTATAATAAAACGATGTAGATGTTTATTCATGCCATACCAGTGGGCTGGTGTGCGAACTTTCCCATGGTGAGGGGGCCATACGCGCTAATCTGTCATGCAGTGTTTTAGTTACAGACCTTCTAGTTGGTAATATCGGGGGTATGAATAACATCCATTGTATACTGTCATTCGATGAACCATGTCATTAGATACATCTTCATCTAATATTTCTCGAATATTACATCTGTTCGACGACTGTTCAGGCAGACAAAACAAATTTCTTCATAATAACTCCTATTCGATGCTGCTAGTACCTGGTGAAACAGGACTGCTGTTTATCGTCCATCCAACAAGAAACTCCCCAAACAATCTTCCTCATCCGAACCACGCCTGAGCTTTAAGCATTTCAACGAATTTGAACAAAAATACTGTTACATAGCTTTGTTGCAAGATCATTGTTATAACAAGAGTGCTCTCTAAATGAAAATTTCCTCCAAATCGACAATGCGCGTTGCAAGCTTTGATAATGCCAGCTGAACCTACCAGCCACGACGCGTCTATGTCATCGCGTCGTCTGAGAGACAGTGACCTTTTGAAAGCTTATCTAGACCAAACCGTTGGAACAAATATATTGATCAGGATGTATATTGCTGAGATAATTGAAACTAAGATGTATCAGCTTGCATAACACGTAAGACAGTAAATGATTGGCCATTTTTTAACATTCACAAATGCATGTAGGTCGGGATGATTAGACTGACTTTCACGAGACACATATTGGAGTGTTTTTGTCAATCGTTAAAGACACTTTTAAGGCCGCATTTAGAATATGGTCACCATTCCTTCAATGGTACATAAATATATAAGCAAATGCCACTAAGCCAGTAGCCGTTATGTCTGAGTTAGGTAACAAATAATGATTGAGCATATGTAGACTTATATACAGGCATACAATATTTTCGCTAGGTTTTTTTTTGAGGACAATACGCACATCTGGGAGGATAGAATTAAGAGGAAATAGCTTATACAATCGCGTTATGACCCTATCGAATAGTTTACCAGCCACGATGGTTTCAGCCGGTTCAGCAAACTCCTTTAAAATCCAACACGACATGTATTTTATAGAATAAGATTTTTAGTTTTTTGTTCGCTCTGCCGATGGGCCTGTAAGTTATTGAGTTGCCTTCATTATCAATTTTACAGATGAAATAGTTGCCAGCTCTCATGATTAGTCGAAATATTTTTCTGAGTGAGTAGCCGAATCGCCCGTATAACACACCAGGTAATGCTTCAATAATGTACATATACATACATACTCATCTCTAATCAGTAGTTTCGGAAAACATATGTCACACATCATGTCCATACATTGCATTATGCCTATATGGTGCTCGTATTTAGCGGATAAATGACATAAAAAGGTAAACATTGGACACCGCTTGCTGATGTATTTGTGGCAGTACGATGAATATTAGAGTGGTGTTCACCTTGAAATCAAACATGTTTGTAGTGCCAAAGCACGTTGTCACTCGAGTACTCGGAGTTCGGTACGAAGGCATCACCGTTATGAGTTCTTCTGCCATTCCGTACTGCCGTAGCATAGATTATATCATGCCTCTGTTGATCTTGTCGTATGTCTTTTTAGGTCTAAGAACGCCCAGATGCTATCTCGTTCGAAATCCAGCTTCCTCTCCATCATCTGCTGCACTATGAATATCGCATCTGTTGTTCCCTTTCCCTTCCTGAACCCGTTATTCGTGGATGTTACTCGTATTCTTGAAGTTTGGAGCAAGTGCATATTGCCAGTCATCTGGGATTAGCAGCGTTTTCCGATATAATGTTGTACATCTTTGAATATTGAGAAAAGATTTTCTATCATAAAATTTTTAAATCAATCAAATCATATAACGCTTCAAATATGCGTATTCAAAAGTCAAGTTTAAACACTACAACGACCATTTAGGACAATTATTTCAAACATTTTGAAAGAAAAAGTGCATTGACTTTATCTGCAAATATGGGTAAATCATAACTTGGACCTAAGTCCACGATAGGTTGGCGGTTTTTCTACCAAAAGACGTGTTCATCCCAATATATATATATATATATGAATATATATATATATATATATATATATATATATATATATATATATATATATATATATATATATATATATAGATATATATATATATAGATATATATCTATATATATATATATATATATATATATATATATATATCTCTCTATATATATATATATATATATATATATATCTCTCTATATATATATATATATATATATATATATATATATATATATATATATATGGGTTTTTATTCCGTGACGATGCTATGATGGCGATCCCAACTGTCACCTGTACAGCAACCATTCTATACGTGCCTGCTCAATATCGTACTTAACAGATCCCTATTCGACAACGATTTTAAAACCTACGGCAGGGGATGCTACGATATCATCACTACGATCATTCGAGCAGCATTGATGACTTGGCGTGGAAGTTTTCCTTGACGAGACATTGAGCTAGGAAGCAATAACTATTTTTTGTCGCATGTGACGCGATACACGTCAGTTTAGCTTTTGTTACCATGCAATACCACTAAACTTGATCCTTCATATGGATAGCGATATGCCTTTGCTTTGCGTTTTTGCTCAATAAAAAGCAATAACAAAGGAAAATAAGGCAAAGCAATCAGCGAGAGGAGATATCTGCTAGCCTGCCTATAGACTGCGCTTCTCTTGTAAACAGATAATTGGATCTGAGCAGCTGTAGGACAAGCGCATTTGTGATAATTGCATTTTGCTGACAAGCGAGAAGAAACGCCCAATGTGTGGTACCATACTTACTGTCACTGCTACACGTATAATGGACGCTCAATGTGGATGTAGCTTGTAACGGGGACGTCTATGCCTCAGTCATTCATTGAGCAGCTATAAACGTACAATATTAATATACTCATGGTTGCATTTCACACATCAATGGCCCAGTTCAGCTTACAAAACAATCCTTATTTATGCGAACATGTTCATCAGCAGTCCGTTACAGACATGCTGGAGAGGGTGGACAGTGAATTAAATCATTCTAGAATATCTTCTGTTAGCGCTACATACGTCTTTATAACTACACACTATTGTCATAGTCTTGATAGGTGTTGAATGTCATAGTATCATTATCATTATCGTATCATTCTTTAACATTGCCACAGCCTACGATTGTATAAGTTTGCCGAAATATCTGGCTTTGCCAATGAGCAATGCGGCCATTCTAAGTCAATCGTTGATCGCATTTATGCAAATTACAAGGTTATTGAAGCTGACTAAATCGATGCGTTGAATTGCACCGCGGAATATTCATCCTGCTTTCTTAAGAACCTTAATGTTGCTGACTAGTCTGTACTACCATATTTTATGCCTGTTGTAAAAATATTTCTTTAGAAACATACGCAAATGTTACGCAAATGGAAATGGCAGTTATAAGGTATAGGACGCGATCATATAGTTTTGCTCGATAATATGTAACGTCGCCGGTGTTTACGGTCAACCACGCAGGAAAGCTTACAGCAAAAACTAAATCGTCCCATAGTAATTGCTATTCAATCGCTCTATAAACCTGACATGAACTTTTCAACCACGACATGTACCGGTGAAATCTGTCTTGCCTTGAGGCAATGCCGACATAGTGCGATGTAGGAACATCCAAACGTGTACAGCTCACCACGTGACACCCTCTTTGTGACACCGTGATACACGTGACTTTTGTTGGAAGCTGATATACAATAAACAAAACCGTAGAGTGATTAAATTCCCTGTTGCTTCACAGGAAGGTGAAAATTGTCAAAAATCTTTAATGCAATGTGTGCATTGACCTCACGATCTGTTCAATGAACATCCTTTTGCAGCTAGGCAATTATTAAATGCATATAGTAACGGCTCATAGCATCTACAAATTTCACAGCTGAGGACAGTGACATAGAAAGTCTAGTGACTGGTCAACTCTATGACTTATTTCAAGTTAAAACACCAATATACAATAGACTTAAAGTAGCTATCAGAAGTAGTTGTTCACCATCTGTTGATACAATTACATTTTTCTCGATGGTAGGGTATTGAGTATCAATGTTATGAAAAATCTTGGGAAGCAAGCTAGAAGAGAGAGAGCGTGATAGGTATAACTATCCATTTTTCTAGAATGCTAGACTTAAATAATTTACACCGAATAAAGACAATATTCTGTACTTGGATGGTATCGTATGGCGTGTGATGCATGCAATCGAAATCTAGAGGCAGAAATCACTAACTGATCAGTGTCTAGCAAATTATTATGTATAATAAAATGCGGATTCGTAATGCATATGCAGCCATTGCTCCTTATATTTGAAACGTAGAGGCATTTTGTAAGATACTCAAATTTCTAAATGCATGTTTGTAAAAGGAACGGGAGAGTTATTCTCTGATGCATTAAGCTGTGCACCATTCTAAAACTGTTCAGATGTCTACTGCCAATCAGCCTTGCTACCGTAATCCTCGATGATATAGTGGAAACTCAATATATGTTGGCTCTGATGCAAGTTGCGCTTCTTTGTAGTTGTGATATGTCAACATTTAATTTAGAGAGTTAAATGGCGCGAAATCATTGGTAATTTTCATCATATAACTTATAATACCACCTACCAACTGCACGTCGCACGCCTGTGCAGATTTAATGGGATGCCAGGCGATGTTGCGCCATTGTACCATTACCTTATACAATTCGTCATGTACAACTGACCAATGTTGCATGTCAGTTGGTTGTAATTGTTCCAATAAGTCGTTTAGACTGAAGGGGCCGTATCCAAAAATAAACTTAAGTCCGCAAACTCAGGTTTTTGACAACGGCAAGCTGAGCTGGCCGTCTTAACCGTATCCAAAAAGAATCTTAAGTCTCCTAGCGTGCTCAACTCTGAGTCAGCTAGGTAGCTGACTTAAGTTCGCTAGCTCAAACTTAAAAATGGCGGTCCAACGTTAATATTTCCAGGAAAATGCTTTCACAAATATGAATAAGAACATGTATGTTCCTATAAATGAACCAAAACATAATCAGCCGTTCGTTATTAATGACACACCAATTTTTATCGGGATATTTAAATTATTCACGCCGCAAGCTGTTTTCGTTAAAACGAAGCGGGGAATTCTTCGCAAACGCGTCGGACAGTGTTTTGCGGGTCTACCAAGGAGCGAGTTTGCTTGCAGTAGATTTGAATTAGGAATGGTTTGAGGAATGATTATAGTGGGTGGAGGTTTCTATATCAATAACGCAATTATTCACGATTTGTCATGTTACAGTAAATATTCTTTAACTTCACAATATGAACAAGGGCGCCAAGATTCACATTTCGTATTATTGAATATAAGAAAAGCAGGTGCCACGCCTGCAAGTCTATGAATCCACTTCGTGATAGCATAGCAGATATTGAAAGTGCCCCCAAAGCACACCAACGACAAGGGTTATTTGCGAATAAAAAACTCCGTTTTATACGTCAAAGATAACGACACGTCATAGACTAATGACGCGCAGTGACCCAGTAAGGCGCGAATTCCAACGGACTGTCAAACAACAAAACTCAACAAGAATTGTTTGTATTCATCGCTGAATAATAATGTAATAAGTGCAAGCAACGTCGATGGAATTATTTCCCAATCGTGTGGATTACCCGTGATATTATATTGCCGATTACAAGACCTAGTAAGTGTGTAAATCGTCTCCATAAGAAACAATGGTTCATCGTGCCGTTGGTGTTGTGGTCACGTTCATGGATAACAATGCCGTAGATCGGAGTGCTGAGAATATGTGTTATTGAAACTCGTTGCCAAGGGCGTATATTATACTTGATATCATATAATATTGTACAGTCTGATTGAATAAAGATGAGTGACATATTCATAAACAACCGGTTTTAAGGCTATTGACTTTGTTTTAATAAACGATAACGATGGTAGGTGTAGACTATATTACTTTTTATTAGACCTATTATATAAAACAAAAAGTCAGACTAGACTACTTCCATTCCTTCGTCTAAATCGATCATTCTGCGCCATTTTATTCCGTTTTCTGTCTAATGAACACATAATAACATATTGTTCCCTTTTCCTGTAAGACACAAACTATGATCGCGATGATACATGTATGAAATTATAGCCACTTATTTTTTTTGGCTGTTTGCCAGCCCTGAGCTGGCGGTCTCAGCTGAGTTGGCTAACAATTTGTTTTGTGGATACGCCTGAGTTCGATGACTCAGCTAGGCTCGCCAACTCAAGTTAAGATGACTCAAGTTAAGATTCTTTATGGGTACGGCCCTAGTATTTGACATATTATGTGGCCATATAATATGACTCACTCACACATGCGTTGGTGTATTTGTTGTAATAAATATGCAATACACAATTAACATTCTGCTAACAGCTGTGCTGCACCGATTGGTTCCTAATCTCGATGAGTTTAGTCGACGGTATTGTGAGTTGGTTGTAGAGCATCTTAAAACGCTGCTTTGCTCGCAATGTATTATGTCAAACTCCACTAGATATTGCGTTCAGTAATTGGCTAATGCAGCGATTGGCGAGCTAAAATGGGGTGAAGCCCCCCTTCACCAAGAACGCCAACCACGGATAGATTTCCATGAGCCTCTTACTTCCATATAACACATAATTTAGAAACGTGGACATGATTGGTACATCAATGCAGATTGCCCATCTGCTGTTAATTCATTACATTAACGCTGCATGTTGTTACTGGTTTATTTTGTCGGAAGTAATGTCGGCATGCAGCTTGACGTTATGGTTAACGCTTAATGGATTATCATCGTGTGTTAGTGATTATCTATGTTGTGCTGCTTGAATATCATAAACGGTATGGTTGAAAAGTGCAGTTAGAGTAAATTGATTGATAGTTTTAGTGGCTTATCGTTAATTGCGAAAAAGAAGGGAATTATACTTGGTACATGTCACAATATAGAACTTATTCCATACACCTTTTGCGATCCTAAGCACGAATATAGCGCCGGTATGAAGTTGCAGTTTTCCATCACATTATCCTATCTAATACAATCGCCTTTCTATCACCACGTGAGCCTCAGTGTGGCGAACATATATCATGCCAAATAGCATACATGCGACATAATAAATATATATATCAGGTCGCCGGATCTCGTTGATAATATCGCTTCTCCATGGATTAGGATTTATTTGGGGCCATATACTACTTGCTTAACTCGTGGCTATGTTGCTCCGGCTCATTGCTATGTACGGCCTTTGCGATTGGTGGTAAGCGCCTTTGGTTGAGT
This sequence comes from Urechis unicinctus, assembly GCA_034190875.2. NCBI lineage: Eukaryota > Metazoa > Annelida > Polychaeta > Xenopneusta > Urechidae > Urechis > Urechis unicinctus. The sequence goes on from CM067349.1 coordinate 12,051,618, forward strand.
GGTACAAGGTATCAAAAGGAAACAAAACAGAAATGCTTTGGATCAGTTCCAGTGTGGGGATGTCACATTGTTTTAAGCATTATGCGACCAGACTATATGCATTACACAGAGCTAACTACATGTTCATTCCAGAAAGTTGATTACAACTTCATTCGATGGCTTCGTGTCCATCTCTTTCAACCTGAATAGTGATCAGCAAACAGAGAATTTTCTGAATTTCATCATTGGCCGTAGATCATAAAGCGAACCATGCATGTAAACGTTTGAAAATCAATTTGCAATAAATATCAGTTTGAACGAGGTAGGAAGCATTAGAGATATTAGAAATGTAAAAATAATTCCGATCATATAACGTTGTGCATACCGGTATAAATACCACTTCCAATCATACTTGTGGAGCGTTTCATCACATCCTATCCGTGGAAGGACTAATTGATATAATAAACTTACCATTGCATTAAACTGGTGTGTTATGATATGTTGCCTCTTATCAACAAACCGAACCAGGATAGAGGTCCCCGAGCGTTTTCGTCGTTTTTGAGCGCAACAAAGTGTCGTCAATGAAGCTTGGCAGAAAGTTATGTTAGATTGTAGTAATGGGTCGCCGCGTAACTTCTGTACCTTACACCATACAACAGGCATATAATGTTTTTTTTTGCTCTAAGCTATGCAATGCTGAATGTAAAGAACGCTTCGCATCGGTTTATGACGTGCTTCAGATAAATGCCTAAACGTATGCAAATTATATGCTGGTCAACATGACCAGAGATCGCACACCTGAGCCAATCGTTGGACTCAGTATTCCCCTACAGACAAACAGTATCATACAAATATAGAGACAGTTGCAACCAGCGTTTTTTTGAAGCGATTGTCAACTAGAAATGAAATGTAATAAACGGAATTATATACATCATAATTGATTTACTTCAAATGACACCGTGCATTAAATGCATGAAATCCTAAAGCCACCATAGTATCTGCTGCAACAATCATCTGTTGTTTACTCAAGGTTTGGTCACCATGCAACGCTTACGGTAAGAAATTTTGTAAGGTCACCCAAGCACATCGCAACTCGGCTTTTTTGGAGTCAGCTGCAGTTTTGGCGGACTATTAGCGTTTCGATTGAAAGCCGTAATTATATTCTGCTGCAACACCCTGTTTAGAGCTGCAGGTGCCCTCACCTAATCTAATTGCCCAAAGCATAAAGCCTGAAATTCTCGATGGCATGACATGCCTTGTTAGCAATTCTTCATAAGCGATGCAGAGCTATCATCTTAAGCTTGCTTAGTAATTGAACTGCTAAAAGATTACCGCCAATTGTCTACAATATTTTGGGCCAGCTTTCCAAATGCATCTGAACCTGACGTTTGACATTTTACTTTGCATAAAAAACAATCTTTCCCTGATGACTTTTATGTTTTTGGATATTTAGAGCTAAATCATATTTAGGCAACTGACGACTCGCTGAAACCACGCGAAAACCTCAATGTCTTTCCAAACACCATGTGAACTTGACACCAATGGTCACATAAATGTTCATATGTGAGTGTTTAACATATATATGTACATATATATGTACATATATATATATATATGATATATATATATATATATATATATATATATATATACATACATATATACATATATATATATATACATACATATATACACATATATATATATATATATATATATATAGATATATATATATGTATATATATATATATATATATATATATACATATATATATATATATATATATATATATATATATATATATATATATATATGAATGGTACTAAAGAATTTATTGATTTTAAAATCTGATTACGGGAAACTCAATGTTCACTCACTAATTATCTGTGCACAGCATTGAATTACATCTCGAAAATTAAGCCTCCCCAATGAAGGAAAACGCAAATATCTATTCAAGAGTAGCCGTCATTGTCGCTGGATTCTGTCGTAATAAAATGTAAGTAATTTTTATATAATTTTTTTTTCATTTTGCACTTCACCGAGCGAGCACAAAATTTTTTTTTTCATAGCTATCTTTCAAAATCATTGTAATTACAAAAACCTTTTGAATGTGAATTTCTTCCGAATCGATAGAGCGCGTTTGGAGCTTTGATAATGCCATATAAACCGACAAGTCACGTCGCGTCATTGTCATGGCGTCGTCGTTTAAGCGGTGATCTTATGGAAGCTACTCTAGTCCAAACCGTTGGAAAAAATATCGATCAGGAGATATGCTGAGGCAATTGCAACAAATTTGAGACGATGTATCTGAGTCCATTGCACCATTTAGATTTGTTAATTGTTGTTGCAAACATACCTTACTTACTTTGTAAACTTCAGGTAGAGAAATTATTGCATGCTCTTGACCCTAATTCAATGGCGACGGACAGCGTAATAAAAAAAGTGACATCATCGGCCTTTAGTATGGGTTCAAACGTTTAAATGCTGACAATATGTTTAGTAATGTAAAGTGCTCATCGAAACCTGCGTCCCAACCACCAGCAATGTCCCATATACTATGGGGCAATAAACCTTTCTCCGCCATATCCATAAAATAGCCAATGATGACAGGGCATGCCGGATCAATTACACGGTTTACTGAATAAATATATATAAATATACATATAGAGATATATATATATATAGAGATATATAGAGAGATATATATATATAGATATAGATAGAGAGAGATAGAGAGAGAGAGATAGATAGAGAGATATAGAGAGAGATATATAGAGAGATATAGAGAGAGAGAGAGATATAAGAGAGGGAGAGAGAGAAGAGAGATAAGAGAGATAGATATAGAGAGAGAGAATACATATGATCTCCCTCTCTAGATATAGAGATATCCATAGATATATAGAGATTCTCTATATAGAGAGAGAGATAGAGATATCTCTATAGATATAGAGATAGAGATAGAGATGTCTATAGATATAGAGATCTATCTCTATGTCTCTATCTTCTCTATATCTTTCTCTAGATCTATAGATATAGATCTCTATAGAGAGATATATATATATCTATATATATATCTCTATCTATATATATCTATCTATATATATATCTATATCTCTCTCTCTCTCTCTCTCTCTCTCTCTCTCTCTCTCTCTCTCTCTCTCTCTCTCTATATATATATCTATCTCTATATATATATATGTACATTATTATATGCCTGAATACATATATATGCCCGGTAACGACGGATAGCCCTACAATGATTGCGCAAACCAATGCACCAAGCGCCACAAGTCTTTTGCATTGGTTGATATAAACTGAAAACTAACATGTAACATTTGCGGAAATGGCGACGCTTTAGTACAGACTTGCTGGCGGGTGAGTGGGATACATTCGAGAGGTATGAAAATTGAAGCTCATATTTCAGAATCACACCTAGGTATTCTTAAGGAGTGTTACAAAACGTGTGTTAATAATAACCATCTTTAATGGAAGCTTTTAGGTTCTTAAACACTTAGGTCTTAAACAATGACGTCAATAGATTAACATATAGGATTAATTTGAAACTAATGATAGAATATGCTGCGATGTCATAACTACGGTCATTTGCGCTACATGGAAAACTTGGCCTTCAAGTTCTCCTGGATGATACATTGAGCTAGGAGGCGGTATAGGTTGTTTGTCGCGCATGTTACGCAACACACGCCAGTTCAGCTTTTTTAGCCGTGCAATGCCACTTAATTTGATCCTTCGTATGGATAACGATGCGCCTTAGCTTTGCGTTCCTGCTTGAACAAAAGCAATAACAAGGAAAACTAAAACAGAGCAATCAGCGAGAAGAGATTGCTGATACTTGCCTATAGATTGCACTTCACTTGGAAACAGACAATTGGATCTGACCGACAGGAAGACAAGCTCATTTGTGTTAATTGCATTTGGCTGACAAGAGAGAACTTGTAAGCGCCCCGTTATTGTCGTGGCAGACCTGGCACAAGCTGCAAGGCAATGTATTGTACCACACCACTGCCACTGGGGTACAAACGGACGCACAATGTTGGCGTGGTTTATAACGGGGCATCCTTACCTCAGTCATTCATTGAGCAGCATCATTTATAGGCAGCTATGTACGCATAATATTAATATACTCATTGTTGCATTTCACACATCAATCACCAACATATGCCCAAAGGACAATCCCCTAACCAATTCAAATATTGTTTAATCAACACGAACATTTTCATCGGCAGTATGTTACCGACATGCATGAGGAGAAGGACATTGTATTGAATCATTCTAAGGTATCTTCAGTCAGCGCTACATACGGCTAGACACCTTTTTGGTGTTGAATGACGGCATCTCATGGAAAGTCCTGTAACTTTGGGCTATGAAAAGGCTTTGATGTATTTATGACGTAAATAACCCACGGGAATGTTATCTGCGCTAAAGCAGCCGGCCTTCCCTTTACAATGCTGCGTCCTATGGCTGCTGCCGTCATGCTTCCCTTTACAACACTGGTTCCTATTGCTACCCGTCCCATGCTTCCCTTTACAACACTGTTTCCTATAGCTGCTGTCGTCATGCTTCCCTTTACAACACTGGTTCTTATTGCTACCGGCCTCATGCTTCCCTTTACAACACTGGTTCCTATAGCTGCTGACGTCATGCTTATCTTTCCAACACTGGTTTCTCTAGCTGCTGCCATCATGCCTCTCTGTGCAAAACTGGTTCCTATTGCTACCGGCCTCATGCTTTCCTTTACAACACTGGTTCCTATTGCTACCGGCCTCATGCTTTCCTTTACAACACAGGTTCCTATAGCTGCTGTCGTCATGCTTCCCTTTACAACACTGGTTTCTATTGATACCGCCCTCATGCTTCCCTTTTCCCTTTTTTATTGCTAACGGTCGCATGCTTCCCTTTACAGAACAGGCACCTATTGCTACCAACGTCATGCTTATCACAATCATCGTTAAATGCCCCAATGCGTTATCATGGCAGTTTTTGTGCCATGACTGACTTGTGATGCATGTGACTTTTGTGGCTGTCAACGATTACCAACATCACCTGATCGTAGTTATTGACGAAAACGTTTGTAGGTCTTGTAACACAGGCTGAGCAAGACAATGACTTTTTCAGTGCTTTTAAACGTTTCTCAACCGCAATGCAAGATAGTCAAAAAACAAATTTGCCTAGCTGACGAGACCCATTCATCTGTAACTGTAACATGACGGATGGGCGACGATTGGGTGAAATACAGCGTAAGTGCAGCATAATTAGGCACGGGTATGCTTGTCGTGTTTGGAACTTTTCGTCAGTTATCAACTTACCTTCTACAAGCGTGTATTCCATGGTGTAGAATAGCGGATTTTATGCGCCTCGGATGCCTTAAACGATATGGAAACCACCCATGATTGTTCCGACCAGTATATACATTTGAGCACCCGTGTAAAAGCATTGTTAAGCAGCCCAACTGAATGCAAAGTCTAGACGCATTAAAAAAACAGTCTGGCAATATATATGCTCTCTATTACAATGTATATATTGAGACAGAACATGAAGCAGTTATCACGCAAGCTCTCTATTTGTCGTACCAATTAGTATCTAATGATTCATAAAACCGTAACCATCTGCTGCAAGGACCGGATATACTCAGCAACACAAATACATCAATTCAAAGGTGTCCGTGAACATCAATTGGTACGAACCGGCGAACAGCTTAATGAAAAATGTGACATCACGGCCTTTAGTATGGGTTCAAACGTTTAAATGCTGACAATATTTTTAGTAGTATCTTAATGTAAAGTGCTCACCAGAACAATGTCATGTTCAAATTCGATTCGATGTTAAGCATCCAGCTTAGCAAAATATCCACGGGATTCCGTGTAGCTCACCACATGATACCTTTTCTTGAAACAGTTATACACTGACGAGCACCAGTGATGCGACGCATAACACGACGTGTGGGCTGCATGCTATCATAATTAAGACAACAGCTGGCTGCAGGGTGGACTTTTCATTGAATGAATACAAGCAGCCCCATTACATTTCCTTATGTTCAAGGTTCATAGGAGTGTTGTTCTAGTGCAAATGTTGAGGTAAGAAGAGGTAAGAAGGTGCATTGCGCAACACTAAACAGCAGGTAATCATTGCTTGCAAACCGATCAACAAATACGATCAAAAGCTAGTTCTCAAGACATTGTTGGTATTTGACCAGCTCCACGACTAACGACAAATCACAGATAGCTAATATTATTGTGCACAACATTTTATGTTGTTTTTGTGATATCAAAGCTGGTTCTCAAAAGCAGATTTTGCTGTGTGTAGTGTGTCTTCGCTATAATGTATACAGTGCACAATATAATAGGACATTTAAAGGAAATAACACAATGCGTAATAGCAGCTCTTACATATAAATGATTTGTGTTTACAGAGATCCATTGTAAGGACGTAAAAACACAGACTTTGAAGCAAATAAACCACAAACTAAACCGCGCAGTGTTGTATGGCTTAAACCCGTTCCATGCTGCTTCAGAGAAGAGACATTGTCTGCAATCATAATCACAATGTGTGCATTGACCTCAAGATTAACTAAATGAGCCCCCATATGCCGCCAGCCAAATATTAAATGCATATTTTAACGGCTTGTAGCATCTACAAATTACTCAGCTACGATTAAACCGTAACTGACAGAACATACAGTGACATCGAGAACCTGGTGACGCGCATCAGTCGAGGGTGGATTATCATAACGGTGTAAGGACTTGTTAAACTACAAGGAAAATTTGGATGAAATGTCAAATGTTCTGGACAACTGCAACAATACACCAGCCAATACGTCATATGCAAATGACCAATGTAGCATGCCAGGAGGCGGTAATTGTTCCCAGAAGTCGTTTAGTCTTCAGTATTTCACACATTAGAATCTTTACATGGGGCCCTATAATATGACTCACTATCACATCTCGCTGGTGTATTGGTTTTAATGAATACGCAATGTACAATAAGCATTCTGCAATCAGCTGCGCTACACGGATTGGTTCGTATAGTCACCGGTATTGTGAGTTGGTTGTTGAGCGTCTTAAAACGTAGCGTTTTATATAAAATTCGACTAAATCCTGCTTTCAGTAACAGGCTAATGTAGCAAGTGGCAAGCTATCATTGGATAAAAGCTATCTCTCACCGAGAGCACAAACGACAGATAGATTTCGATGAGCCTCTTACTTTCATTAAAACACAATATGGAAACATCAACTTGATAAAGCCTCTTATGAAAAGCAGCGACTAAGCAAGCATCCAGACTCAATAAGGCTAGAGAACAGTCGCTACTTTGCAACCAACTATTCACTATTTGGTGTAGATAAGAGTTGTACACACACTAACAGACAACATTCACGAGCGTTGTTTGGTGTGTCAGGGTGTTGTTAGTTATTTATAGTCGAAAACTCACCTTACATTTTCTTACAGCTAATACTCACTTGAAGCCTCTATGGACTATCTGTACAGCTATATCTAAGTCAGATAATTCAACTGGTGTATTTGTATGAACGAAACGACACCTTTAATTGATATCGGTTCTCTTTGCTATACACAGACAATCACTGTGACATCAAGCAGCGGTTTGCTTCCATAACTTACTTGCATTGCTTAAAGTACATCAAATACCTAGAACTCGTTGATGCCATACATTTACTAACTCGAATGCGATCAACCGATGAGTGGTACTTTAATGAAGATTGCCAACCTGCAGATAATATATTACAGTTTGCATTATTCTCTACATGGTGTTCCTGGTTAATTTTGACAGATATAGCGTCGTAATGCATCTTGATGTTATTGTTAACGCATATTTTCATATAAACTGTACTTCAAGTGTTAGACATGATCTATGTTGTGCTGCCTTGATATAAGTAACGGTATAGTTAGATTAAATTGTAGATTTTAGTGGCGTCCTTCGTTTATCTGTGTCCTACGCACAAACATGGCTCCGGTTTTCCATCACATTATCCTGTCTGATGCATTCCCCCTTCTATCACCACGTGAGCTCAAGTGTGGTGTACTTACTTACGACACAATTAATATATATCTAGTCGACCGAACTCGTCAATAAGATTGCCTCTCCATGGATTAGCATTTATTCGGGGCCATAAACTACTTGCTTAACATGCTTTGTAACCATGGCAATAGGTGGTATGCGCCATTGGTTGAGTTGCACGATGTATAGAATTAGCTTTGCGTCATTTTGCGTCGTGTAGGGGTGTCATATTGTTTCAAACATTGTGCGTCTAAACTTCATGTATTACACAAAGCTAACTACATATTTATTCAAGAAAGCTGATTACTACCACATTTGCCTAACTCATTTTACCTGAAGACGTAAACCGCAAAATAGAGAAATCGGGATTACATCCTCGGCCGGAATAGATAAAGCGCACCATGCATGGAAACGTTTGACATTTAATTTGCAATAATTGAGAGGTTGAATTGGTAAGATGAAGGAAGCACTGATCATATTGGATATTAACAAATAATTAATAGCACTTCCGATCATACATGTTGAGCGTTTCATCACAATCAGATCCAAATCGATATTGTTCTTAACATCGTCATCGTTGACCAACATACCCACCTTATAAAAACAGCTGCCAACTAATTCAATACCTCAAGAGAAGTGATTTCAATTACTCATGGTACCAATTACACATGGTACCAGATTAGTTAGATTAACCGAATAACGTACACTGGCTAAGATGCCTTACCATAATTAAAATTGCCATCCGAGCTTGTGATTGACGCAGGGCATTAAACCAAAAAGACTGCAACTCATATTGCCCGCCATGCATACCCTAGAACTACAGCATGTATAAACAAATATTGCATTATAAATGAGAAGTGGTGGGGATAAAATAATTTCGTTTGCAACTTGTATAACATTTCGTGAGTATAATGCATTTCACGACATGCTCGTCCAATTCGAGCCTTTGCGGAGAGACTATAGTGTAAAAACTTGCTGCCATAGACCATGTATATTGAGCCGCTGTCGTGAAAAGGCGCAAACTAGTTTGTGGAAAAGAATTAACACCTTTGGCTATGCTCAACATGGAAGCTCTCGCGCGAAGTGATCATCACTGTTTTCGAATAAACCTAGCTGTCGCTTGAGCATAGGTTTGCTTAGCAAATCTGATCAATGTCAATAAGTCGGTTGCAATCCAGCATTTCGGGAGCTTAATTAAGTAGCAAATATACACATGAGTTTTAGGTTGGGATTTTTCCTACGGCAGAACACCTTCAAACTTCATGACAAGTCGTCATTAACAAGTAGCTTCTTCCTCTTTAACTTTTCTTACACTGAAAGGAAGGTTAGGCTACCTATCTATAAGATGACTACTTACCAAAACATGCTTTATATGAGTTGGGGTTGACTGAGCATTTACATGGATGCATTGCACACGTATTATGCAGTGATATTCGTAATGAAGCATTGCTGAATAAGAACGCTGAAGAATGTTGTCTCGCATTAGTGTGGCTCAGTGGTTAATCGAGATGAGTGCTATCACAAATTAAACTTAGGCTACAGTTAAGATATCAGTGTCTTACCTTTTTAGGCCATACATAAATACCGCTACATAACAATGGGTTGAATAAAAGCACAAATAAATAACCGTTACTTAATTGTTTCCCTAGTAGCATGTGATTTGAGTATGTGCCAATTCCAGCCAGGTATGCTGCCACACCTACATAAACGCTCAATATGCCCGATTTAGGTACAACATTCGGCCTCAAATTCGTACAACCGGAAACATTTCCCCGTGGAGGGACTAATCGGCGTTATGAACTAACCTTTACCTTAAACTGATGTGTTTTGACGTGAGTTCATGGTACATTGCCTATGTTCTGACAAAGAGACTTGGATAGCAGACCCTATGCGATTTTGTCGTTTTATGAGCGCAATAAAAAGTTATTGTCCTCAATTAAGCTTGATAGGAAGTTCGCTTAGATTGTAGAAACGGCTCGCCGTGAACTTTCTGCAGTTGACACCATATAGAAGACCTATAATGTTGCTTTAGCTCTACGCTATGCAATGCGTAATGTGGAGAACACCTCGCACCGGTTTCTAGCGTGCTCGACAGATGTTTCTTGCCAGTGGCCGCATTTAGATAAGTGCCTAAACGTATCCCCGTAGTGCCGGTTCATGGACTGCACACCTGAGTCTTTCTATCCCAGTATGTTTTGGCCAAGACAATAAGGTATCTTAAGGGGAGACCACAATGCAAATTAAGAACTAACAGCTATAATATTTTTTTGCATTAAGAGAGCAATTGCGAGGACAGCTTTAGAATACTTTCTTTCGGATTATCCACAATTGAAACTGCTTAGGTATTGTTTGCCCAAATCGGTTGACTCTTGCCTTATAGTACGCAATCGCCTGTACATTTACATCACGTCCGTATTGCATTAATAGTTAGGCTATAATACGGGTATCCATTAATGCGTTTCTTCGCTGCTTAAGGAAGCGATTCGAAACAATACTTAAAGTTGTTCGCTCGCCAATCATAGCTGCAGCATAAGATGGAAAATTGCATGATTCGGTTTTCTAATCGAAATGGGTCAAGCTATATGTACCGTCAATTTTTTTGTTCGGGACAATTTCATTATAATCGTCACAATTCAATAGCCATTGGGTAGGTTCAAGATTGCAGCTTTTCGAAAATCGCACCTACTTCAAACGGCGATCGGGCTTTTAGAACAGATTTTAATGTAATGATTGGAGTAAGAATCCCATATCAAAAGTCTATTGACGTTGCATATTGAACAAATGTAACCCCATTCGTGACCCATAATTTGTATTACGAACCATAAACGCATATAATATGACGAGGATATGTTGTCGTAGTATTGCGTTGGTACCTTTGCCGTCTGTGTATACTATATTACTCTTTAACATGTATAGTGAGCTTTATCAAGGTCCGTATCTAACGATCTCTAGATTGCCTTTGTTGTCTGTGTTATTTTGGCCTAGATACTAATGAACACAGTACTGCCTCTCCCATATTGAAGAATAGTGTGGATTCGGTGAAGATGAGCATCGACAGCGAATATATTAGCCATCAAGTAACACGAGATGTTTTTCTTTGATGCAGGACGAATGTTGTTCTCGAGATTTATAATCCTGTGTACCATTAAACGACTGCTCAGAAGTCTATTGCCAATCAGCGGGGCTGGCATATTTCTTGGCTACATAGTGTAATGAAATTGGAGCGAAGCGTCTGCGCTGCGCAATCCTTATAACAGATCCTGATTAGAGTCAGCGCCATGTGATGTCTATTTCTTTCCCTTCTGTTTGCAAGGAGGGCTACTTCGTAGAGTTAGATCGTAAGGACTGATGGGTAAACATATTCATATAATCGCATAACACTTGCCTGAATATACCATAGAAGGTCACTAAGTGGGAAATCAAGCACAAGCTGCGACGCTTTGATAACAAGACACCAGGCAATTCGTCATATATCACAGACCAATACATCTTGTCAGCATGTAATTGTTCTCATTTGATATTAAACACATATCATGGGTATATGTTGCAACAGAGTTTGACCCTTCCCCATAAATTGCTTGTACTTTTTATTGATTTGTTAGCTTGCCGTAAACGAGATGCAGTGTATAATAAAGTTCTCCTCTGACGTTATCTACGCTGATTGGATGGTATTATCGATGAATTATTCTCCTACATCGCAAGTTGTATATAAACATTCAAACAGTAGCTCCGTTTTCTTAAAATGGTGATATCAAATTTAGGTACCTCAAGCTTCCAGAAATAGCAAAATGCATCGGTACGTTGAATGGGAGCGAAATGTATTTGCTGAAGTCATTATCGGCGGACCAAAGCAACGGATGTGAGTTTCTTAAAGTGTTTTTTTATTTATCATCTTCTATATTAAACTCGACTACCTCCTGCTGTCCAGCCACCGCGGTAATGTAACGATTGGCACGCTTAAAACGGGTGAAGGTTTTGGCTTGAATTTGGCTGGATGTTAATCAGTGTCTGTGAAGACATACAACGAATAAGCACCCGGACTATTAGGCATATTTGGAAATGTTCGATACTATTTAGAAACACTGGCGTAGCTTACATGTATACAAATTATAACAAACCAACTAAAATCGCAAACGGAAAAATGATATAAATCACTCATTGATATATTGATGCTGATATGCGTAGCTAAACATGATATACGTCATTCATCACAAGTCGTTGTATGGTTTACCGTGTTCGTTTTGTTTAAGTAGGGCCGACCTGCTTCTATTTATGTAAAAAAAGCATTGTCTACGTCAAGGGGGACGGGGGCGGTGTCGGCTGTGTGCTTACGAATCATGACAATTACTTTTAAGCAGGATAACTATTGATGATTGCAGTGGTGCCCGTCGTTTTCTTTGCGGAAAGGGGAGTAAATTTGGTACAAGTCATATTAAAGAGCATATTTTCTACACTTCTGGAGACCCCACAACCGAATATGGCTCCAATGCGTAGTTGTTGCTCATCACAGTTTCCTATCTGATGAGATTGTCTTTCTATCACCACAGCAGCCTCATCGTGGCGTACCTTGAATAGAAGCACCAATAAAATGTGATAAATACACATCGGGGGTCCAGCTATCGTAATTGTGATCGCCTCTGAATGGATGAACCAGCCTATGCGTACATATCTCGTAGAGTTATAGACGCCAGGAGCTGTGGCCGGTATGCAACAGTGGTTGAGAGGTATATGACATCCTACAATTCGAATTGAAACCATGTTTATTCTGTGCATAGGTGTGTTTCGTCAGCTATTGCGGTGGCTAACATGCCTTGGTGGTCAAATGGTACATGCTGTTAGGCGATACTAAACGAAAACAGGTTCATAATTTAATTTATTAGCACTGTGCCGGTGTATGGATGTTGCTTGGCGGTCAGATGATGTGACTCAAATGTAAGCACACAATACGCAAAAACAAGGGAACGTTCGTCGGAATGCATAGAACGCACGGCCTATGGAAACATTTTAGATTTGGTTAGCATTAGCTGGCAATCGTAAATAATAAGAGATTGCATAGACCGTGAAGGAATTCTCCCCGGCTGTAATGAGATTTGCACATGGGCATATATATAACCTCCCAGCGTACATGTGGCGTGTTTTATCAGAGTTCCCTTAAACTTGGGATTTCTTTAAACGACTACAACCTCCCAAACAAATGACGCAAAACCAACTGCAACTATAAAACAAACTTACGTCCTGTTTTGACTTGATTTTAATAGCACACCAGACTCAAATAATTGCACGGGGGAATAAAGTAAACTGACTCGATTTGCTGATGCTTATTGAAACTTACGATTTATACAACTCCCACCTTTGATTGACGCCTAGCATTCGTTCAGAGCAAATGTGAATCATAGTTCCCGCCATACCTGTAATATTAGTAAATAGAATAAAACTCCATGTTGTATTGCTAATAGTGTGATGTAAGGTGAAAAATCCACATCCAGTAGCTGCACTCATCAAGTGCACATTTATGTTCTATATATAGGCGTCTAGTATGTAATATGAAAAAAACATTTTTCAGAGGATTATACATTATGTGTGAGCCTCGTCAACTAATGCATTGACAGAGAGACTGTCGCATATAAACATCTAGTTGAACAATAGTCACGAAATAGCAATGTTAACCAATGGTGCGTTTGAGCATTGATCTGTTACCAAATACAACACTATGCAAGTTAATGCGATTGCGAACATTATTGTGCCATAAACCGGGAACTGCATTTAAACTAGCATTTGCGTTGCTGCTTCAGACCAGTCTAGTGGTTGCATCCCGTTATGATAAAAGAATTGCCCAAACGCTGCTACAAACACTTGGTGCCTTTCACATTGTTCGCATCGCTGCTTGGTTCTCTCTTCTGTGCGTCGAACATACTTATACCCGTTCACAAGCCGCAGTTTTTTTATAGACGTAGATATAATATCTGAAGACTGAGCTACGATGCATCACTCGACAGCAATTTTGGCTGTAGACTTAGCTACACTTCAGTACTGAACGGCCATGCTGACGACAGACTGAGCCGCACAACATTATCCAACGGCAATGCTGACTGCACACTGAGCCGCACTACATTACTCAACGACCATACTTAATGCACACTGAGCCACGCTACATTATGCGACAGCAGTGTACACTGCAGATGAGCTTCGCTACATTACCAAACGGTGATGTTGACTGCAGACTTAGCAACGCTACATTACTCGACTGCAATGTTGACTGCAGTTTGAGCTAAGCTTGATTACTCCACAGCGATGTGACTACAGGTTGAGCTACGCTATATTAGCTAACGGTAATATTGACGGCAGGTTGAGCTACGCTACATCAATCGAAAGCAATGTTGACTGCAGACTGCGCCACGCTACCTTACTCGACAGCAATGTTGGTTGCAGACTACAAGCTTACCTACGCAACATTACTCAACGACAATGTTGAATTAAATCCTGCTGAATTCAAACCATCATTTATGTGTGTGGTACTAATGCTATATCGCCGCAAAAAGACATCAGAATTTTGATTGGTTGAAACATGCTTTAGTTACGTTACAATATTCAATATCCACATAACATAACATAATCGTCATATCAGATCGCGATCGGTCATTTGAGCTGAGTGTATCCAACCTCCTGTGACGTACGCATGGATATGTAATACGCTCCTATACATAGCTATGAGTCTGCAGTTACTGATCAGTGGCCTTTTATTGCTAATTTTAGTTCCTTACAATATTAACAACGGCAAACGTTAATGGTTTCTTCTAAGAGATGTATGTAAACACTCTCATATACCTAATAAGACTTTAATAGCTCCATTAACTGTTGATTTACTTGAACAATCCAGTTAACCTCAACGTACAAACGATGTATTACTTGTACATCTATCAACACTCAGTATATATATTACCTCGAAACATCTGTTGGTTGATATAAATCGCGAGGGATGCCCTTTAACTGAGCTGCAAGATGTTTCAAATATTATCGGTATAAAGCCCGCGATTACGCAGCGAACATTAGCCTTATGAAATCTACCAATTTTAGCCTCATATATTATTAACAAAAATATGTTTTGAGATTTTGTCTTATCTGATTCGTGCAAAGATGTAATGCTCAAGAGCTACATCATATTTCGCTCTCTCTTTCTCTCTTGAAACATAGCTGTTTGGGATTTTTCGAGAGGGAATCAAAGGACGTATATCATAGTTTATTGTAAAATGCACATTGCTATACAATGTAGTGATATATAGTGATATAGTTACTCTAGTATCAGCAAGCAGATGAAACATTACCTCAGAGGCGCTCATAAGCGAACCACTGGCCAAAGGTATGAATGCAGAGGTATGTTTTGAGCCCCTACTCGAATTAAGAGACAGTAACTGTAGTTGGTGTTGAAGACAAAAAAAAACGGGAGTTGATCCCAAATCCGCTGATGATACACCATTATAGAAGAAACTGAAAAGCGATAGCTTTATCAATTTAATGCCCTGGTGAATGGATGGTCTAACAATGCCCGTTTGATGACGAAAATTGATAACAAGTCTTTAATGGTTGAGCTTCACATGGTTCTATTCGATTCACGTATTCAATTATCCATTCACCCGGGCAATGGGAACCAAACTAATCCCTGCTGGTAGATGCTGTCCATAAATGATATTTGAATAATCTGGTTCTCGGTAACGGATATATTAGTGCAATCTGTTAGTTAATATCATTGACTACATATCTGATACTCTTGTACCTTGGGTCGGCAAGCCTACTGCCTCGCAATGCAATCTGCTAAAAATATTTTGCTACCTAAAACACTTGTTGAACAACACCTACAAACTGCTTGGTCATCGTAGAATATATTGGGACACAGACGATTATGACAAGCCCGGAAAGCTTTAAGATGCATTGACCATCATAATGGTCGCGAAGGGGTCCATGTCGCCTGGACTTGTCTTTTGCAAGGCCATCATTAAGAAGGGCACTGTGATTGGATGCATTAACTGAAGTGGCTGCACATGACACCAGCAAGACCTGAAGAAGAATGGATAAAGTGAAGTCATTTTCCATATCTATACCTCCCTTTCTCTTTGGGGCTGATTTGAAATACCAGGGGTACTTATTACCACAATCGGGTGAAGAAATCAATTTACTTACGCTGCTAACAAGTGAAGCCATACACGCAGAATAATATAATGTCGGATACAACCGCTTTGAAATCTGCATTGTAGACGACGAATATATATATATATATATATATATATATATATATATATATATATATATATATATATATATATATATATATATATATATATATATATATATATATATATATATATATATATATATATATATGTATATATATATATCTGTGTATATATATATCAATATATGTATATATATATGTTTATATATAAACACATATATGCATATTTATATATTTGAATATATATATATTTATATATATAATACATATATATATATATATATATATATATATATATATATATATATATGTATATATATATGTATATATATATATTTTAATATATGTAAATATATATATATTTATTTATATTATATATATATAAATATATATATATATACATATATATAAATATATATATATTTATATTGATATACTCATTAATATATATATTTATATAATATGCTTAGATACGTATGTAGAATATCAATATAGTCCTAACAGTGTTCTCTACGCATATAGATGGATCTATTTATACATTAACCCACTTAATTGTAGCAGATATATTGGTACATTAATTCCCATCATGGGCTAATACAGAGATCTTTTGATGACAGATCAGCACCCCTGGGCACGATATTTGCTGATTACATGGGGTTCAACCATTGCAACTGATCGCCTATTTCTTTGTATGGCTTTAGAAGGGACATTATATCTAATCCACTATATGGCAATTATTAATAGCAACGTTTGTGTTCGGTACTGTATTTTCCGTTTATTATGCAGTATGTTAACATATGTGCCAATAAAATCCTCGCCCATCATTGTTGTTGTTCTATTTTTATTAATTCCAGGCAATGTTGGCTGTTACTTTCGACCACTGTTTCTTGTTATTTATCGTATGGAAGAAGCAAGATGCGAATATCGCCGTAAATACTTCGAAATGTACGATACCATATAACTGCTTGAAATCATGCGATACTTTTTGCTGTGCCCTTACTTTTATGGCGATCATGTCAATGGCTAGCGCTATGCAAAACCGTATACGCAATTGATGTTTATAACGCAATATTCAAAGGTGAGCTGTTCTAGGCCTTTAATTTCGTAGCGAGATCGACAAGATAACATGTATGTTCTTCCGTCATTTCGGGTTGCCTCTCGTTCGGCGTTGTATCATTAGAGTGATACGAGATAATAGCCACCGTGTGTCGATGACTGTCCCGTTGTATAGTTTATTATGAATGATTACTGCAGCTGTGTGTCGCTGACTGTTCCGTTTTATAGTTTAGGATGAAAGATAACAGCCACCGTGCGTCGCTGACTGTCTCGTTCTATAGTTTATGATACAGGATAACAACCGCCGTGTGTCGCTGACTGTCTCGTTTTATAGTTTGATACATGATAGCAGCCACCGTATGTCGCTGACTGTTCCGTTGGATTTAGGCTGGTTAGAATACAAAAATGAACACCACTTATAGATGAGTAACAAACAGTTGCTATCTGCATCAATGGATAACACCTGGATGAACAATGACAACATTTAACACAGCAGATAAGCCAAGCGTTCACCTTATCCATTGGCCGCTATTTACTTGCTTGGTTTGTCACCGGATCATGAGGCCATGGACTAGACATAAACTGCAATGTTTATCTACAAATCATGGCCTTACTCAAATAGAGTTCTTATGATCATCTGAAATCGGTGGATCCTACTGCACTGAAAACCTTTATTATTTGCCTGACTGTGAGGTATGTGATCTCTTCAAGCGCGATGATTTGTATGGCTCTGATACAATAGGATACTTGTGGTACTCAAATTAAAATGCAGTTGAATTTTGATAATGGCGGAGCACTTGCAAGGGTGGCGTAGCCTTGCCGACCAAAGATGCAGTTGACATTATGGATAGAATTTCTACAATTCAAATGACACCGAGCGTTAAATGCATGAAATCCTGAAGCCCCATAGTAGCTGCTGCAACAAATAGCAGTTGTACCGATAATCCGTTGTTTACTCAAAGTTAGGTAAGCACGCAACACGTACGGTAAAAAAGTTGGTCAGCCTCCCTGACTAATATCTGAATCAGCTGTTGCTTTGGTAGCCCTTTAGCGTTACTATTAAAAACAGCGATTTCATTCTGCTGCACCACTTACATTAAGTGCTACAGGTGGGGTCACCTAATATCCTTGCCTAAAGCATAAAGCCTTAATACTCGATGGAATGACGTGCCTTGTTAGCAAGTCTTCACAAGCGAGCTGTCAATTCAGATTGACAAATAATTGAAATATTTAAGATGGATGCGTTCACCTTATCGCCAAATGTAAAAAATGTCTTAGAGCAGTTTTCGATATATATAACCCGTGGTGTTGGCCATCTATTAATAACTATTTATTGCAGGAGACCTATCTTGAATTTAGTTTTGCAAGCAACTTCAATTAATCGAAGATCGCACGACTGTTCGTGTGAGTTAAGGGTTATCGATGGCAGCAGCACTCATTGACATCCTACGATTTCTGATTTTCGCTAAGCATTATTCGGGGGAGTAAATCCTGCTTGCTATCCCGCAATCGAAGGGTAATATCATATGTCACTGTCAAGGAGTCGTAACGTTGATGTCAATTCATCTGGTTATAGTAGCCTAGAAGGAGTAGATCTTGATGGTGTCACACACTCCCACGGTAGGTTTGTTGCCTGAGGTGGCCACTCCATGTTATAAATTCTTGATTTGTACTTATCTTTCCCGTAACGTCATGGACGCCGGTTTCCCAATTTGTCATGCCCTCTCGGTCGTCATATAGGCTGTGTTAAGAGGTGGCATAATATAGAGGCTTATAAAATGATTTACAGTAGCTTTTTCATACCAGTCTGCACATAGGCGATGAAGCGCAAATAGTAGTAGCCTGATATACGTCATACAGCATATTTTCGCAGAGAATGCCCAACTGAGGTAGACCAAAAATGACACTATGCAGCTTTGATGCGATGTAATATGTGGAATGCTATCTGACGGACAGTAACGTTAAGTACACAATCACAATAGCTTATCGTTTCTTACCTTCATGGTTTCAATTTATTTCGGGAATGTTCAAAAATAAGTAATTTACGTTGTATGGTCAGGAAATGCTAACTACGCTATATTGGTCAGTTATTTGTAGCAATATTTATTCGGTACAGCCTTTGAAGCCGAGCGCAACTTACAAGCCTTTTTGATCCCTGCTGATAGGACATAAATGACGCGGCATTAACTTTTATTAGGATCAAAATTGGATGCTATATCCATAAATATGAATACAGAGGATGCTAGCATATAATCCTGGATCTCCATAACAATAACTTGGCTTTGGTTATTGACATTCGGTTGTTGCCCAATCTACGGGCGAGGAGGCAGTGACGGACCTGACGCAACGCATTGAATTTGCTTTCCTTTAATCAGGATATCCCACACACGGTTAGTTTGGTGACCTGTAGCTGGCTAATGACGTTAAATAGAATAACGTGTTGGCATCAGAATGCTTCGAGTCTCCTAACATCAATTGTTTAATTTGACCGAAAGTTTTTCTGCCCATCTTGTGAATGCGACAAATTGAAGATACAAGCTGTAAGCAAAAGAATATTTGATCGAAAAGTTTCGCTGATATGGATCCCAGACTGCCAACAAATGATGCCTACTGTTTCCATTGCACCAAGGCTTCTTGTCTTACAATAAAACCAATTCATGAAATGCAACACGAATTAGCTTACAATATTAGCTGTCATTGTCAACACTGACTCCTAGAAAGGGGGGGGGGTGGGGGTTAAGCTCAGTGGTAATTGAATTAGGATACATAATTTTGCGTTTTGAAGACATAAGTTATTTTACATTATGATATTATGCTTGTTGGACTTGCTAGCTGATACAAACGTATTGATAACCCTTGTCTGTCTAACTCGTCATAGCTCCTCGCTACTGTATCAATTTGAGTTACATTGCCCGGATATGTTGCCGCCAGAATGTTGGTACAGGCTTGATTGCAAATAATGGGCAGTAATGAAAACGTATGAAGTGATATCAGCCGAACATGTCATTTGCTGAGAAATAGTCTTTTCAGTTGCGTACATGGCGGCTTCAAAAACAACCTGATTCGCTGATTCACTGTCCTTGATTAAAAGTTTTAGTGGAGGGAACTTCTTTATGAAGATTTCTTAATATGCGTGAGTATGTAAGTGTCCATGAGTTAATCTCTCCTATTTATCCGTGGCCATCTTGTGGACGGTCATCCCATCGCATACACCGATCAACTTCATTCATTGCGTCACAAACATCCAAAAATAAATAGAATTGGTCACAATGAACACAAATGCCAACAAAGATGCTTCAGTAGTATTGTAGATAAACAAGTTTGAATTCGTTATTGGTACCATTATTCACAATATTTGATAACCGTACATATATGCATTAACACTCATCTTGCATCGATTTAATTTCTATGCGCTCAAAAGATTTCACCATATCATCTTGTCCAATTGAACAAAAACATATATATATAGATTTATGGCTATATGACATTGTGCTTAGAGCTACGAGAGAAATGTTTGCACACATTTGCTGAAGCAGCAGTTATATCACCTCATCAGAGAGCAGTAAATGTAACAGAACATATTTACGAATCCTCTGCCTACGACCCAAGTCATCTATTTATCAAGCTGCACAATATACATTTTGTGATGCAAAGCATGCTGAGCATCAGCTGTACGAGCTGTGTGATTGCATTCCGAGTACTGATGAGCGAATCGCAGGATAAGCGGGTATTTTACCATTTGGCTGTATCTGCTTTTGCATCTTCTCTTCGATATTGCAATTACGTCCTACCAACCATCCGACCGTGCATTAATCGAGATCACTCAAAAGAAATATCATATATAATAATTCGGTTGATAAAGACATCTACACCGCATCCTGGAAAAGCGTGTAGTGGTTCAGTGGATCCGGCTGTTTATAAAGTCATGTCATGTACGCAGCGGGAGAAACGACCTCATTTACAAATGACAGGCTTGGTTGATATCGCCCCAGTTACGTTTTCACTACTGCGCATTATTTACAATCAAGCTTCCGTCTGGGGTGAAAGTGTTGCGTAAATCAGAACACTGTGATGTACTGTGACATCACAGCATATTTAGATGCAATAAAGTACAGCAGCTTCCGCAGGGCCTAGGTTTCTATGAAAGTATACCCACATGATTCATTTATTTCCCTTTATAGGAATATAAGTCCGTCAGCAGAAAAAACCATCTTGCGTTACCCCGTTGCATCATATCAACGTTTTTCAATTAATTATAGCATGTGTATATCAGAAATAAATATATCATTCAACTATCAACGTTCATTACGCGGAAAACAAATACCACCCATGGTATACGTATGAATGCTCATAATATACCGTATTATTATCGAATGACGATTGTAATGCACAAGCAGCATCAACAATGCAAATATAATGAATTTTTTATATATATATGCAAATAAATGTACATATTTATATATATATAAACATAATATATATATATATATATATATATATATATATATATATATATATATATATATATATGCACATCTATCACATGAGCATTATCATTTTATATCTAACGCGTAGGGTCAGTTACGTTGTGCTTCCTTTGAGGAGCTAATCACTGAGACACAACATCTGCTTATGACATTCAGCACTTGAATTGGTCCGATGTAAAGTTGTTGTCCATCACATTTTCTTATCTGATGGGATTGCCTGTCTATCACCACAGCAGCTTCTTCGCGGCGTGCTTATACCTTGAAAAGTAGCATCGAGATAAAGCAATAAAATACCCATCGGATGTCCGGCCATCGTAATTGAGATCGCCTCGGTATATCTGAGCTTCCATATGCGTACGTAGTGTTGTTGGATTAACTCGTAGTCTGCAGGCGTATAGGGTTATTGCAATGGGGCGATATGCAACAATTGCTGAGAGGTAGAAATAAAAACAGGTTTATTCCGGACATAACTGGCTTACTTCAACTCGTAGCTGTGTTTTGTCAGCTATTACGATGGCTTACATGCCATGATGGGTGAGTGGTGTAGGCCATCGAGTGAAACAAAACTGAAGCAGGTTCATACTTCACCTTGTTAGACCGACATCTGTTGCAGTGTACTGATGTTGCTTTTCGGTCACTTTATGCCGATCTCAATATGCCCACAATAAAGGAAGGTTCGCCGCTTTGCATAGAGCAAACCACGCATGGACACATTTGAAATTTGGTACACATTTGTAGGCAATCAAAATAATAAGAGAAAATTCGCCTCGGCTGTAACGAGATTTGCGTAAGGGCATAGAAATTACATCCAAATGTACATGTGGCGTGTTTCATCAGCATCAGCAAAAAACACGACATCAAACCCTCAAACAAATGCCGCAAATCGCACTTATACTATCCAAGTAATTTACATCCTCGTTGGACTTGATTTCATACGCACATCAGACTCAATTAACGATATTCGGGGAATAAAGGAAGACTGGCTTGATTAGCCGATGCTTATTTAAGATAACGCTTTACACAAACCCCCCTTTTTATTGATGCAAGGCATTCATTCAAAGCAAATGTGAATCATAGTTCCCGCCATATTTTATTGTAAATAGGGTGAGATTCCACATCCAATTATTGCACTCATCAATTGCACATTAAAGTTCCGCATACAGGCGTCCAGTATCTAAAATAGGATACGTCGTTTAATAAGAGCATTGATGGAGAGACTATCGTACATGAACATTCCGTAGTTCACCATCCTTATTCACGAACGAGAAACGTTAACTAACTGTCCTAGCCAATGAACATGTATGTCGTTCTCATGTGGTATGTTATGCTATATGCTATTGTTCTTCGGTAAACAGCATATCCCAGACCTCTCTTTCCATCTGCTCTTGTTGATCGTTTCCCAACAATAGCTCTGTTGCTTTACCTAATGTATTGCCACACATTAAAGTGCATATGATGGATACATCGGTCTGTTGGCACCACGTAAACTACGAACCCTGTAGAGTTGAAGTATATAGTTATGTAATCGCTAAAGGGTAAACACTAGAACACATGAAAGTAGGGGTGGGGGGCTAATGATGAGTTTGACATCGATATCCTAAGTAACTGAAGAATCGTATATATGTACACATAGGGTGATAGAGGATGCTTATTGCCCGAATCGTGCATGCAAATATATAATAGCCACTAAATACATGCAGCCAATCATATGCGTAGTTAGATGGTTGGTATACAACACAATCCGCTTCTTGCTCTGATAAATACTGGACCCGTAAACGACACTCTACAAATGCAAATGATTGATGAACTCTGAAATATATATGTCTAGATTCTAGCTGTTATATAAAATCTTGTCTTTAACAATCAGGTTTCAGTATAGTGCATATATTATCGTGCCATAAACCGGGAACAGCATTTAACCTCGCATTGTCGTTTGCTGCGGCAGACCGGTCAAGTGGCTGCAGCCCGTTATAATAACAGTATTGCCCAATCGCTGTGGCTAACAGGAAAAACATGTTAGCACGCAACAAGCAAGCCCTACAAGAAGAAGCTGTAAATTGAGGATATACGAATAATCTGGTTCTCAGGAATTGATACATTCCTGTCATCCGTGAGTTAATATCATTGGCTTCATTTCTGGTACTCATGTAGCTTGTCGATCAGACATCCTACGAACCGATTGGTTCGGCAAGCCTACTGCCTCGCAATATCATCTGCTATATTCTGACACAGACGAAAATAGGTGCATTGGACACGTCGACCTGCCATGCAGAAAAATTGTAGGGATCTGGGAAATTGACTTGTTGACAATCTATGCTAATAGTTCATTCATTGTAAATATTTACGTGCTGCAGGCATTTCATAATATTATACCAGCTTAGTTTTCTTATAACTCCAGCAAGGGATTCCCCTGTCTTTAAGGAATGTTTTCAGCCGGTGTAATTAAAAACCTGAAGAGAAGTGATTTCAATTACACATAGTACCAATTACACATGGTACCAGATTAATATAGGTAAACTGAAAAAAGTACACTAGCTTAGATGCCCTACCATAATTGAAATTCTGGGCGTAATATGCCATCCGAGCTTGTGATTGACACAGGGCATTAATCTAAAGAGACACAAGATGACGGATTGGAATTTACGATCAAATTACATTTCGTGAGTATAATGCATTTCACGACAGGCTCGTCTAATTCGAGCCTTTGTGGAGAGTCTGTAGTGTACAAACAGCGCATTCGTGAAATGAAAATAGAACCTTCGGCAAATAAGTAAAAAGATCGTCTGCCTCTGCTGTATATAATGGCACCTTTGATCACTATCAACAGCGCACTACGGAATTAATTATCAAAACAATTTTTGTTAAATTAAATCCTCGAACAATGGTCACAGTTACCTCAAGTTAAGTGTTCAATCACCCCGGGAATTCAACTGTGCTAATCATCTACAAAGGGTACAAAGTTAATTTTTTCCAAATGTATAGAGCTGCACATATCTCTAGTCTCTCGTTGGCACCCCTGAAAAGCATGCCAAAGCCACCATAACATATTGCACATACGTAACATGTGTGACATACATATTTCTTTTCGTAATTATAATGGTAACTGGTTTATGAAGCGGCCGCTTCATGAGGAGGATGATGCTTGTCTAACAGATCCCAACTATTTATGGCCAACAATGTGCAATATGCAATGGCACAAAGAAAAGAATTCCCACTGTTTAGAGCCAGACACATAACGTTCCGCTCATACACGGGCCATCACCTGAGATCTAGGGGACCGGTATTAATGTAAATTATAGATACGCACGGAGTTGATTTGGAAAATTGTAATTGTTTAAAATTATATACTATTACATCAACCTCATCACTAATAGCGCCTGCAGGAATACAAACATGCTGCAAAAGGCCATGTAAAATGAGCCGCTGTCGTGAAAAAGGTGCGAACTGGTTTGTTGAAAGGAATTAACACATGTGGCTGTGCTCAACATGAATCATCAAATTTATACGCCATACCTTAAGTGGAGGCTCTCGCGCGAGGTGATCATCAACGTTTTCAAATAAACCTAGCTGTCACTTGAGCATTAGTTTGCTTAGCAAACATGATCAATGTCAACCAGTCGGTTGCAATCCTTTGCCTTAAAGAGATGGGTTTTGACGTGAGTTCATGGTATATTGCCTTCTATCGACAAAAAGACGAGGATGGCGTTCCCTTTGCGATTGTGTCGTGTATGAGCACAATAAAAAGTTATTGTCCTCAATTAAGCTTGATAGGAAGTTCGCTTAGATTGTAGAAACGGCTCGCTGTGACGCGTCTGCAGTTGACACCATATAGAAGACATATAATGTTGTTTTAGCTCCAAGCTATGCAATGCTTAATGTAGAGAACTCTTCGTATCGGTTTATAGCGTGCTCGTCAGATCTTTCTTGCCCGTGGCCGCATTTAGA
Organism: Urechis unicinctus; assembly: GCA_034190875.2. NCBI lineage: Eukaryota > Metazoa > Annelida > Polychaeta > Xenopneusta > Urechidae > Urechis > Urechis unicinctus. Next base: position 12,077,342 of record CM067349.1, read on the forward strand.
TAAGTGCCTAAACATATCCCCGTAATGTGACGGTTCATAAGACCGCACACCTGAGTCTTTCTAATCGAGTCTAGATGTTCTGGCCAAGACAATGAAGTATTTAAAGGGGAGACCAGAATGCAGCTAAGAAATAACAGCTGTAATATTTTCCAAGTTTCGTCCATGAAGAGACCATTTGGAGGGACAGTTGTTGTATACTTTAGTTCAGACCTGATAATCCACAATTAAAACTGCATAGGTATTGATTGCCCAAATTGTTTAACTTTTGCCTTATAGTACGTAATCGCCTGTGCATTTACATCACGTCCGTTTTACTAATAATGGTTTGGCTGTAACACAGGTATCCATTAATCCGATGCTTTGCTGCTAAAGCAATCGATTCGAAACCAAACTTAAATTTGTTCGCTCGCCAATCATAACTACAGCATAAGATACGCATTTTGCAAGATGCGATTTTCTAATCGAAATGGGTCGAACTAAATGAACCGACATTTTCATTTTAATCGTCACAATTCAATAGCCATTGGATAAGTTCAAGATTGCAGCTTTTCGAAAATTGCATCTACATCAAACGGCAATCGGGCTTTTAGAACAGATTTTAACGTAATGGTTTAAGTAAGAATTGCCATATCGAACGTCTATTGACGTTGCCTATTTAATAAATCTTACCCATTTCTAAAATCATAATTTGTATTACGTACCATAAACACATATAACATGACAAGGATATGTTGTCGTAGTATTGCGTTTATGCCTACAGGGCATATGTTCAACTATGCCGTCTGTTCAAACTGTATTACTCTCCTTAACATACATAACGGGCTTTCAACTAAGGGGTCGTTTCTCGCGATCTCAAGAAGCCTGCGTCTTTGTATTCCTTTTACTTTGGCCTAGATGCCGATAAACACAGTACTGCCTCTCCCATATTGAGAAATAGCAACGATTTAGTGACGATGAGCATCGTCAGCGAATAAATATGCCATCACGTGACACGAGATGTTTTTCTTTGATGCCGGACGAATGTTGTTCTCGAGATTTATAATCCTGTGTACCATTAAACAACTGCTCAGAAGTCCATTGCCAATCAGTGGGGCTGGCATATTTCTTAGCTACATAGTGAAATGAGATTGCAGCGGAGCGTCTGCACTGCGCATTCCTTATAACAGATACCGATTAGAGTCAGCGCCATGTGATGTCCAGTTCTATCCCGTCTGATTGCACGGAAAGCTACTTCATAGAGTTAGATCGTAAAGTCTGATGGGTAAGCATATTGATATATCGCATAACACTTGCCTGAATGTGCAATAGAAGGTCATTAAGTGGGAGGGAAATCAAGCACAAGCTGCGACGCTTTGATAACATGACACCAGGCAATTCGTCATATATCACAGACCAATACATCTTGTCAGCATGTAATTGTTCTCATTTGTTATTAACCACATATCATGGGTATATGTCGCAACAGAGTTTGACCCATGCCCATATATTGCTGGTGCTTTTTACTGATTTGTTAGCTTGCAGTACAGGAAATGAATGCAGTATATAATAAGGTTCTCTTCTCATGTTATCTACGCTGATTGGATGGCATTATCGATGAATTATTTTCCTACATCGCCAGTGTATTTAAACATTCAAATAGTAGCATAGTGCATATCGATTTAGGTACCTCAAGCTTCCAGTAATGGGAAAATGCATCGGTTCATTGAAATGGGGTGAAATGTATTTGCTGAAGCCGTTCTTATCTCTTCTATATAAAACTCGACTACCTCCTGCTCCCAGCCACCGGGGTAATGCAACAATTGGCACGCTGGGTGAATTGAGCTAGATATTAATCACTCACTTGCTGTCATTTATCGTGCAACATGGAAAACTCCACTCGATATAGTCTTTGAAGACACATGACGAATAAGCACCCGGACTTTTATGCATATTTGAAAATGCTCGATACTATTAAGAAACACAGATACAGCTTACATGTATACAAATTATAACAAACCGACTCCAACCGCAAACGGAAAAATGATATAAATCACTCATTGATATATTGATGCTGATATGCGTAGCTAAACATGATATATGTCATTCATCACAAGTCCTTGTATGGTTTACCGGGTTCATTTTGCTTAAGTAGGGCCGACCTGATTCTCCTATTTATGTAAAAAAGCATTGTCTACGTCTAGTGGACGGGGGCGGTGTCGGCTGTGTGCTTACGAATCATGACAATTACTGTTACGCAGTATACTCATGTCAGCAAGGATAATAATGATGATTGCAATGGTGCCCGTCGTTTCCTTGCGGAAAGTAGATTACATTTAGTACAAGTCATATTAAATAGCATATTTCCTACACTTCTGGAGACCCCACAGCCGAATATGGCTCCGATGTGTAGTTGTTGCTCATCACAGTTTCCTATCTGATGGGATTGCCTTTCTATCACCACAGCAGCCCCATCTTGGCTTACTTATACCTTGAATACTACCATCAATATCATGCAATAAAATACACATTGGGGGTCCAACTATCGTAATTGAGATCGCCTCTGCATCGAAAAATTTGCCTATGCGTACATAGCTCGTACATTTTGGACTATGGCCGATATGCAGCAGTGGTTGAGTGGTATATGGCATCTAACGAACCGAAATGTTTATTCTGCGCATAGGTGTGTTTCGTAAGCTATTGCGGTGGCTAACGTGCCTTGGTGGTGAAATGGTACATGCTGTTATGCGATACAAAACGAAAACAGGTTCATACTTAAATTTACTAGCTATGCACTGTACAGGTGTATGGATGTCGCTTTGCGGTCAAATTATGTGACGCAACTGTACGCACACAATATGCAAAAACAAAGGAACGTTCGCCGGAATGCATAGAACGCACTGCCTATGGAAACATTTTAGATTTGGTTAGCATTAGCTGGCAATCGTTAATAATAAGAGATTGCATCGACCGTGAAGGAATTCTACCCGGCTGTAATGAGATTTGCACATGATCATAGATATTACTTTCCAGCGTACATGTGGCCTGTTTCATCAGAGTTAGCTCAAACTTGGGATTTATTTTAACTTACACGACAACAACCTCTCAAACAAATGCCGCAAAACTAACTGCAAATATAAAAGTAATTTAAATCCTGTTTGGACTTGATTTTGATAGCACGCAAGACTCAAATAATGATATTCGGGGAATAACGTACACTGACTCGATTTGCTGATGCCTATTGAAACTTACGATGTATACAGCCCCAACATTGGATTGACGCCTGCCATTCGTTCTGAGCAAATGTTAATCATAGTTCCCGCCATACCTACAATATAAGTAAATAGAATAAATGTTGTATTGCTAATAGTGTGATATAAGGTGAAAGAATATTTTAAGAGGATTATACATTGTGTGTGAGCCTCGTCCACCAACGCATTGACAGAGAGACTGTGGCATATAAACATCCAGTTGAACAATAGTCATCAAATAGAAATATTAACCAGTGGTGCGTATTAGCATTGATCTGTTTTTGTATGTGGTATTTTGCGGTATATATTGTTCTAAGGTAAACAGCATATCCTATACCTCTCCTACTAGCTGCTGTGGCTGATCGTTTCCTAACCATCGCTAGATATTTTTTCCTAATGCCTTCCCAAACATTTAAATGCACATGATCTATACATCGGTCTGTTTGTACAGCGCCAACTCAAACATTGTACATTTGAAATATTTTGGTATGTAATCGCTTAGAATGAACATTAGAAACATTTGAAATCGATACCTACAATACCAGAAGAATCGTACATATGTACACATAGCGTTACTGAGCATGATTAATGCCCAAATAAATAATAGCGACTTATAACCAGCCAATCCTATGCCCAGTAAGATGGTTGTATACAATTTAAGCTATGCTATCTCTAACAATCTATGACTACGTTATTTTGTTGTACGACACAGTGCGTCCGTACAAGATCTGCTCCTTGCTCTGGCAGCTATTTGACCCATATACAACACTATACAAGTTAATGCGATTGCGAAACGTTGAAATATAACTCTCTACATTGTGGCTAAGATATGAAATGTCATTAGTCACAATCAAGCTTAAGCATTATCCACACATTATTGTGCCAAAAACCGGGAACTGCATTTAAACTCGCATTTGCGTAGCTGCGGCAGACCAGTCTAGTGGTTGCATCCCGTTATGATAACAGAATTGCCCAAACGCATCGCTGCCTGGTTCTCTCTTCTGTGCATCGAACATTATTATACCCGTTCACAAGCCGCAGTATTCTATAGACGTAGACATGATCTCTGAAGACTGAGCTACGCTGCATCACTCGACAGCAATTTTGGCTGTAGACTTAGCAACGCTTCATTACTCAACAGGTTGAGCAACGCTATATTACCAAACTGTAATATTGACTGCAGTTTGAGTTACGCTACATTAATCGAAAACAATGCCGACTGCAGACTGCGCCACGCTACCTTACTCGGCAGCAATGTTGGCTGCAGGCTGAGCTATGCTACTTTACTCGACAGTAATATCGACTAAAGGCTTAGCTACGCTACATTACTCACCGACAATGTTGAATTGAATCCTGCTGACTCCAAACCATCATTCATGTGTGTGGTACTAATGCTATATCGCTGCAAAAAGACATAAGATTTTCGATTGAATGACACATGCATTAGGTACGTTACAATATTCAATATACACATAACATAACATAATCGTCATACCAGATCGCGATCGGTCATTAAAGCTGAGTGTATGCAAACTCCAGTGATGTACGCATGGATATATAATTAGCTATTAGACTGCAGCCTCAGCGGCCTTTTATGGCTAATTTTAGTTCCCTACAATGTTAACAACGGCAAGCGTTAATGGTTTCTTCTAAGTTACACTTCAGTTTCGCATAGAAGATTGTTATACACTCGAATAGCACGCTAAGCCAGGCTTAGGTGCAGCTGAAGTAGTGGAGTGCGTTTAGATATGCACCCGAGAGAGATGTCTCATATACCAGCTAAGAAGACTTTAATTGCTCCATTAACCATTGATTTACTTGAACAATCCAGTTAAACTCAGTGTACAAACGATGTATTACTTGTAAATCTATCAACACTCAGCATATTTATTACTTCGTAACATCCGTTGGTTGATATAAATCGCGAGGACCCCCTTTAACTGAGCTGCAAGAAGTTTCAAATATTGTTGGTACAAAAAGGATCACTATACACTCCGCGATTACACAGCAAACATTTTACCTATGTTATCTATCAATTTTCGGCTCATATATTATTAACATTTTGTTTTTTTTTTGTCTTTTCTGATTGTGCAAAGATGTAATGCTCAAGTGCTACTTAATTCTCCCCCTCTCTCTTCTGTCTTGAAGCATAGCTGTTCGGGGTTTTTCGTGAGCGAATCAAAGGGCGTACATCATAGTTCACTGTAAAATGCACATTGCTATACAATAAAGTGAAATATAGTGATCAAGTTACTCTAGTACCAGCATGTAGATGACACATTACCTCAAAGGCGCTCATATGCGAACCACTGTCCAAAGGTATGACTTCAGAGGTGTTTTTGGAGCCCCTACATTAAGTAAGAGATATTAACTAGTGTTGGTGTTATAGACAAAGAACACTGGAGTTGATCCCGCAGACTGCGTGCGCTGCTGCAAGTCCGCTGAAAGGCGATAGCTTTATCAATTTAATACCCTGGTGAATTGGATGTTCTAACAATGCACTTTCGATGATGAATATTGGTAACAAGCAGCTCATTCTTTCATGTTTGAGTTTCAGATAGTACTATTCGATTCACGTATTCAATTATCCATTCACCAGGACACGGCAATGGGAACCAAACTCATTCCTGCTGGTAGATGCTATACATGAATGATGTGGTTCTCCGTAACGGATACATTAGAGCCATCCATGAGTTGATATCATTGACTACATATCTGATACTCATGTACCTTGGTTTGGCAAGCATACTGCCTCGAAATACCATCTGCTATAAGTATATTGCTTCCTAAAACACTTATGAAATATTTTTTCACACAGAGGATTATGACCAATGTAAGTAAGTAAACATGTTAGCTACCCGCTAGCACTCCTGGGAAAAGTCCGATTAACAGATATGGCTGGCTCAAAACATCACGACATATTTGGTTGCATTTTCATCCGCGCTTTAACAGATAAACGCAACCTATCACAACGTCCTCTATAAGTTGACACCTCGTAAGAGGCACTGTATATAGCGGACTGCTGATTGCTGACTGTTATTGCGAGGCTACACATCACTTCTACTTTATAAGGTGTGTTGACAGCTGCCTTAGTCAAATCAGTGTACCTCATGGTCACATTACAATTCAGCAGGGCATCTATCAAACGTTTAGCAATGGCTATACTTCCTAGCCTCCATCCCACGTGATTTACTCTGTACAAGCCAGCCATTGCTATCACCTACCCAAATATAATGCGGCATTGAGTAACACCTTGGGAAAACTCTTTTCGAATATGTGTCAGCGCCCAATCTATTGGCGCAAACTCACCTTTCGCTATCTCCTACTCAGGAGCTTGCGCTAATGTGACATAATGCATTCCGTATAGGGAGCGAAGGTAAAGGGAGCTCTATGAGTTCCTCTTGCTCAATTATAATTCCACGCATGGGATTAAAACTGAAGTATTATCGCGGTGAAAAACCATATTCACTAAACATCCTTGGAAGTAGATAATCCCTAGTTAACGTCCATTATAGAGATAACGAATTGTTATGTATTTGATGTAGCCGCCAATGTGTATTGCAAGGCATTAAATGATTAACCTGGAATAGTAATGAAACGTTGATTAAGGCTCTTCAAGCTGATGACTTGGTAGGGGTAATTCACGCTCATGGTCGGATGTATTCCAGAGATGATCATCCGTTGTGGGAGTTATCACGGTTGTGGGCTGTTTGTTTATGTTTGAATTTATTCCTAGGGATCTTGTGCAATGACAGCTAAGATGCGTCTGGTTGCATGACAGACTAGAAATTGATATGCAGTTCTTAAAAGAGCTTGCGACTATGGAGTAAGGATCAGAATTCTATTAACAAAATTATCCCCCAAATAACACCACAAATCCGAATTGGACTAATGTCTTTCTTTGATTATAACACAAATTATCGTGCTTGTGAGCAAAGGGCAAGAAGCCACATCTGCGGATGCCACTACTGAAGACAATGTTTTTTCTTACATGCCCGGAGAGCTTAAAGATGCATTGACCATCATAATGTTTGCAAAGGGGTCCATGTCGCCTGGACGTGTCTTTTGCAAGGCCATCCTTCAGAAGGGCTTTGTGATTGGATGCATTAACTGAAGTTGCTGCTCATGACACCAGCTAGACCTGAACAAGAATGACTAAAGTGATGTCATTGTATACCTCCCTAATCTCTTGGGGGGGTGGTTTAAAAAAACCAGGGGTACAGATTACCACAATCGAAGAAATCAATTTACTTACGCTGCTAACAACCCCAAGTGAAGCCATACACGCAGAATGATATAATGTCGGATAAAACCGCGTTGAAGTGTGCATCGCGGACGAATCCATGAGGTAAGTTTTACTGGAGTCACCTAATAAAACGCTCCATAATGGCATAACAAAGTGCCATGCTGATGAGGCCAGCAATTAGGTTAAAAGCGGTTTTAAGCTACATACCTGGCTTTAATCACAATACCCGTCACAATATGTCTACAAAGCCAACGAACCAGATGATATCACAATTACACTCAGTCAGGCTTATTGTTTCATCTTCTATTATTGCAGCAGGAAATAGTACTCGCAAAAATTAATTATTGAGTTTGATAAATCTTGCCTTACGGCGTAAAAATAATCTCTGCATTCACATGGTCCATACTGTTTTACTTTCGCATAAACGCCTTTAATTCCAATTAGGAAGTTTAGTCTATCATGCCACGCTGTCAGTGGACGATAACTGGTATCAGCAGCGGATAACCACACAATGAAAAACATGTTTTTTATGGTATCTAAAATCAGGCTTGCATGTACATGCCACGGAAGCTAAATAGGAGAGCCTAAGGCGCCGGTATCAATGGTCGATTATAAGTGTAGTGTCGCTTATTGAATTATAAACGGCTTCTTTTGTGATGATCAAGCTAACAGAAAATGATGTCGTGATGAAGGCTAATTTAAGATCGAATCCTAATATGTTGATAACTAAATATCTGAGACTATATGAAACTGACGTCAGAGCACCTCATAATCCGTGCGGAACCGGCTAGACATGGTCAATAACATAAGCTATAAAATGACGATTTGAATAATGTTTAGAATGACGATGGCAAAAAAATAAAAAAAAAGATGAAGACAACGATGATGATAATGATGATGACGACGATGACGACGATTACTGTATATATGACGACTGCAACACAACTGGCAGTATCTTAACCAACCCGTCTAATCTGGCTCCAGGGCCGTCAGAAATTACATCTTATAATCAAAGCGCTCATATCAAATGGGCTATGTTCCTGCTGCATAGTGGGCATCATTATATACACCTAAGCCATTGCTCTTGCAATAAATAGATAAAAACTCAGTAACTCGGGTCCAAAACAACTCATTGTTACAGGGTATCGGTAACTTGTCACTGAGATTACATGTTTTCAAAAGACCGCCATCTCTTTCTGAGATAATCCGGTTATATAAATGGCCGCAATCATGTCGATTGAAATAAGTATGACCGATTAGTATCATGTACCCCCAAAAGTAGCAGTTCGAATGCAGCGTATATCCCAAAATACGACATAAGAAGAGCAGACATATTCGACTTAAAACGTTGAGGAAAAAAACGTACTTTATCCTGGCATTTGATATTACTGACCAGTCATTCGCCACACAAAACGAGCAATCCCGTGAAACCGAATTTTAGGCTAATATATATATATATATATATATATATATATATATATATATATATATATATATATATATATATATATATATATATATATATATATATATATATATATATATATATATATATATGCTAACAGTGTTATCTACGCATATAGATGGAGCTATCTAAACATTAACCCGCTTAATTGAAGCAGATATATTGGTACATGGGTTAAAACAGAGATCCTTTGATGACAGTACAGCACCACTGGGCACGATATTTGCTGATTACATGGGGTTCATCCATTCCAGTTGATCTCCCATTTCTTTGTATGACTTTAGAAGGGATATTATATCTAATCCACTATATGGCGAATATTAATAGCCACCTTTGTGTTCGGCACTATATTTTCCGTTTATTATGCAGTATATCAACATATGTGCCTATGAAATCCTCGCCCATCATTGTTGTTGCGCTATTCTTATTTATTACAGGCAATATTGACTGTGGCTTCTTAATCACTGTTTCTTGTCATTTAACGTACGGAAGCAGCAAGATGCGAATCTCGCCGTAAATACGTAGCAATGTACGATACCATATAGCCGCTTGAAACCATGCTAACATGTGCTGTGCCCTTACTTTTATGACGATCATGTAAAAGGCCCGCACTATGCGAAATCGTATACGCAATGGGTGTATATAACGTAATATTGCAACGGTGAGCTGTTCTAGGCCTTTACTTTTATAGCGAGATCGACAAAATTGCATGTATATCCTTCCCTTATCTCGGGTTGTCTCTCGTTCGGCTTTGTATATTATAGTGATACGAGATAACAGACACCGTGTGTCGCTGTTCCGTTTTATAGTTTATGATGGAAGATAACAGCCAATGTGTGTCGCTGACTGTCTCGTTTTATAGTTTATAATACATGATAACAGCCACCGTGTGTCGCTGACTGTTCCATTGGATTTAGGCTGGTTAGAATACAAAAACGAAGACCTCTTGTAGATGAGTAACAAACGGTCGCAAATCATTGCTTTACTCAAATAGAGTTCTTAGGATCATCTGAAATCGGTGGAGCCTACTGGCCTGCATACCTTAATTATTCGCCTAACTGTGAGGTATGTGAGCTCTTCAAGCGCGATGATTTGTATGGCCCAGATACGATAGGATACTTGTGATACTCATATTAAAATACAGTTGAATTTTGATAATGGATGTGGCGGTGCACTTTCTAGGGTGGTGTTGCCCTGCCGACCGAAAATTCAATTGACATTACATATAGAATTCCAACAATTCAAATGACACCGAGCGTTAAATGCATGAAATCCTGAAGCCCCATGGTAGCTGCTGCAACAAATAGGAGTTGTACCGATCATCATCCGTTGTTTACTCAAAGTTTGATAAGCACACAACACGTACGGAAAGAAAGTTAGTCAGGCTACCTGACTAATGTTGGTAATCAGCAGTTGTTTTGGCAGCCTTTTAGCGTTTCTATTAAAAGCAGTGATTTCATTCTGCTGCAACACCCACATTAAGTGCCACAGGTGCGCTCGCCTAATCTCATTGCCTTAAAGCAAAAAGCCTGAAATACTCGATGGCATGATGTGCCTTGTTAGCAAGTCTTCATAGGCGCGCTATCAATTTTAACGTGCCTAATAATTGGAATATTAAAGATGGATGGGTTTACCTTACCGCAAAATGTCAACAAAGTCTTCGGGCAGATTTGTACATATATATAACCCGTGGCGTCTGTCAATTATAAATAATTATTGATTACAAGAGACCTATCGTGAGTTTATATTTGCAAGCAAAGATCGCATGACTGTTCTGGTGAGTTAAGGGTTATCGATTGAAGTAGCACTCGTTGACATCCTGTATCCCAATGTGTCATGCCCTTTCGGTCGCTGCATAGGCTGTGATAAAAGGTGGCATAATACAGAGGCTTGAGAACTAACCTTAGCAAAAGCTACAATTTATGTAATAGGCGTCTACGATTTACAGTAGCAATTTCATACAAGTCTGCACCTAGCCTCATCGGCGATGAAGCGTCAAATCATCTCCTTCCACGCTAATAATTCAGAACGGAAAACCAACGGATGGTAATTAAGCATATTTGGTTATGCATGTACATGTGTACAAATACACACACACTCACCTACACACGGCGACACACACGTCACACACACTCCACACACACACACACACACACACACACACATGGTAACAACATAAGGCACACACACACACACAATACACACACACTCACACACACACACATTGCATACAACAACACGCACACACGCCCAAATCAGCACACACATACGCACCCTGCGAACCATCACATAGATTGCTGTAAAACAACGATGTTACGGTAATTATAATTGGTAACAACGCGGATATGAATTACAACCAATATATTATAAAACATCATTTATTAACGTGTAACTTGATAAACATGGCCATTAAATATATCGTTACCTACCTTTCTTTAACATAACCAGTAATTCAAAGCTTTCTTGACTATTACTTCTGCTCGACGGCTGTTCAGCAAATTCGCTTGACTTTCATGTACTGAAAGTCATATTGCGCTGCAATTCTTGTTTGATTTCCATGCAGGCGCACACGGTAATAGAGACCACGAAGACCATTTTAGCGCATGACACGTCGGTTTAGTTTGGTCTGGTATACAAAAATGACTGCAATCGTAGAGGTAAAATTAGGATCCGAATAGGGACAGCTGTCGTGAATTTTGATTTGTCCCCATCATGAACTGAAGATAGCCCTCTATTTGTCATACATGTCATAGATAAGTTCGCCAAACTTTGCATTCACTTTTGCAGCTACATGAATTTAACTCACAAATAGTAGTAGCCTGTTATACGTCATATACCATATTTTCGCAGAGAATGCCAAACTGAGGAAAACCAAAAATGAAACTATGCAGCTTTGATGCGATGTAATATGTGCAGTGCTTTCTGTCGGATACTAACGTTAAGTACACAATCACAATAGCTTATCTTTTCATACCTTCAGGATTTCAATTTATTTCGGGAATGTTCAACAATAAGTAATTTACGATGTATGGTCACGAGATGCTAACTACGTTATATTGGTCAGTTATCTGTGGCAATATTTCTTCGGAAGGGCTTTTAAAGCCGAGCACAGCTTACAAGCCTTTTTGATCCGCGTTGATGGCACTTAAATCACGCGGCATTAACTTTGATAAGGATCAAAATTGGTTGCTGTATTCATAAATATGAAGTCAGAGAATGCTGGCATATAATCGTGGATTTCCATCACAATAACTTGGCTTTAGATATTGACATTTAGTTGTACGGACGGAGAGGCAGTGACAGATCTGACGCAACGCATTAAATTTGCTCTCCCTATCTCACACGCGGTTAGCTTTGTGACCTGTTGCTGGCTAATGACATTAAATAGAATAACGTGTGGGCAGCAGAATGCTTCGTGTCTCTTAACATGAATAGTTTAATTTGACCGAAAGTCTTTCTGACCATCTTGTGAATGTGAAAAATTAAAGATACAAGCTGTAAGCTAATAGCATTTATAAACAATTGATCGAAAAGAGTTGCGCTGATGTTAAACCCAGACCGCAAACACATGATGCAGTGTGTCCAAAACCGACATATCGACATCAATAAGCCACCAAAAGGGTTTCATCATCTTGGTCAGCTTTGTGTCTTCATCATGGTTTGGTGTTCTTGAAACCTAAACAACACAGAAAAAAAAATAGCCACATAAATCATTCGCCATGGTGATTAATTTAATTCAATACATAATATACATTATTATTGAATTTCCCGCGCGTGTTTCTGTGCATATGTGTGAATATTTCAATTCGAAACAAAGATGAAGGTGTTGAACATATATATACAGCCAAATACGGAATTAATTTATATGTGTTGAGGTTCGATAGGACATGGCAGAAGCCTATTGCTTCCGTAAAACCGGTCTAGGCGTCTATACATGCTTATGCATCGGAAGACATTAATGTTAACCCCTCCAACTCAAGTTTTTGAAGGCCTACTTAGGATATCGAATTTAATAGAGCAGTACTATCAACTACTTCAACACTGCCTTTTGTACAAACGTATGAGACTGTGACGTCGCATGGCGGGTTGTGTGAGTTGACCCTACACAAAATCACCACCCAATTAGTGACGTCGTCATCTTCATTACCATTGTTTTATTACAAGAGATTGCCTATTGTTACGAAGACATGCCCATTGCATCAGGGCCTCTTATCTTAAATTTAAATAATACATGAAATGCAACGCGAAGCAGCTTACAATAATAGTTGTCAGTGCCAACACTGATTCCTAGAAAGGGTGGGGGGCGAAGAGTTGTTACCCTGGTAAGCTCAAATATAATTGTATCAGCATACATAATTTGGCGCTTTGAAGACATAAGTTATTTTTCATTATGATATCATGCTTGTTTGACTTAATAGCTGATTAAAGCGTTTTCATAACCCTTGTCTGTCTAACTCGTCATAGTACTATCTACTGTATCAATTTGAGTTACATTGCCCGGATATGTTGCCGGCAGATAGTTGGTACAGGCTTGATTGCAAATATAGGTCAGTAATAAGAACGATTGAAGATATATCAGCCACGCATGTCATTTGCTAAGAAATAGTCTTTTTTACTGCGTACATGGCGGCTTCAAAAACAGCCTGATTCGCTGATTCTCTGTCCTTGATAAGTTTTAGTGGAGGGAACTTCTAAATGAAGTTTACAAAATATGCGTGTGTATGAGTGTGTGCATGAGTTAATTTCTCCTCCTTATCCACTTATCCGTGGTCATCTTACGGACGGTCATCCCATTGCAAACACCGATCAAATTCATTTACTGCGTCACAAAAATCCAAAATTAAATAGAAGTGGTCACAATAAACACAAAGGCCAACAAAGATGCTGCAGTAGTATTGTAGATAAACAAGTTTGAATTCGTTATTGGTACCATTATACACAATATTTGATAACCGTACATATATGCATTAACATTCATCTTGCATCGATTTAATTTCTATGCTTTCAAAATGTTTCACCATATCATCTTGTCCAATTGAACAAAAACATATATATCTGGATTTATGGATATATGACATTGAGCTTAGAGCTACAAAAGTAATAATTGCACACATTTGCTGAAGCAGTAGTTATATCACCTCATCAGAGAGCATTAAATGTAACATAACATATTAGAGGAATCCTCTGCCTACGACTCCATGTCTTCTATTGATCAAACTGCACAATATACATTTTGTGATGCAAAGCATGCTGAGCATCAGCTGTACGAGCTGTGTGATTGCATTCCATGTACTGATGATCAAATCGCGGGATAACCGGGTATTTTACCATATGGCTGTATCTACTTTTGCATCTTCTCTTTGATATTGCAATTACGTCCTACCAACCATCCGACCGTGCATTAATCGAGATAACTCAAAAGAATTATCATATATAATAATTCGGTTGATAAAGACAGTCTACATATTTACCGCACCCTGGAAAAGCATGTAGTGGACCTGTTTATAGTGTCATGTCATCAACGCAGCCGGACAGACGACCTCATTTACAAATGACAGGCTTGAATGATATCGCTCTATATACGTTTTCATTACTGCGCATTATTTAAAATCAAGCTTTCGTATTAAGAGTTCCTCTGGGGTGAATGTGTTGCGTAAATCAGAACATTGTGATGTACTGTGACATCCCAGCATATTTAGTTGCAATAAAGTACAGCAACGTCCAAAGGGCTTTGATTTCTTTGAAAGTATAAACACATGAATCATTTAAGTCCGCCAGGAGAAAAGACATCTGGTATTACCCCGTTGCATCAACGTTTTCCAATTAATCAGAAAATGTATATCTCTGAAATAAATATATAATTCAATTATAAACACTCATTACGCAGGAAACAAATACATCCCATGGTAATAGTATGAATGCTCACTATCCACTGTATAGTTCTCAAATGACGATTGTAATGCACAAGCAGCATCAAAAATGCTGCTTTAACGAATTTCTTTATTTATATATATGCAGATATATGACTGTATATGGAAACAGTTAAGCAAAGACAATCACCCCGTTTTACGATTAGTTGGCACGTCTTGACTGGTGGGAAAATACAGTATGATGCGGTTCACATCGATGAACGATTTGTTGTTGCGCCTGTGTGGTTCATGAGCTACAGTATATTATGGAAGTTCAGCATCTGTAAGTGGTCTTGGTGTCAAAACATAACTCCGCTTGGCTCGATCATATAGATCGATTGATATCACCTGTACAAAGCTACTGACCAGACGGTGCCACATTGTGGGTATCAAGAAGCACAAGGCAACGAATGAATGTAGTGAATTAATCGAAATTTGTCTCAGATTAGCCTTACGTGGTTGGATGAGCAGTAAATATATTTTCTGATATTATTGTTACAATGTTAACGTAATCTGTGTCAGGTTCTGTTAACATATTACTTCAATACGTAGCTGATTAAATCATAACAGTTGTCGAGGCAACATGCATAGCATCTAATTATACGAATACTATAACGTATATTGGAGCACGTATTATTTATGATTGACTAGATGTACATTAGATAGAAGATTTTTCAGCATATCGTAATCAATAATGTTTTTCATTCGCCCATTCATTGAACATGCTGTGTCCACACGGTATAATGCAAACCATAATCTTCCTATCAACATCCATTTATATTGCAGAAGCATCGACTGTAAGCTCATCTGAAAGTGTGACAGTTTCTAACTGTGACCAATATTAGCCAGGTTGATATCATTATTACGTTTTTATACTGTCGGCTGTTGACACAACATTGGATCTTATTGATCCACATGAATTCTGATATTCGGTTTGGAAGAATTTGTACCGATCAGGGTTGATCTAGTAAGATACTCTGCATCTCTGGTTTACTGTGATATTAACCAGTTTGACACGACAGATCAGCGACGGCTGTTGATCGACATCTGCAGCAATTGCAATGAAAGGCGTTGATTTAACTCAATTCGAATTGCATTCTCATCAAAAAGCCAAGGTGTTAAAACTTAATAGTCGTCCCTGGGGCCATATGCAATATTCATATTTAGCGTCATACGCAATTCATAACGACAACGAGCCTTAACCGATTATGTAGCTGTGATACCAATGAATGATAGCTGCAGTATTCAAATGACGTTTATTTAGCTATTCTAATGGTTGAGCTGAAAAGGGGTCTTTCATTACCGTCGTCGACTGGCAATGTAGGATTGCACACACTGGATCTCATGCTTTCCTTGCATCTGTCGTTGACGAAATATTGTCCACGAGAAGCTCTTTTATGTAGATGTAGCATGTAGTAATTTGGCCTAGTTGAGATGGAGTACATGCTCTTTATTGTATTCATCTTGATTATCCTCTCAGGGTCTATCTTTATTAGGGCAATTTCGGCGTCCTTAATATAACCATGGCTTATCATTTGGCCAACATTCTCGCTGAATAATAAACCACGATATGAGGAAATAAAATTCAGAGCCGTATGGACTGTTTTTCCGCGACATTCACACTGTAATTATGCATTAACCTGTGACATTTGGAAATATATATCGCTTATGCTATAAGTTTGCCAATGAGCAAAATTGTACTATTTCGGACTGCCAAACATGTAATAGCTCTATCGAGAGCTGTATCATTGTGTCCAATTGATTGGGGAATACGCTGTATTACCAAGGCGTGTTTTGTGCACGCGATCAAACCCTCATCAAATGGAAACAGTTCAGCCAAGGCAATCACCCCGTTTTACGAAAAAACAGTACGATACGGTTAACATCTGAACAATAAACCACAATTCGATCATTTCGTTGATGAGCGTCAGAACTGAGCTAAGAAGTCCTAATGTTCGATATACACTGTTAAGAAATTTCATAAACCCCCCACGAAACAATTAAGGTTGATTTGAATTTCACGTGCTGTAAAATGGTATCAGGTGAATTGAAGCACACCATGAGAATTATTCGCCTGTAGGA
Organism: Urechis unicinctus; assembly: GCA_034190875.2. Taxonomy (NCBI): domain Eukaryota; kingdom Metazoa; phylum Annelida; class Polychaeta; order Xenopneusta; family Urechidae; genus Urechis; species Urechis unicinctus. The sequence goes on from CM067349.1 coordinate 12,094,271, forward strand.
AAATGATATCATGTCCGTCGAGGTTATAATGATGATTATAGTCATTTATTTTCAATAGCAGAACTTCCATAATAAGAATTTTCTGAAACGCTCAAGTGCTAGGTGCTCAGTGCATATATTAGCCTCAAATGTTTAAGCGAAAATGAATCGTGACTCAAAGGCATCTAAATTAGCTGTAAGTCTTCGGAAACTTGGAAGGGTATTCCCCAAATATGGACCAGCAACACCCAGACCTCACCGCTGCTCCGCCGCTGACCATGTAAAAAATAAAGTTGCTTTGGTTAGCCGATCTTAATTCGTTTCCTGGCATATAGGGAGCCATAAGATCTGCGAGGTACGTTGGTGTCATCTTATTTACGGATTTATAGACAATAATCTTAAATATGATTCGCTAGAT
>CM067349.1:12099667-12107167 GCA_034190875.2 Urechis unicinctus
GTCACCCAAGTAGAAGTTTAGTTTACTTCATATCAAATCCTATGATATTTTTTATAAGTGTAACTGACTTATAGATGTGCTATGCACCGTTCATCCAAACCACCAGTGACGCATCACAGCAATTGCAATTGCCCCACGAGGCTATTATTGCAATGGATATATTTCCGTGTGCCTAAGCTGATCCCAATTATGATAGCTTGCTGCAAACGAGCATTGCATTGCCTCAAGCCAATATTATAGTTCAAGGTATAGCTATCCCAAAAGGAGCTTACATGGGGATATAATCGCCCTCTACATGCAAATATTACATCGAATTGGATTACTAGCTTAACTGGAACCAATTCACATCAACCTTGTGGCCTGAAATAGAAATGTTGACTACGTTTCGATCAATTGGACAGCATCACCACCCTATATAGTAACGTTCTAAAACACCCACGCAACCTGAATTGATTTGATCGAGTATGCATTGTTTCCTCGCTCATTACTCTGGACTAGGTTTATTGGTCCAGAAATTGAAGCTGAGCGGTCGTTTTGCCAAAACTGATGTATAACAATGACAATAGCAAGAATGACTTATAATGCTTGTTAAGTCTACTATTTCCGGATAAAGTACCAATCAGCTTTAGAACAAGACAATGCTAGGGTCTATTATCAGTGAGCGCTCTTTGGCATTCGCCAGGCAGTATGATCGTCATTCATTCCTCGGGCTACAATGCAATGATAACAGTGACGCTCATTGTCTAGTCGTCATGGATTATGAAGTAACAGCTGAGTGCGGTGCTTGGCGGAGCTTTGTTCCCATCTGTATTCAATGGAGCTAAGTTACTGTTCTAAAATTAGGCGGCAAGATATTGAAGCCGCCATTAAGTGATATGCGCAAATCATATTACTGCCCCATAAGTAGCATTAGAGGACATCAGTTTACAGGCATGGACCTGATCACACGGTGGACGCCGTAATCAGCCGACTTGTATTGAATATGTCATAAATGCCTTCCTCGATAGCGCGTCTGTTGACAATGTTCTTTGCAGCAAAATGTTATAGAGGTACTGTGTAGTGAGGCATCACATCTATTTGTCATGCCTCTAGTTCCTTGCTTACAATTACTATCCTCGCGCTATGGGTATTTACCGTCACTAACGGTTACGAGAGCCTGTATCAACGTTGCACCCTACCAGGTACTGTTAAGCAACCCCAATGGAGGGAATACTTATAATCAATGGATCATATCACTTAGGATTGATTATATACTTTATCGGCATACACAACTACGGGGACTGGCCAGGGTGACTAATTGATCCAGTTATCAACAGCTGGCTGTCCATCATAAATATTTGATATTGATCTAGCCCAAATTTGCATGTGAAACAAACGCAAAGCAGGCCCGACTGATGCCACGTGCGTTGAAGAGGCAGAGCCTTGCATTGCCTCTAGATTGACTTCTTAGAGGCCATGTTTAGCTTCAGATAACGAGGTTCATCTTCGAATCAAGAAGCGTCAACATATTTATTAACCGTAACCTATATGTATATATATATATATATATATATATATATATAATATATATATATAATATATATATATATATATATATATATATATATATATATATATATATATATATATATATATATATATATATATATATATATATATATATATATATATATATATATATATATATATATATATATATCTATATATATATATATATATATATATATATATATATATATACATTGCAATTCTAGTGACAAGCATCCCTCGAAGGTGAATTATCATAACTGGTCACCTATGCGACTTATTTCAAGGTTAAAACGCCAATATGCATTGAACCTGACATTGAGGTAGCTATTAAGAGGAATTGTTTGCCATCGGTTGATAAAATCCCATTTTCCTCGATGTTTGGGCATTGAGTATTAAGGCGATGAAAGCCTTTGGGGAAAAAACCTCGACAGAGGGCGTGACAAATAACTTTCCATTTGTCTGGCATTTTAGATTTAAATGTTTGACAATAGCTCAGTAACATACTGAATGCCTGTAGGTCGGGATGATCAAACTTTCACCTGTCACTCATTTTAGTGCTTTTATCAGTCCTTACAAGGCACTTTTAAGGCTCCATTTACAATTTGAATTCAGGTGTTGTCACCATTTCTTCAACCTACCATAGATATATTTCAAAAAGTACAAAGTGCGCCACTTAGTCTGTATCCTTTATATCTGAGTTATGTTACAAATAAAGTTTGTATGGACCTCATTAATGTATACGATAAGTAGAACAGATATAAGGGTTGATTTGTTTTCAGAGAATCACAGTGCGGATAACTCGCCACTTATGGGGCTATTCGTTCACCTTGACAAATCTCGGTCACGACAGAATTAAGAAGAATTCGCATTGTGACAGCATAGAATAGTTTATCAGCCACGATAGTTCCAGCCAGGTAAGTGAACTCTTCTAAAATCCTACACGACATGCATCATAACTACGAAGATTTTGATTATTAGCATAACTCTGCCTATCGACCTCTCAGTTATCGGGTGTCCATCTTTGTAAATTATACCGATGAATTGTTGCCAACCTTCATCAAGCTTAGAATGATTTATCCAAGTGAGTAGCCGTATCGTCCTTTCAGCACACCAGGTAACTATAATATAGGCAATGCTTCAAGAATCTACGTAAGCAATACATACGCAACTATAATCAGCAGTTTTGGAAAGCATATGTCACACACATATGTTCATAGAGATTCGCGTCGCATTATGACAACATAATGCTCGTATTGAGCGGAGACAAAGGTAAACATCGGGACATCGAGGGAAATATTCAAAGCACAATCAACGAGGCGTGCAAATACTTGTGGCTGAACAAACCTTTCAAACAGGCTAGCAATCATTCAAGTATCTCCCTAAACAGCTTACATCGAAACCTGCGTCCCAACCGCCAGCAAGGTCCCATATACTATGGGGCAATAAACCTTTCTCCGCCATATCCATATTCATGACTAATGCATCCGATAGTTAACCGTGTAATTGATCCGGCATGCCCTGTCATCTCTGGCTATTTTGTGAGAAACAAACAGAACAAGACACTGGCGCTTGTGATCATGCTAGCACGCTGTGGCGCTCGATGCAGTGCTGAGTGATTGAAGCGGTATTATGGTTAGAATGAGGTAGTGTGTGAAGAAATTATCGCGAGACTTATCGTTATGCATACTCAATACATCGAAACCTGCGTCACAACTACCAGCAATGTCCAATATACTATGGGGCAATAAACCTTTCTCCTTTATCCATAAAATAGCCAATGATGACAGGGCATGCCAGATCAATTACACGGTTTACTGATAGAAGAGTAATAAGAGATACAGATATATATATAGAGATATAGATAGAGAGAGAGAGAGAGAGAGAGAGAGAGAGAGAGATAGAGATAGATATAGAGAGAGATATAGAGATAGATAAAGAGAGAGAGAGAGATACAGATAGAGAAATAGAGAGATAGAGGGAGAGAGAGATATAGAGAGAGAGAGGAGACATATATATATACATAGAGAGAGAGAGATACAACAGAGAAGATAGATAGAGAGAGAGAGATCTATAGAGAGAGATATATATATATTTAGAGAAGGAGAGACCTATATAGGAGAGAGAGAGGATAGAGAGATATACAGAGAGGAGAGAGGAGAGAGAGGTATAGAGATATATAGAGATATATATAGAGATCTAGATGTGTGGAGAGATAGAGAGATATATAGAGCGGTCTCTAGAGATATCTATATCTATATCTTAGATAGATAGATAGGAGAGAGATAGATCTCTATATATTATAGATATATATAGATATATATCTATATATATATATATATATATATATCTATATATATATATATATATGCCTCTATCTATCTCTACATCTATTATATGCCTGAAATCTATATATATATGCCCTCTCTCGAAAAATAGCCAAGGAGACAGGGCATGCTCTCTCTCAATACACGGGGACGAATAGAATCTCTCTCTCTCTGCTTATATCTATGTAGATTCTTATAGCCTGAGAGACATATCTATGCCCGGAGAGAAGAGAGATATACAGATGACAGGGCATGCTAGAGAATTACACGAGAGAGGGAGATAAATATATATAGAAATAGATAGATAGATATCTAGAGAGAGAGATCTATATGATATATATATAAAGATATATAGATATATATATATAGAGAGATAGGATAGATATAGAGAGATATATAATCTATAGAGAGAGATAGAGAAGGAGAGAGATAGGTATATACATCTATATAGTCTCTCTCTCTCTATATACATAGCGAGATCTATCTCTATATATCTAGGGATCTATCTCTCTATTCTATATATATATATCTCTCTATATATGTCTCTCATAGATATAGATATATCTATATCTATATATATATATATATATATATCTCTCTATATATATATATATATATCTATATATATATATATATATATATATATATATCTAAGCTTATATATATGTACATTATTATATGCCTGAATACATATATATGAATCCCTATATATGCCCGGTAACGACGGATAGTCCTACAATGATTGTGCAAACCAATGCACCAAGCGCCACAAGTCTTTTGCATTGGTTGATATAAACTGAAAACTAACATGTAACATTTGCGGAAATGGCGACGCTTTAGTATAGACTTGCTGGTGGGTGAGTGGGATCCATTCGAGAGGTATGAAAATTGAAGCTCATATTTCAGAATCACACCTAGGTATTCTTAAAGAGTGTTACAAAACGTGTGTTAATAATAACCATCTTTAATGGAAGCTTTTAGGTTCTTAAACACTTAGGTCTTAAACAATGACGTCAATAGATAAACATATAGAATTAATTTGAAACTAATGATAGAATATGCTGCGATGTCATAACTACGGTGATTTGCGCTACATAGAAAACTTGGCCTTTAAGTTCTCCTGGATGATACATTGAGCTAGGAGGCGGTATAGGTTGGTTGTCGCGCATGTTACGCAAAACACGCCAGTTCAGCTTTTTTAGCCGTGCAATGCCACTTAATTTGATTCTTAGTATGGATAACGGTGCGCCTTAGCTTGGCGTTCCTGCTTGAACAAAAGCAATAACAAGGAAAACTAAAACAGAGCAATCAGCGAGAGGAGATTGTTGATACTTGCCTATAGATTGCACTTCACTTGGAAACAGACAATTGGATCTGACCGACAGGAAGACGAGCTCATTTGTGTTAATTGCATTTGGCTGACAAGAGAGAACTTGTAAGCGCCCCGTTATTGTCGTGGCAGACCTGGCACAAGCTGCAAGTCAATGTATTGTACCACACCACTGCCACTGGGGTACAAACGGACGCACAATGTTGGCGTGGTTTATAACGGGGCATCCTTACCTCAGTCATTCATTGAGCAGGATCATTTATAGGCAGCTATGTACGCATAATATTAATATACTCATTGTTGCATTTCACACATCAATCACCAACATATGCCCAAAGGACAATCCCCTAACCAATTTAAATATTGTTTAATCAACACCAACATTTTCATCGGCAGTATGTTACCGACATGCATGAGGAGAAGGACATTGTATTGAATCATTCTAAGGTATCTTCAGTCAGCGCTACATACGGCTAGACACCTTTTGTGTGTTGAATGACGGCATCTCATGGAAAGTCCTGTAACTTTGGGCTATGAAAAGGCTTTGATGTATTTATGACGTAAATAACCCACGGGAATGTTATCTGCGCTAAAGCAGCCGGCCTATGGCTGCTGTCGTCATGCTTCCCTTTACAACACTGGTTCCTATTGCTACCGGTCCCATGCTTCCCTTTACAACACTGTTTCCTATAGCTGCTGTCGTCATGCTTCCCTTTACAACACTGGTTCTTATTGCTACCGGCCTCATGCTTCCCTTTACAACACTGTTTCCTATAGCTGCTGTCGTCATGCTTCCCTTTACAACACTGGTTCTTATTGCTACCGGCCTCATGCTTCCCTTTACAACACTGGTTCCTATAGCTGCTGACGTCATCCTTATCTATCCAACACTGGTTTCTATAGCTGCTGCCATCATGCCTCTCTGTGCAAAACTGGTTCCTATTGCTACCGGCCTCATGCTTTCCTTTACAACACTGGTTCCTATAGCTGATGTCGTCATGCTTCCCTTTACAACACTGGTTTCTATTGATACCGGCCTCATGCTTCCCTTTAAAACACTGTTTTTTATTGCTAACGGTCGCATGCTTCCCTTTACAGAACAGGCTCCTATTGCTACCAACGTCATGCTTATCACAATCATCGTTAAATGCCCCAATGCGTTATCATGGCAGTTTTTGTGCCATGACTGACTTGTGATGCATGTGATTTTTGTGGCTGTCAACGATTACCAACATCACCTGATCGTAGTTATTGACGAAAACGTTGCTCTCGGTTTGTAGGTCTTGTAACACAGGCTGAGCAAGACGATGACTTTTTCAGTGCTTTTAAACGTTTCTCAACCGCAATGCAAGATAGTCAAAAAACAGAGCCAATGTGAATCATAGTTCCCCCCATATCTGCAATAAAAAGTTAAAAAGCAACTCGATATGGTATTACGATATAGCGTGAGATTCCACATCCAATTACTTCACTCATTAATTGCAAATTAAAGTTCCGCATACAGGCGTCCAGTATCTAAAATAAAAATACATTTTAAGAGGATAGGTCGTCCAATAAGAACATTGACGGAGAGACATAAACATTCTTTAGATCAACATCCTTATTCACGAACGAAAAACGTTAACCAATGGTCGTGGCCAATGAGCACGTATGTGTTTTTCATGTGGTATGTTGTGGTATATATTGTTCTTTAGTAAACAGCATATCCCCGACATCTCTTGCCAGTTGCTGGTCGTTTCCTAACAATAGCTCTATTGCATTGCTGTCCCCAATGTATTGCCACACATTAAAGCTCATATGATGGATACATCGTTCTGTGGGCTCCACGCAAACTACGAACCCTGTAGAGTTGAAGTATATAGTTATGTAACCGCTAATGGTAAATACTAGAACACATGAAAGTAGGGCGGGGGGTTGGGGGTGAGGGGGGGGATAATGATGAGTTCGACATCGATATCCTAAGTAACTGAAGAATCGTATATATGTACACATAGGGTGATAGAACACGCTTATTACCCGAATCGTGCATGCAAATATATAATAGCCACTTAATACCAGCCAATCATATGCGCAGTAATATGGTTGGTTTTCACAATCCGATTCTTGCTCTAACAAATACTGGACCCGCAAACAACACTCTAACGGTTGATATGATTGATAAAGTTTGAAATATATCTGTCCAGATTCTAGCTGTTATATTAAATCTTATCTGTAACAATCTGGTTTCAGTATAGTGCACACATTATTGTTCCATAAACAGGGAACTGCATTTAACCTAGCATTGTCGTTGCTGCGGCAGACCGGTCAAGTGGCTGC
>CM067349.1:12112167-12131542 GCA_034190875.2 Urechis unicinctus
ATAACATATATCATGCCATTAATTTACCTTTCGTTGCGAATACAGTACGTCAGCAGGCTGTAAATCTTTAAATAGTTCGTTTATTTGTCAGTCGACGTAAAACATTACTTACATTATCTTCACATCTTGCTGGATTGATTTGCACTGATAGATACAGTGCACAATATAAATCAAGCTCTATGCTGCAATACGTTCATCGGTTCCTAATATCGATGAGAATAATGACCAGCCAAGTCAGTTGAATGATTAGTTTTTTTAAAGTTGTTCGACTAATGCCGAGCTCGGCTTCTTTATGATTGCAGTGATAGGCTACTAGAACGATTGTTCAGCTAAAATGGGGTGAACGGTATTTGGGGAAGCCCTTCTTCAACACGGACACAATCTTCCGATTGATTCACCTGTATTCAGATATGACACAATCTGGGAAATTTGCCATGATCAAGTGTTGAAAAACAATCCTTGACTAAACATCAAGACACGATAAGTCTCCAGAACCGCCATTTCTCTGGAGACTAACCATTTTGAATCTGGCGTATGTGCACACTATGTCGGACAACATTCGGACGCGTAATAAAGAGTGTCAGGACGGAGTCATATAATTCTATCGCAAACTAACCGCACAATGTCAAGGCCACAGCTGATTATATCTGAAAGCTTTTATCGCCGACAAGAAGGACCTAAGTTGGTCGTATCGAACCTTTGAATAGCGCGCAAGGAGCAATTACTTCAATCCATATAAGTTTTTAGTTGCTATATCTAAGCAACCCTTTCGTCTATAGATAGAGGTTTGCTTCCATAAAAAAAACCAATTGCATAGGTTAAGTAGAACTGAATAACTGAAACACGTCTGATACCGTATATGTAATTAACTCAAATATGATATTAAAGACTGGTTGGTAAATTAATGCTGGTTTCGTGAATGAAAATATTATACTTGTTTTAATTCATGTTTCGTCGTTTATTTCGACGTGTATAGTCACAAAACCCATCTAAAGAGCATAGTTACGAGTCGTTGTATTTCACATTGTGTTCTCCTGTTTATGTTAGAGTCATAATTCGCGTCGAATGATTGCGTGGGTGTTTGTGTGAGTGAGAGAGAGTGTCGGGGGGGGGGAGGGGGGCGGTACGTGGCTATTATGCTACTTGCGAAATATTCCTAGTACTGTTGAGCCGCATACTTAGGTTCTGGAGATGTGATTTTGGTTGCGACGTCGTCCATCTTTCAGAAGGGCAGGAAATGTTTATCACTTCCCATACCAAATAATATCCCACCAACAAACACGGCTCCGATGTAAAGTTGTTGTTTGTCATTGTGGCGTACTTAAACCTTGAACAGCAGCATCGATATATTGCACTAAAATACCCAAGGGCAGCACGGCTATCGTAATTGAGATCGCCTTTTCATAGACAAGCTTCCCTCTGCGTACTCATTACAGCTTGCTTAACTCGTAGCTTTGTAACTCTGGTCTTGTGGGTCTAACGCGATGGCTGATAGGCTTCAGTGGTTCAGTGGTACATGTTACCATATGAAACGAAATGAAACCGGGTCCGCACTGTGCATAATTTGCTACGCATCAGTTGCAGCGGTAGGAGGTCGATTCATTGTCACAAAATGCGCCTCAACTATACGGATATCAGAGTGAGTTCATGCAAATTGTCAGATAGTCTTATTTCGGCCATAAAGTGCGCGGCATTTCACCAAGCCAGCCGTTCCCCACAAGGCTAATTCTTGAACTAGATCCGATCATAGGGTTAGTAGGACTAGTCTCATGAACACAAAATTGAGGTACTTATTCCGCTGAATATTCCAGACTATCCAAACGATGATCATATTTCCCCGTCAGAGGTGCTCTTGGTTAAATTGCCTAAATTATCCATGACTAAAAACCGCACTCAATGAACATCCATATCATACTATCCATAAAATTCATTCAAAAATGCATAGGTTGCCACCGTCTGTCAAATGAGTAAATTTCGTATAGCCGAGTGATCAAATATATAAGTAGTTCCCTCAACCGTTTAGTCTTTGGGCGCAACCGATGCAGGTAATCCAGTTGGCCGGGTGATGCAAACATTAACTTATGATGCCAAATGAATACCTATTCCATTACCTTGATCCGTCACCCAAGATTACTCAAAAAGAAGACCATCCAATCCACCAGTGACGCATCACAGCAATTGCAATGGCCCCACGAGGCAGTTATTGCAATGGATATATTTCCGTGCTGCCTCAGCAGATCTCAATTATTATAGCTGGCTGCAAACAAGTATTGCATTGCTTCAAGCCAATATTATAGTTCAAGGTAAAGCTATCCCAAAAGGAGCTTACATGGGGATATAATCGCCCTCTACATGCAAATATTACATCAAATTGGATTACTAGCTTAACTGGAACCAATTCACATCAACCTTGTGGCTTGAAATAGAAATGTTGACTACGTTTCGATCAATTTGACAGCATCACCACCCTATATAGTAACGTTCTAAAACACCCACGCAACCTGAATTGCTTTGATCGTGTATGCATTGTTTCCTCGCTCATTACTCTGGACTAGGTTTATTGGTCCAGAAATTGAAGCTGAGCGGTCGTTTTGCCAAAACCGATGTATAACAATGACAATAGCAAGAATGACTTTTAATGCTTGTTAAGTCTACTATTTCCGGATAAAGTACCAATCAGCTTTAGAACAAGACAATGATAGGGTATATTATCAGTGAGCGCTCTATGGCATTCGCCAGGCAGTATGATCGTCATTCATTCCTCGGGCTACAATGCAATGATAACAGTGACGCTCATTGTCTAGTCGTCATGGATTATGAAGTAACAGCTGGGTGCGGTGCTTGGCGGAGCTTTGTTGCCATCTGTATTCATTGGAGCTAAGTTACTGTTCTAAAATTAGGCGGCAAGATATTGAAGCCGCCATTAAGTGATATGCGCAAATCATATTACTGCCTCATAAGTAGCATTAGAGGACATCAGTTTACAGGCATGGACCTGATCACTGGGTGGACGCCGTAATCAGCCGACTTGTATTGAATATGTCATAAATGCCTTCCTCGATAGCGCGTCTGTTGACAATGTTCTTTGCAGCAAAATGTTATAGAGGTACTGTGTAGTGAGGCATCACATTTATTTGTCATGCCTCTAGTTCCTTGCTTACAATTTCTATCCTTGCGCTAAGGGTATTTACCGTCACTAACGGTTACGAGAGCCTGTATCAACGTTGCACCCTACCAGGTACTGTAAAGCAACCCCAATGGAGGGAATACTTATAATCAATGGATCATATCACTTAGGATTGATTATATACTTTATCAGCATACACAAGGTACGGGGACTGGCCAGGGCGACTAATTGATCCATTTACCAACAGCTGGCTGTCCATCATACATATTTTTTTTTGCATGTAAAACAAACGCAAAGCAGGCCCGACTGATCCCACGTGTGTTGAAGAGGCATAGCCTTGCATTGCCTCTAGATTGACTTCTTAGAGGCCATGTTTAGCTTCAGATAACGCGGTTCATCTTCGAATCAAGAAGCGTTAAAATATTTATTAACCATAACCTATATGTATATATATAATATATATATATATATATATATATATATATATATATATATATATATATATATATATATATATATATATATATATATATATATCTATATATATAGATATAAATATATATCTATCTATATATATATATATATATATAGAGATCTCTATATCTAATATATATATCTATATATCTATATCTATATATCTATATATTATCTCTCTATCTATATATATATATATATATCTATATATATATATATATATATATATATATATATACATTGCAATTCTAGTGACAAGCATCCCTCGAAGGTGAATTATCATAACTGGTCACCTATGCGACTTATTTCAAGGTTAAAACGCCAATATACATTGAACCTGACATTGAGGTAGCTATTAAAAGGAATTGTTTGCCATCGGTTGATAAAATCCCATTTTTCTCGATGTTTGGGCATTGAGTATCAAGGCGATGAAAGCCTTTGGGGAAAAAACCTCGACAGAGGGCGTGACAAATAACTTTCCATTTGTCTGGCATTTTAGATTTAAATGTTTGACAATAGCTCAGTAACATACTGAATGCCTGTAGGTCGGGATGATCAAACTTTCACCTGTCACTCATTTTAGTGTTTTTATCAGTCCTTACAAGGCACTTTTAAGGCTCCATTTACAATTTGAATTCAGGTGTTGTCACCATTTCTTCAACCTACCATAGATATATTTCAAAAAGTACAAAGTGCGCCACTTAGTCTGTATCCTTTATATCTGAGTTATGTTACAAATAAAGTTTGTATGGACCTCATTAATGTATACGATAAGTAGAACAGACATAAGGGTTGATTTGTTTTCAGAGAATCACAGTGCGGATAACTCGCCACTTATGGGGCTATTCGTTCACCTTGACAAATCTCGGTCACGACAGAATTAAGAAGAATTCGCATTGTGACAGCATAGAATAGCTTATCAGCCACGATAGTTCCAGCCAGGTAAGTGAACTCTTCTAAAATCCTACACGACATGCATCATAACTACGAAGATTTTGATTATTATCATAACTCTGCCTATCGACCTCTCAGTTATCGGGTGTCTATCTTTGTAAATTATACCAATGAATTGTTGCCAACCTTCATCAAGCTTAGAATGATTTATCCAAGTGAGTAGCCGTATCGTCCTTTCAGCACACCAGGTAACTATAATATAGGCAATGCTTCAAGAATCTACGTAAGCAATAATACGCAACTATAATCAGCAGTTTTGGAAAGCATATGTCACACACATATGTTCATAGAGATTCGCGTCGCATTATGACAACATAATGCTCGTATTGAGCGGAGACAAAGGTAAACATCGGGACATCGAGGGAAACATTCAAAGCACAATCAACGAGGCGTGCAAATACTTGTGGCTGAACAAACCTTTCAAACAGGCTAGCAATCATTCAAGTATCTCCCTAAACAGCTTACATCGAAACCTGCGTCCCAACCGCCAGCAATGTCCCATATACTATGGGGCAATAAACCTTTCTCCGCCATATCCATATTCATGAATAATGCATCCGATAGTTAACCGTGTAATTGATCCGGCATGCCCTGTCATCTCTGGCTATTTTGTGAGAAACAAACAGAACAAGACACTGGCGCTTGTGATCATGCTAGCGCGCTGTGGCGCTCAATGCAGTGCTGAGTGATTGAAGCGGTATTATGGTTAGAATGAGGTAGTGTGTGAAGAAATTATCGCGAGACTTATCGTTATGCATACACAATACATCGAAACCTGCGTCACAACCACCAGCAATGTCCAATATACTATGGGGCAATAAACCTTTCTCCTTTATCCATAAAATAGCCAATGATGACAGGGCATGCCGGATCAATTACACGGTTTACTGAATAAATATATATAAATATACATATATATATATATAAACATATATATATATATATATATATATATATATATATAATATATATATATATATGTATATATATATTTCTATATAATATACACACACTATATATATATATAATTATATATATATACACACACATATAAATATATATATCTATATATTTATATATATATATGTGTGATATATCTAAATTATATATATCTGTATATATATTATATATATCTTTATACTACTATCTATATCTCTATAGATTTTTATCTATGTATATCTCTCTTTCTATCTCTCTATCTATATGTCTATCTATCTGTCTGGATCTATCCCTCTGTATATCTATATCTATATATATCTCTCTATCTCCTCTCTCTCTCTCTATCTCTCTCTATCTCTCTCTATCTCTCTCTATCTCTATCTCTCTCTCTCTATCTCTCTCTCTCTCTCTCTCTCTCTCTCTCTCTGCTTCTATCTATGTACCTTATTATATGCCTGACTACATATATATGCTGCCGGTAACGAAAAAAAGCCAATGATGACAGGGCATGCCAGATCAATTACACGGTTTACTGAATAACTATATATAAATATATACATATATATATATATATATATATCTATATATATAGATATATATCTCTATATATATATATATATATATATATAGAGATATATACAGATATCTATACAGATATATCTATAATATATAGATAGAGACATATAGAAATATAGAGAGATATCTCTCTCTGTAGAGATAGAGAAGAGAGATACTCTCTACCTATATATAGATCCTTCTATCTATCCTATACTCTATATCTATATATCTATTTATATATATATCTGTGTATATATCTCTCTATCCTTCTCTCGCTATGTCTCTCCCTTCTCTCCTCTTTCTCTCCCTAGAGAGATCTCTCTCTTTCTCTCTCTTTATCTCTCTCTATCTGTCTCTATCTCTTTCCCTCTCTCTCTCTCTCTCTATATCTAAGATATATCTCTAGATATCTCTCTCTCTATATATCTATCTCTATCTCTATCTCTCTCTCTCTATCTCTCTCTCTCTATATCTCTATATCTCTCTCTCTATATCCGCTTATATATATGTACCCTTATTATATGCCTGAATACCTATATATGCCCGGTAACGACGGATAGTCCTACAATGATTGTGCAAACCAATGCACCAAGCGCCACAAGTCTTTTGCATTGGTTGATATAAACTGAAAACTAACATGTAACATTTGCGGAAATGGCGACGCTTTAGTGCAGACTTGCTGGCGGGGGAGTGGAATACATTCGAGAGGTATGAAAATTGAAGCTCATATTTCAGAATCACACCTAGGTATTCTTAAAGAGTGTTACAAAACGTGTGTTAATAATAACCATCTTTAATGGAAGCTTTTAGGTTCTTAAACACTTAGGTCTTAAACAATGACGTCAATAGATAAACATATAGGACGTAAATAACCCACGGGAATGTTATCTGCGCTAAAGCAGCCGGCCTTCCCTTTACAATGCTGCGTCCTATGGCTGCTGTCGTCATGCGTAAGTGCAGCATAATTAAGCACGGGTATGCTTGTCGTGTTTGGAACTTTTCGTCAGTTATCAACTTACCTTCTACAAGCGTGTATTCCATGGTGTAGAATAGCGGATTTTATGCGCCTCAGATGCCTTAAACGATATGGATACCACCCATGATTGTTCCGACCAGTATATACATTTGAGCACCCGTGTAAAAGCATTGTTAAGCAGCCCAACTGAATGCAAAGTCTAGACGCATTAAAAAAACAGTCTGGCAATATATATGCTCTCTATTACAATGTATATATTGAGACAGAACATGAAGCAGTTATCACGCAAGCTCTCTATTTGTCGTACAAATTAGTATCTAATGATTCATAAAACCGTAACCATCTGCTGCAAGGACCGGATATATTCAGCAACACAAATACATCAATTCAAAGGTGTCCGTGAACATCAATTGGTACGAACCGGCGAACAGCTTAATGAAAAATGTGACATCACGGCCTTTTAGTATGGGTTCAAACGTTTAAATGCTGACAATATTTTTAGTAGTATCTTAATGTAAAGTGCTCACCAGAACAATGTCATGTTCAAATTCGATTCGATGTTAAGCATCCAGCCTTGCAAAATATCCATGGGATCCCATGTAGCTCACCACATGATACCTTTTCTTGAAACAGTTATACACTGACGAGCACCAGTGATGCGACGCATGTGGGCTGCATGCTATCATAATTAAGACAACAGCTGGCTGCAGGGTGGACTTTTAACTGAATGAATACAAGCAGCCCCATTACATTTTCTTATGTTCAAGGTTCATAGGCGTGTTGTTCTAGTGCAAATGTTGAGGTAAGAAGAGGTAAGAAGGTGCATTGTGCAACACTAAACAGCAGGTAATCATTGCTTGCAAACCGGTCAACAAATAGGATCAAAAGCTAGTTCTCAAGACATTGTTGGTATTTGACCAGCTCCACGACTAACGACAAATTACAGATAGCTAATATTATTGTGCACAACATTTTATGTTGTTTTTGTGATATCAAAGCTGGTTCTCAAAAGCAGATTTTGCTGTGTGTAGTTTGTCTTTACATGTGGCCCTATAATATGACTCACTATCACATCTCGCTGGTGTATTGGTTTTAATGAATACGCAATGTATAATAAGCATTCTGCAATCAGCTGCGCTACACGGAATAGTTCGTATAGTCACCGGTATTGTGAGTTGGTTGGTGAGCGTCTTAAAACGTAGCGTTTTATATAAAATTCGACTAAATCCTGCTTTCAGTAACAGGCTAATGTAGCAAGTGGCAAGCTATCATGGGATGAAGCTATCTCTCACCGAGAGCACAAATGACGGATAGAATTCGATGAGCCTCTTACTTTCATTAAAACACAATATGGAAACATCAACTTGATAAAGCCTCCTATGAAAAGCAGCGACTAAGCATCCAGACTCAATAAGGCTAGAGAACAGTCGCTACTTTGCAACCAACTACTCACTATTTGGTGTAGATAAGAGTTGTACACACACTAACAGACAACATTCACGTGCGTTGTTTGGTGTGTCAGGGTGTTGTTAGTTATTTATAGTCGAAAACTCACCTTACATTTTCTTACAGCTAATACTCACTTGAAACCTCCATGGACTATCGGTACAGCTATATCTAAGTCAGATAATTCAACTGGGGTATTTGTATGAACGAAGCGACACCTTTAATTGATATCGGTTCTCTTTGCTATACACAGACAATCACTGTGACATCAAGCAGCGGTTTGCTTCCATAATTCACTTGCCTTGCTTAAAGTACATCAAATACCTAGAACTCGTTGATGCCATACATTTACTAACTCGAAAGCGATCAACCGATGAGTGGTACTTTAATGAAGATTGCCAACCTGCAGATAATATATTACAGTTCGCATTATTCTCTACATGGTGTTCCTTGCTAATTTTGACAGATATAGCGTCGTTATGCATCTTGATGTTATTGTTAACGCATATTTGCATATAAACTGTAATTCAAGTGTTAGACATTGTGCTGCCTTGATATAAGTAACGGTATAGTTAGATTAAGTTGTAGATTTTAGTGGCGTCCTTCGTTTATCTGTGTCCTACGCACAAACATGGCTCCGGTTTTCCATCACATTATCCTATCTGATGCATTCCCCCTTCTATCACCACGTGAGCTCAAGTGTGGTGTACTTACATCTTAAAAAATAGCCAGCTTACATACGACACAATTAATATATATCTAGTCGACCGAACTCGTCAATAAGATTGCCTCTCCATGGATTAGCATTTATTCGGGGCCATAAACTACTTGCTTAACATGCTTTGTAACCATGGCAATAGGTGGTATGCGCCATTGGTTGAGTTGCACGATGTATAGAATTAGCTTTGCGTCATTTTGCGTCGTGTAAGGGTGTCATATTGTTTCAAACATTGTGCGTCTAAACTTCATGTATTACACAAAGCTAACTACATATTTATTCAAGAAAGCTGATTACAACCACATTTGCCTAACTCATTTTACCTGAAGACGTAAACAGCAAAATAGAGAAACTATCTGGATTACATCCTCGGCCGGAATAGATAAAGCGCACCATGCATGGAAACGTTTGACATTTAATTTGCAATAATTGAGAGGTTGAATTGGTAAGATGAAGGAAGCATTGATCATATTGGATATTAACAAATAATTCCGATTATATAACGGTGTGCATACAGGTATGAATAGCACTTCCGATCATACATGTTGAGCGTTTCATCACAATCAGATCCAAATCGATATTGTTCTTAACATCGTCATCGTTGACCAACATACCCACCTTATACAAACAGCTGCCAACTAATTAAAAACCTGAAGAGGAGCAATTTCAATTACTCATGGTACCAATTACACATGGTACCAGATTAATTAGATTAACCGAATAACGTACACTGGCTAAGATGCCCTACCATAAATAAAATTGCCATCCGAGCTTGTGATTGACGCAGGGCATTAAACCAAAAAGACTGCAACTCATATTACCCGCCATGCATACCCTAGAACTACAGCATGTATAAACAAATATTGCATTATAAATGAGAAGTGGTGGGGATAAAATAATTTCCTTTGCAACTTGTATAACATTTCGTGAGTATAATGCATTTCACGACATGCTCGTCCAATTCGAGCCTTTGCGGAGAGACTATAGTGTAAAAACATGCTGCCATAGACCAATTATAATGAGCCGCTGACGTGAAAAAGGCGCAAACTAGTTTGTGGAAAAGAATTAACACCTTTGGTTATGCTCTACATGAATCATCAAATTAATACGCAAAACCGTACGTGGAAGCTCTCGAGCGAAGTGATCATCACTGTTTTCGAATAAACCTAGCTGTCGCTTGAGCATAGGTTTGCTTAGCAAATCTGATCAATGTCAATAAGTCGGTTGCAATCCAGCATTTCGGGAGCTTAATTAAGTAGCAAATATACACATGAGTTTTAGGTTGGGATTTTTCCTACGGCAGAACACCTTCAAACTTCATGACAAGTCGTCATTAACAAGTAGCTTCTTCCTCTTTAACTTTTCTTACACTGAAAGGAAGGTTACGCTACCTATCTATAAGATGACTACTTACCCAAACATGCTTTATATGAGTTGGGGTTGACTGAGCATTTACATGGATGCATTGCACACGTATTATGCAGTGATTTTCGTAATGAAACATTGCTGAATAAGAACGCTGAAGAATGCTGTCTCGCATTAGTGTGGCTCAGTGGTTAATGGAGATGAGTGCTATCACGAATTAAACTTAGGCTACAGTTAAGATATCAGTGTCTTACCTTTTTAGGCCATACATAAATACCGCTACGTAACAATGCTTTGAAAAAAAGGACAAATAACCGTTACTTAATTGTTTCCCTAGTAGCATGTGATTTGAGTAAGTGCCAATTCCAGCCAGGTATGCTGCCACACCTACATAAACGCTCAATATGCCCGATTTAGGTACAACATTCGGCCTCAAATTCGTACAACCGGAAACATTTCCCCGTGGAGGGACTAATCGGCGTTATGAACTTACCTTTACCTTAAACTGATGTGTTTTGACGTGAGTTCATGGTACATTGCCTCTTTTCTGACAAAGAGACTTGGATAGCAGACCCTATGCGTTTTTGTCGTTTTATGAGCACAATAAAAAGTTATTGTCCTCAATTAAGCTTGATAGGAAGTTCGCTTAGATTGTAGAAACGGCTCGCCGTGACGCTTCTGCAGTTGACACCATATAGAAGACCTATAATGTTGCTTTAGCTCTACGCTATGCAATGGGTAATGTGGAGAACACCTCGCACCGGTTTCTAGCGTGCTCGACAGATGTTTCTTGCCCGTGGCCGCATTTAGATAAGTGCCTAAACGTATCCCCGCAGTGCCGGTTCATGGACTGCACACCTGGGTCTTTCTATCCCAGTATAGATCTTTTGGCCAAGACAATAAGGTATCTTAAGGGGAGACCACAATGCAAATTAAGAACTAACAGCTATAATATTTTTTTGCATTAAGAGAGCAATTGCGAGGACAGCTTTAGAATACTTTCTTTCGGATAATCCACCATTGAAACTGCTTAGGTATTGTTTGCCCAAATCGGTTGACTCTTGCCTTATGGTACGCAATCGCCTGTACATTTACATCACGTCCGTATTGCATTAATAGTTAGGCTATAATACGGGTATCCATTAATGCGTTTCTTCGCTGCTTAAGGAAGCGATTCGAAACAATGCTTAAAGTTGTTCGCCGCCAATCATAGCTGCAGCATAAGATGGAAAATTGCATGATTCGGTTTTCTAATCGAAATGGGTCAAGCTATATGTACCGTCAAATTTTTTGTTCGGGACAATTTCATTATAATCGTCACAATTCAATAGCCATTGGGTAGTGTTACGGCAGTTCCCGCCGTTTAATTTGCTTTACAAGGACCTCAGTCTTGTTTCTCCGCGCCATTCGCCAGGTGGCGCTCTGGTTGTTGTTATGCTTCCGCCCAAACGGAAAACGTGCTATCGAAATTTATCTCCCCAAATCTCCCGGAAAAGTGGTATGTAATTGTTTAATTCCCATGTAATATGAAGTAAAACCTTCCCTATATCACATGTATTAGTGAGGCTGTTTGTATGATTCAGATCATGACAATATTTCGTGTAGCATCAGTGTTCCAACTTTCTAATTGAATGTCACTTTTGTATAAGAATATATAACATTGTGCAGATATTTTCATAGCTTTATTGTCCCTATTATTATAACACTTACCAGATCTCTCTTTGTGAAATGCAGTTTTCACGTTACGAAAAGACGGCGTAGAATAAACGAATGATGCACCTTAACTAGCGTCATTATTACTCGGCGCCGACCGGACCCAGTACAGTGAAAACACTTTTAGGAGTGAGGAGCCACGGTGATGAATGCGGGCGTATCGAAGTTCGGCCGTCCCCTCAAGCCATTCTTGAAGGCGACGGAGAGTAACCAAGTCTATTTGATGCGAAAGAAGATCGCTGAACAAGAAAAACGGATCCTCGAGCTAGAGGTGACCCAGTTGGAAGCTGAGATCTCAAAGATGGAGAGGGAGTTGTCAAAAACAGCAGAACAACACCTCTCGTCGAACCTGTCAACTCCACGACAGAAGTTGAACTTTGCCAGCTCCACGCCGTTAGATGCCCCTACCGGGCAAGTGAATGCCGATAACGACATGACTACACGCGACCCAAGAAACGATTCAACCGTCCCAGTGAGAGGAGCCGCTGGACCTGACCCCACCAATCAGCCACAACCAGTTACGCCGACTGACACCTGGCGTAACCTGAGTAAAATACCCGAGTTTGTACCGGTGACTCCCGCCGCTGACAAGTCACTCGGATCAAAACATGACGAATCGTCGGCGATAGAGAGACTCGCTGATCTGCTGTCGTTGAGAGATGACAGACTCCCGCGGATGGAGCCGGCGGTGTACAGAGGCGACCCGCTAAAATTCGTCGAGTGGATGCACTCTTTCGAATGCCTCATTGAGAAACGGACGTCATCATCAGCAGAAAGACTTCATTACCTGAGCCAATACACTGCTGGAGATGCAAAGGAGACTATCCAATGGTCACTGACATTGGACGGTGAGACCGCCTACGACGAAGCCAAGAAGACTCTGATCAGGAGGTTCGGAGACAAGTTCAAGATTTCCGAAGCATTTCGACGCAAGCTGAACGAGTGGCCGCAAGTGAAACCAGGTGACAGTGTCGCACTACAGAAACTGTCTGACTTCTTATCTCACTGTCAAACCGCTATGCAGTCTATCAGCTATCTAAAGTCGCTAGATAGCCCAGAGGAGAACAAGCGCATCATGCAGAAGCTCCCGAAGTTCATCACTCATCGCTGGAGCAGAGTCGTCGACCAGTGGCTGTATAACCCGGACGGAGGGGGACAGTTCCCGCCATTCTCCGCCTTCTGTGAGTTCGTGAGCAAGGAAGCCAGAGTCGCCAACGGACCCGGAGTCTTCACAACCCAAGACGACAAGGGCGATCGAGATCGAGCTAAGTCAACGAGACCTAAAACACACAAGACATCGTCCTCCTTCACATCTCAGACTGAGCAAAACCAAGAAGAGAGGAAGAAGCCGTAATGCTGGCACTGCAAAGGAGAACACTACATCAGCAAGTGCGAGGCGTTCTTCAAGTTGTCTGTACAAGAACGTAAGGACTGGATAAGGAAGAACGGCAGATGTTATGGCTGTGCCTCGAAGGGCCACCTTTACGGCGACTGTCGCAGGAAGGATTCGAACCTTCTGGCCGAAGGAACTCCGGCCGCTAAGAAACCGTCTAACGAAGGCTCCGACACGCCAAAGAAAGAAGCCGAGAAGACAGGGAAGCAGACCCACAAATCGTCAGTGTACAGGACCGAAACTGATGAAGCCAGACAATTCCACTCAATGATCGTACCCGTGTGGCTGTTCCACAGTGACACCCCCGACAAACGCATAAAAACATACGCCATGCTTGACAACCAATCAGATGCGTGCTTTGTCGCAGATGATCTTGTAGATGAGCTCGGACTCCCTACGCAACCTGTCGACCTGAAGATGACGACGATGCTGACGGACGCGTTCGTGGAGAGCCGAATCGCGCACGACCTCATAGTCTGTGGAAACGATCAACGTGATAAAATCCGCCTGCCTGGTACGTACAGCAGGCCACAGATTCCCGCCAGCAGAAGCCTCATCCCCGCTCCGGAGACAGTGAGGAGATGGGCACACCTAAGGAGGATCGCCGACGAACTCAGCGACCCCGAGAACGATATCGAAATCGGCTTACTGGTAGGATTCAACTGTTCTACGCCCTCATGCCACGAGAGATCATAACAGCTGGAGAGAACGAACCGTACGCCGTGAGAACTCGCCTAGGCTGGGGCGTGACCGGCGCGATGGACGACAACCATCAAGACGTGACTAAAAATCAACACTTCTCCTTCAAGACAGCGACGAAGGAAGTAAGTCCCAGGCAGATCAAGGAGATGTTCGAGATGGACTTTAACGAGAAAACTAGCGACAACAAGACGTCTGTTGAGGATCAGACATTTCTGAAGATAATGGATGAAGGCATCTGCACGAACGAAAACGATCACTTCGAACTACCACTGCCGCTGAGAGACAACACTTCTCTACCAAACAACAGAGGCCTCGCCGAAGCAAGACTGAGAGGTCTACAGAAACGTCTGAAGAGAGACAAGAGGTACCGAGATGACTACTCCACTTACATGAGGGATCTGATTGATCACAAGTACGCTGAAGAAGCTCCGTCGCTGAACGGGCCAGATCAGAACGTGTGGTATATTCCTCACCACGGGATATATC
Organism: Urechis unicinctus; assembly: GCA_034190875.2. Lineage (NCBI taxonomy): Eukaryota > Metazoa > Annelida > Polychaeta > Xenopneusta > Urechidae > Urechis > Urechis unicinctus. Next base: position 12,127,019 of record CM067349.1, read on the forward strand.
AGAAGGACAAGCTGAGAGTCGTGTTCGATTTTAGTGCCGACTTCCAGGGCCAATCACTGAACGCACGCCTGCTGCCGGGACCTGACCTGCTGAACAGTCTCACAGGTATCCTGTACCGATTTCGAAGGGAACGTGTCGCGTTCAACTGTGACATCAAGCAGATGTTCCACCAAGTGAGTGTGGATCCCAAGGACCGAGACCTGTTGAGGTTTCTGTGGTGGAAGGACGCAGGTATGACCACGACATGCGAGTATAGGATGACGGTACACCTGTTCGGTGCCAGATCTTCGCCTGCCTGCGCACATTACACCCTGAAGAGCACAGCACACCGCTGGGGTAGCGAGCAAAGTCTGGAAGCCGCCAATTTCATCGAACGTGACTTCTACGTCGACGACGGCCTGACATCAGTTCCCACTCCCGAGGAAGCCGACAACTTGCTGCAGGCAACCACAGCCCTCTGCGCCAAGGGAGGATTTCACATACACAAGGTAGCCTCCAACTCAAAAGAAGTCATCGCGTCCGTGAATGAAGAGGATCGCGCGAAGTCGATCATGCACTTGGATCTCAGAGAACACGACCTGCCCCTGGAGCGAGCTGTTGGAATCCAGTGGTGTCTTCAGTCAGACAACCTGATGTTCAACATCACCATCAAAGACAAGCCATTCACGAGGAGAGGTATACTCTCGACGATAAGTTCCATCTTTGACCCCCTCGGCATCATATCCCCGATCCTGTTACGTGGCAAGCAGATCCTACAGGAACTATGCAGAGATCATCACGGCTGGGACGATCCCATCCCAGAAGAAATCAAGGCCCAGTGGGAGAAGTGGCGACGAGAGCTCCTCAAACTTCAGGAGCTGAAGGTTCTGCGCTGCTACAAGAATCCCGACTTCGGTAACACTCAGAGAGTCGAGCTGCATCACTTCTCCGATGCTTCGGAGTCCGGTTACGGTCAATGTAGCTACGTGAGGATCATCGATACGACAGGCAAGATCAATGTGAGCCTGGTGACGGCGAAGTCAAGAGTGACCCCCCTCAAGGCTGTAACTATACCCCGACTCGAACTGACGGCCGCAGTCACATCATCTCAAGTCTCAACCCTTCTTAATAGAGAACTCGGCTACACAGAAGCGAAGCACTTCTTCTGGAGCGACAGCACCGTTGTGTTGTCCTACATTTCCAACGAGTCCAAGAGGTTCCACACGTTTGTCGGAAACCGAGTGCAGCAGATCCGTGACGCATCCTCGCCTGACCAATGGCATCATATTGAAGGGAAACTGAACCCCGCTGACCTAGCCTCGAGAGGAGCAGCTGTCGGGGAGCTGCTAGAAAACGAACTGTGGTGGAAGGGCCCACCGTTCCTGCTGAGAGATGCACCTCTTCCCCTCGACGACATCGATTCCCGTCTCAAGACTGGAGACCCTGAGGTCAAGAAGACGACCGTACACTCTACGACTACAACTTCTGCCAAACCAGAACGCGATCACGTACTGACGAGTCTGGAACGCATCTCCGTCTGGCACCGAGCGAAACGACTCATCGCTCTGTGTCTGTCATTCAAACCCGGAGCACAGGAGAGAACACAGCTCACGTCGAACCAGCTAGAAGCCGCTCAAACAGTCATAATTCGTCTCGTGCAACAAGACAACTTCGTGGACGACTTGAAGAACCTCAGGAGAAAGAAAAGGCCGACCGTCTCCAGAGGAAGCAAGCTCGAAAGACTCGATCCATTTCTGGATGAGGATGGACTTATCAGAGTCGGCGGCAGGGTAAGAAGAGCCAACGTTCCCCGAGAAGAAGCCCACCCAGTCGTTCTCCCGAAGTCCCACCACGTGACCCGTCTGATCATTCAGCACTTTCACCATGCCGGCAGAAGCACAACACTGAACGAGATCAGGGCGTCCGGATTCTGGATTGTACAGTTCAGGACGGCAGTTTCGTCGTGAGTATGGAATTGCGTCACCTGCCGGAAGCTCAGGGGCCGGCCTTCTGGCCAGAAGATGGCAGACTTGCCACAAGACCGGATGGAGCCAGCACCTCCATTTACGAACTCGGGAGTGGATCTCTTCGGACCATTCTACGTTAAACAGGGCCGCTCAGACAAGAAACGCTGGGGCGTCCTGTTCACTTGTTTGGTGACGAGGGCGATCCACATAGAGGTCGCTCACTCGCTGGACACGAGCTCCTTCTTAAACGCCTACCGACGCTTCGTGGGACGACGTGGGGCCATAAGACGTCTGCGCTGCGACCGAGGCACCAACTTCGTCGGGGCAAAAGCGGAGTTGGAGGCGGCTCTTCACGAGCTGGACACGTCAAAGATACAGAGCGAGCTGCTGAAGGACCAATGTGACTGGTTCGAGTTTAACATGAACTTTCCGCTCTCTAGCCACATGGGCGGAGTGTGGGAAAGGATGGTGAGATCGGTTCGCGCCGTACTGTCCGAACTGCTGGAACGTCATGGAAGCCAACTCGACGACGAACTGCTTGAGACTCTTATGGTGGAGGCTGAAATGACCGTCAACTCACGACCGCTCACACTTCCGGACACAACTCACCCCGAGACGTCAATCCCGATCACTCCGTCGCAGCTGCTGACACTCAGAACAAAAAAAAACAGTCGTCCTCCATCCTCCTGGGAGATTTGTTCAAGAAGATCTCTACTGCCGACGTCGCTGGCGACGCGTGCAACACCTGGCCAATGAGTTTTGGACAAGATGGCGCAGAGAATTCCTCCCAACACTCACCGAACGTCGCAAGTGGACGCGCGAGAAGGACAATCTCCAGCCCGGCGACATCGTGCTGATGATCGACAACGACGCGCCGCGATGCAACTGGCCGAGAGCAGTCGTGACCAAGACATTCCCCGGCGATGACGGACTGGTACGCAAGGTCGAGGTCCGAAAAAACCTGTCCAACTACGAGAGACCTGTTCACAAACTTGTGTTGCTTCTGAGACCGGGTACCCCCGTCGAGGGAGCCAAGTGATGTTTACATGTTTGTATGTTTATATTGATTGTATTGTACCCAATCCAGGGGAGCCATGTTACGGCAGTTCCCGCCGTTTAATTTGCTTTACAAGGACCTCAGTCTTGTTTCTCCGCGCCATTCGCCAGGTGGCGCTCTGGTTGTTGTTATGCTTCCGCCCAAACGGAAAACGTGCTATCGAAATTTATCTCCCCAAATCTCCCGGAAAAGTGGTATGTAATTGTTTAATTCCCATGTAATATGAAGTAAAACCTTCCCTATATCACATGTATTAGTGAGGCTGTTTGTATGATTCAGATCATGACAATATTTCGTGTAGCATCAGTGTTCCAACTTTCTAATTGAATGTCACTTTTGTATAAGAATATATAACATTGTGCAGATATTTTCATAGCTTTATTGTCCCTATTATTATAACACTTACCAGATCTCTCTTTGTGAAATGCAGTTTTCACGTTACGAAAAGACGGCGTAGAATAAACGAATGATGCACCTTAACTAGCGTCATTATTACTCGGCGCCGACCGGACCCAGTACAGGTAGGTTCAAGATTGCAGCTTTTCGAAAATCGCACCTACTTCAAACGGCGATCGGGCTTTTAGAATAAATTTTAATGTAATGAATGGAGTAAGAATCCCATATCAAAAGTCTATTGACGTTGCATATTGAACAAATGTATCCCCATTCGTGACCCATAATTTGTATTACGGACCATAAACGCATATAATATGACGAGGATATGTTGTCGTAGTATTGCGTTGGTACCTGCAGGGGATATGTTCAACTTTGCCGTCTGTGTATACTACTACTAATGAACACAGTACTGCCTCTCCCATATTGAAGAATAGTGTGAATTCGGTGAAGATGAGCATCGACAGCGAATATATTAGCCATCAAGTAACACGAGATGTTTTTCTTTGATGCAGGACGAATGTTGTTCTCGAGATTTATAATCCTGTGTACCATTAAACAACTGCTCAGAAGTCTATTGCCAATCAGCGGGGCTGGCATATTTCTTGGCTACATAGTGTAATGAAATTGGAGCGAAGCGTCTGCGCTGCGCAATCCTTATAACAGATCCTGATTAGAGTCAGCGCCATGTGATGTATATTTCTTTCTCTTCTGTTTGCAAGGAGGGCTACTTCGTAGAGTTAGATCGTAAGGACTGATGGGTAAACATATTCATATAATCGCATAACACTTGCCTGAATTTACCATAGAAGGTGACTAAGTGGGAAATCAAGCACAAGCTGCGACGCTTTGATAACAAGATACCAGGCAATTCATCAAATATCACAGACCAATACAGCATGTAATTGTTCTCATTTGATATCAAACACATATCATGGGTATATGTTGCAACAGAGTTTGACCCTTCCCCATAAATTGCTTGTACTTTTTATTGATTTGTTAGCTTGCCGTAAACGAGATGCAGTGTATAATAAAGTTCTCCTCTGACGTTATCTACGCTGATTGGATGGTATTATCAATGAATTATTCTCCTACATCGCGAGTTGTATATAAACATTCAAACAGTAG
>CM067349.1:12136042-12143542 GCA_034190875.2 Urechis unicinctus
GAATTTAGTTCTGCTGCGAACAAACATCGCCATGACGCTCGTTCTTGTGAGTTAAGGGCTATCGATTGAAGTAGCACTCATTGACATCCGTGCGTCATTCCTGCGATTTCTGAATTCCGTTGAATCCAGTTTAGCATAATTCGGGGGAGTAAATGCTGCTTTCTACCCTGCCATTGTGAAGGGATATAACATATGTACACTATCGAGGAGTCATTTATGTCAATTCATCTGGTTATAGTAGCCCAGGAGGAGCCCATCTTGATGGTGTCACAATTCAAACGAATCGTTGCTGCTTAAATGTTTTTGAGTCACACACACTTCCACGGCAGGTTTGGTGTTGGATCTGCCCATTCCATGTTATAAATTCTTGCTTTGTATCTTTCCCGTAACTCCATGGGCGCCTGTATCCCAATTTGTCATGCCCTTTCGGTCGCTGCATAGGCTGTGATAAAAGGTGGCATAATACAGAGGCTTGAGAACTAACCTTAGCAAAAGCTACAATTTTTATAATAGGCGTCTACGATTTACAGTAGCAATTTCATACAAGTCTGCACCTAGCCTCATCGGCGATGAAGCGTCAAATCATCTCCTTCCACGTTTATAATTCAGAACGGAAAACAAACGGATGGTAATTAAGCATATTTGGTTATGCATGTACATGTGTACAAATACACACACACTCAGACACACACACATAGATTGCTGTAAAACAACGATGCAGATGCTCATTCATGCAAATCAGCGGCCCGCTTTACGAACCCTGCGAACCTTACCATAGTGAGAGTCAATGCGCGCTGAACTCATATGCAGTGTTTTAGTCACGGTAATTATAATTGGTAACAACGCGGATATGAATTACAACCAATACATATAAAAAAAATTCATTTATTAACGTGTAACTTGATAAACATGGTCATTAAATATATCGTTACCTACCTTTCTTTAACATAACCAGTAATTCAAAGCTTTCTTGACTATTACTTCTGCTCGACGGCTGTTCAGCCAGTTCGCTTGACTTTCATGTACTGAAAGTCATATTGCGCTGCAATTCTTGTTTGATTTCCATGCAGGCGCACACGGTTATAGAGACCGCGAAGACAATTTTAGCGCAATCTTTTTATCCACGCATGACACGTCGGTTTAGTTTTGTCTGGTATACAAAAATGACTGCAATCGTAGAGGTAAAATTAGGATCCGAATAGGGACAGTTGTCGTGAATTTCGATTTGTCCCCATCATGAACTGAAGATAGCCCTCTATTTGTCATACATGTCATAGATAAGTTCGCCAAACTTGCATTCACTTTTGCAGCTACATGAATTTAACTCACAAATAGTAGTAGCCTGTTATACGTCATATACCATATTTTCGCAGAGAATGCCAAACTGAGGAAAACCAAAAATGAAACTATGCAGCTTTGATGCGATGTAATATGTACAATGCTTTCTGTCGGATACTAACGTTAAGTACACAATCACAATAGCTTATCTTTTCATATTTCTTCGGAACGGCTTTTAATGCCGAGCACAGCTTACAAGCCTTTTTGATCCGCGTTGATGGCACATAAATGACGCGGCATTAACTTTGATAAGGATCAAAATTGGTTGCTATATTCATAAATATGAAGTCAGAGAATGCTGGCATATAATCCTGGATTTCCATCACAATAACTTGGCTTTGGATATTGACATTTAGTTGTTGCCTAATCTACGGACGGAGAGGCAGTGACAGATCTGACGCAACGCATTAAATTTGCTCTCCCTTAATGCAGGATATCTCACACGCGGTTAGCTTTGTGACCTGTTGCTGGCTAATGACGTTAAATAGAATAACGTGTGGGCTGCAGAATGCTTCGAGTCTCTTAACATGAATAGTTTAATTTGACCGAAAGTTTTTCTGCCAATCTTGTGAATGTGACAAATTGAACATACAAGCTGTAAGCTAATAGCATTTATAAACAATTGATCGAAAAGAGTTGCACTGATGTTAAACCCAGACCGCAAACACATGATGCAGTGTGTCCAAAACCGACATATCGACATCAATAAGCCACCAAAAGGGTTTCATCATCTTGGTCAGCTTTGTGTCTTCATCATGGTTTGGTGTTTTGGAAACCTCAACAACACAGAATAAAAATAGCCACATAAATCATTCGCCATGGTGATTAATGTAATTCAATACATAATATACATTATTATTGAATTTCCCGCGCGTGTTTCTGTGCGTATGTGTGAATCTTTCAATTCGAAACAAAGATGAAGGTGTTGAACATATATATACAGCCAAATACGGAATTAATTTATATGTGTTGAGGTTCGATAGGACGTGGCAGAAGCCTATTGCTTCCGTAAAACCGGTCTAGGCGTCTATAGATGCTTATGCATCGGACGACATTAATGTTAACCCTTCCAACTCAAGTTTTTGAAGGCCTTCTTAGGATATCGAATTTAATAAAGCAATACTATCAACTACTTCAACACTGCCTTTTGTACAAACGTATGAGACTGTGACGTCGCATGGCGCGTTGTGTGAGTTGACCATACACAAAATCACCACCCAATTAGTGACGTCGTCATCTTCATTACCATTGTTTTATTACAAGAGATTGCCTATTCTTACGAAGACATGCCCATTGCATCAGGGCTTCTTATCTTAAATTTAAATAATACATGAAATGCAACGCGAAGCAGCTTACAATAATAGTTGTCAGTGCCAACACTGATTCCTAGAAAGGTGGGGTGGGGTGAAGAGTTGTTACCCTGGTAAGCTCAAAGATAATTGTATCAGCATACATAATTTGGCGCTTTGAAGACATAAGTTATTTTTCATTATGATATTATGCTTGTTCGACTTACTAACTGATTAAAGCGTATTCATAACCCTTGTCTGTCTAACGCGTCATACTATCTACTCTATCAATTTGAGTTACATTGCCCGGATATGTTGCCGGCAGATAGTTGGTACAGGCTGGATTGCAAATAATGGGCAGTAATAAGAACGATTGAAGATATATCAGCCACGCATGTCATTTGCTAAAAAATAGTCTTTTCTTCTGCGTACATGGCGGCTTCAAAAACAGCCTGATTCGCTGATTCTCTGTCCTTGGAAAAGCATTTAGCGGATCTGTTTATAGTGTCATGTCATTAACGCAGCCGGACAGACGACCTCATTTAAAAATGACAGGCTTGGATGATATCGCTCTATATGTGTTTTCATTACTGCGCATTATTTAAAATCAGGCTTCCGTATTAAGAGTTTCTCTGGGGTGAATGTGTTGCGTAAATCAGAACATTGTTCTGTACTGTGACATCCCAGCATATTTAGTTGCAATAAAGTACAGCAGCTTCCACAGGGCCTTGATTTCTATGAATGTATAAACACATGAATCATTTATTTTCCGCCAAGTCCGCCAGGAGAAAAGACATCTGGTATAACCCCGTTGCATCAACGTTTTCCAATTAATCAGAACATGTATATCTCAGAAATAAATATATAATTCAATTATCAACGCTCATTACGCAGGAAACAAATACAACCCATGGTAATAGTATGAATGCTCACTATCCACTGTATAGTTCTCAAATGACGATTGTAATGCACATGCAGCATCAAAAATGCTGCTTTAACGAATTTCTTTATTTATATATATGCAGATATATGACTGTATATGGAAACAGTTAAGCCACGACAATCAACCCGTTTTACGATTAGTTGGCACGTCTTGACTGGTGGGAAAATACAGTATGATGCGGTTCACATCGAAGTGTGATTTGTTGTTGCACCTGTGTGGTTCATGAGCTAGAGTATATTATGGAAGTTTAGCATCTGTAAGTGGTCTTGGTGTCAAAACATAACTCCACTTGACTCGATCATATAGATCGATTGATATAACCTGTACAAAGCTACTGACCAGACGGTGCCACAGTGTGGGTATCAAGAAGCACAAGGCAACGAATGAATGTAGTGAATTAATCGAAATTTGTCTCAGGTTAGCCTAACGTGGTTGGATTAGCAGTAAATATATTTTATGATATTATTGTTACAATGTTAACGTAATCTGTGTCAGGTTCTGTTAACATATTACTTCAATACGTAGCTGATTAAATCATAACAGTTGTCGAGGCAACATGCATAACATCTAATTATACGAATACTATAACGTATATTGGAGCACGTATTATTTATGATTGACTAGATGTACATTAGATAGAAGATTTTTCAGCATATCGTAATCAATAATGTTTTTCATTCACCCATTCATTGAGCATGCTGTGTCCACACGGTATAATGCAAACCATAATCTTCCTATCAACATCCATTTATATTGCAGAAGCAACGACTGTAAGCTCAGCTGAAAGTGTGACAGTTTCTAGCTGTGACCAATATTAGCCAAGTTGATATCATTATTACGTTTTTATACTGTCGGCTGTTGACACAACATTGGATCTTATTGATCAACATGAATTCTGATATTCGGTTTGGAAGAATTTGTACCGATCAGGGTTGATCTAGTAAGATACTCTGCATCTATGGTTTACTGTGATATTAACCAGTTTGACACGACAGATCAGCGACGGCTGTTGATCGACATCTGGGGCCTGGGGCCATATGCAATATTCATATTTAGCGTCATACGCAATTCATAACGACAACGAACCCTAACCGATTATGTAGCTGTGATACCAATGAATGATAGCTGCAGTATTCAAATCACGTTTATTTAGCTATTCTAATGGTTGAGCTGGAAAGGGGTCTTTCATTACCGTCGTCGACTGGCAATGTAGGATTGCACACACTGGATCTCATGCTTTCCTTGCATCTGTCGTTGACGAAATATTGTCCACGAGAAGCTCTTTTATGTAGATGTAGCATGTAGTAATTTGGCCTAGTTGAGATGGAGTACATGCTCTTTATTGTATTCATCTTGATTATCCTCTCAGGGTCTATCTTTATTAGGGCAATTTCGGCGTCCTTAATATAACCATGGCTTATCATTTGGCCAACATGCTGAATAATAAACCACGATATGGGGAAATAAAATTCAGAGCCGTATGGACTGTTTTTCCGCGACATTCACACTGTAATTATGCATTAACCTGTGACATTTGGAAATATATATCGCTTATGCTATAAGTTTGTCAATGAGCAAAATTGTACTATTTCGGACTGCCAAACATGTAATAGCTCTATCGAGAGCTGTATCATTGTGTCCAATTGATTGGGGAATACGCTGTATTACCAAGGCGTGTTTTGTGCACACGATCAAACCCTCATCAAATGGAAACAATTCAGCCAAGGCAATCACCCCGTTTTACGAAAATACAGTACGATACGGTTAACATCTGAACAATAAACCATAATTCGATCATTTCGTTGATGAGCGTCAGAACTGCGCTAAGAAGTCCTAATGTTCGATATACACTGTTAAGAAATTTCATAAATCCCCCACGAAACAATTAAGGTTGATTTGAATTTTTACGTGCTGTAAAATGGTATCAGGTGAATTGAAGCACACCATGAGAATTATTCGCCTGTAGGAAAATGATATCATGTCCGTCGAGGTTATAATGATGATTATAGTCATTTATTTTCAATAGCAGAACTTCCATAATAAGAATTTTCTGAACCGCTCAAGTGCTAGGTGCTCAGTGCATATATTAGCCTCAAATGTTTAAGCGAAAATGAATCGTGACTCAAAGGCATCTAAATTAGCTGTAAGTCTTTGGAAACTTGGAAGGGTATTCCCCAAGAATGGGCCAGCAACACCCAGACCCCACCGCTGCTCCGCCGCTGACCATGTAAAAAATAAAGTTGCTTTGGTTAGCCGATCTTAATTCGTTTCCTGGCATATAGGGAGCCATAAGATCTGCGAGGTACGTTGGTGTCATCTTATTTACGGATTTATAGATAATAATCTTAAATATGATTCGCTAGATCACTTGCAGCCAATTCAGCGAGTACATAAAAGGAGTAATGTAATCACACTTTGGATGTCCAGTAATAAGCCTTGCTGCCCTGTTATGTATTGGCGCAAAAGAGTCAAACATTACACCGATGTTTTGGGCTGCAGCTGATGGATTTAAAGTATTTTTATTGTCGGACATCTGTCTCGACGAAATAACCAAATAATCTTTTTTTTCTCCATTCATTTTCAGCTGATGATTACTCATCTATGTTTATATATTTGCTATGCATTATTGTATTTCCTCTATTGCGCTATGAATGTATTTACATAGCCTTTTTTAATTATTTTTCCGGTCTTTACTCTCAGATGAAGCTTTGTGTTATTTGACACATTGTTCACTCTCTCATAATTAGTGAAAAACATTTCAGTACAGACTAATTCTAAAGCTTCGATTCCGTTTATAACAACCGTGATCTTCTCAATTTATTACAACCTTCCACCCTCTGTTGCCGAGCCTTCCCGTCTAGTTATTTTGCAAGTGGCACCGTTAGCAATCGATCTTTATTGATGCAAAAGCTACAGGTCTGTCCAATTAGAATTCCCCAAGAAGATATGTAGATTATACGATAGCGGTGTATCTCCGTAATTCTTTAAGATCAATGTCAAAATATCCTGAGCGAGTGTTTCGTAATTGTGCATCCAACTAGTTTTACTTTTCCATTCAGAGACGGAAGGTCTATCAGAACGTGTTTTCACCAAATGTTGTCTTAAATGTTATCAGAGCGAAAGCGATATGTCTCTAGTTATTTATCATCCTGCCAAGTTGCGCGCAGTACTACGGATATTGTATTATAAACAGCCTGTCGTTTCTCCAGCTTTCAGCTCCTTTCACAATAAATCATCAGCTTATTGGTGTATTTTTAAACCTTGTACCATGAAATTAAATGAGATACATCCCACTGTTTAGCTGCATTGTAGCATAAAGGGAGTATCGGAAAAATCCGTTAGTTTGCATGGAAAATCCATAGATAGATAAAAAAATACAAATACATATAAATGTGATATATATACACAAATATATATATATATATATATAAATTTATATATATATATATGTATATATATATATATATGTATATATACATAAAAATATATATATAAATGAATATACATATATATATATATATACATATAAATATGTAGCCACTTTATGTTAATATAGGTTTTTTATATGTATATAGATATATATATATATATATATATATATATACATATATAAATATATATTTATATATGTTCAATATATGCAAATAAATTAATATAAAAATGAATATATATACTCTTATATATTGATATATAAATATATATATATCGTATATATATATATATATATTTATATATATATATATATATATATATATTGTATGCATATATATATATTTATATATCAGTGTTTATATATATATATATATATATATATAGTATATATATACATTTATATATATGTTTATATATATATTGATATATAAACATATATATGCATAAATATATATATATATATATATATATATATATATATATATATATAATTATCAA
>CM067349.1:12148542-12165901 GCA_034190875.2 Urechis unicinctus
GGTTGGTATTTGAACCCCTTTAATTTTGATGACCTGGCTCGAAGATAAGTTATTTATTATTTAGAGCCACTGTGTAGAATATTTTTTATTTATTCATAGCCACTATTTTTTCTACCTTATCGCGATTTGTTGCTGTCAAATGAGCTAGCTGTCTGTGGCCTGTCTCAGCTATGATGTATCATTGAACAAGAGAACAATAACGCGATGCGAAATAAACAGCTGTTTAACAGTTAAGCCTCTTGAATGACATCCTACACTTTGTGTTATTGACATCAGATTCAACTATTGATGTTTTAATGTCAATAGGTTCACTATAACATATATCATGCCATTAATTTACCTTTTGTTGCGAATACAGTACGTCAGCAGGCTGTAAATGTTCAAATAGTTCGTTTAATTTGACAGCCGACGCAGAACATTACTTACATTATCTTCACATCTTGCTGGATTGTTTTGCACTGATAGATTTGTGCTAACAGCACACGATATTTACAGTACACAATATAAATCAAGCTCTACGCTGCAATACGTTCATCGGCTCTTAATATTGATGAGAATAATGACCAGCAAAGTCAGTTGAATGATTAGTTTTTAAAGTTGTTCGACTAATGCCGAGCTCGGCTTCTTTATGATTGCAGTAATAGGCTACTAGAACGATTGTTCAGCTAAAATGGGGTGAACGGTATTTGGGGAAGCCCTTCTTCAACACGGACACAATTTTCCGATTGATTCATCTATTTTCAGATATGGCACAATCTGGGAAATTTGCCATGATCAAGTGTTGAAAAACAATCATTGACTAAACATCAAGACACGATAAGTCTCCAGAACCGCCATTTCTCTGCAGACTAACCATTTAGAATCTGGCGTATGTGCACACTATGACGGATAACATTTGGACGCGTAATATAGAGTGTAAGGACGGAGTCATATACTTCTATCGCAAACTAACCGCACAATGTCAAGGCCACAGCTGATTATATCTGAAAGCTTTTATCGCCGACAAGAAGGACCTAAGTTGGTCTTATCGCACCTTTGAATAGCGCGCAAGGAGCAATTACTTCAATCCATATAAGTTTTTAGTTGCTATATCTAAGCAACCATTTCGTCTATAGATAGTTTTAGATAGAGGTTTGCTTCCATAAACAAAAACCAATTGCATAGGCTACGTACAACTGAATAACTGAAATACGACTGATGCCGTATATGAAATTAACTCACATATGATATTAAAGACTGGTTGGTAAATTAATGCTGGTTTCGTGGATGAAAATATTATACTTGTTTTAATTCATATTTCGTCGTTTATTTCGACTTGTAAAGTGACAAAATCATAAGAGCATAGTTACGCGTCGTTGTATTTCACATTGTGTTCTCCTGTTTATGTAAGAGTCATAATTTGCGTCGAATGATTGCGTGAGTGTTTGTGTGTGTGTGTGACAGAGAGTGTCGGGGGGCAGTACGGTGGTGGCTATTATGCTACTTGCGAAATATTCCTGGTACTGTGAGCCGCATACTTAGGTTCTGGAGATGTAATTTTGGTTGCGACGTCGTCCATCTTTCAGAAGGGCAGGAAATGTTTATTACTTCCCATACCAAATAATATCCCACAAACAAACATGGCTCCGATATAAAGTTGTTGTTTGTCATTTGGCGTACTTAAACCTTGAACATCAGCATAAATATATTGCAATAAAATACCCATGGGCAGCACGGCTATCGTAATTGAGATCGCCTTGCATAGACAAGCTTCCCTCTGCGTACTCAATATAGCTAGCTTAACTCGTAGCTTTGTAACTCTGGTCTTGTGGGTCTAACGCGAGAGCTGATAGGATTCAGTGGTTGAGTGGTACATGTTATCATATGAAACGAAATGAAACCGGGTCCGCACTGTGCATAATTAGCTATGCATAAGTTGCAGCGGAAGGAGTTTGATTCATTGTCACAAAATGCGGATATACGGATATCAGAGGGAGTTCATGCAACTTGTCAGATAGTCTTATTTCGGCCCTAAAGTGCGCGGCATTTAATCAAGCCGGCCGTACCCCACGAGGGTAATTCTTAACTAGATCCGATCATAGGGTTAGTAGAACTAGTCTCATGAACGCAAAGTTGAGGTACTTATTTCGCTGAACATTCCAGACTATCCAAACGATGATCATACTTCCCCGTCAGAGATGCTTTTGGTTAAAATGCCTAAATTATCCATGACTAAAAACTGCACTCAATGAACATCCATACCATACTATCCATAAAATTCATTCAAAAATGCATAGGTTGCCAACGTCTGTCAAATGTGTAATGTTCGTATAGCCGAGTGATCAAATATATAAGTAGTCCCCTCAAGCGTTGGTCTTTGGGCGTAACCGATGCAGGTAATCCAGTTGGCGGGGTGATGCAAACATCTGCTGATGATGCCAAATGAATACCTATTCCATTACCTCGATCCGTCACCCAAGTAGAAGTTTAGTTTACTTCATATCAAATCCTATGATATTTTTTATAAGTGTAACTGACTTATAGATGTGCTATGCACCGTTCATCCAAACCACCAGTGACGCATCACATCAATTGCAATTGCCCCACGAGGCTATTATTGCAATGGATATATTTCCGTGCTGCCAAAGCTGATCCCAATTATGATAGCTTGCTGCAAACGAGCGTTGCATTGCCTCAACCCAATATTATAGTTTAAGGTAAAGCTATCCCAAAAGGATCTTATATGGGGATATAATCGCCCTCTACATGCAAATATTACATCAAATTGGATTACTAGCTTAACTGGAACCAATTCACATCAACCTTGTGGCTTGAAATAGAAATGTTGACTACGTTTCGATCAATTTGACAGCATCACCACCCTATATAGTAACGTTCTAAAACACCCACGCAACCTGAATTGATTTGATCGAGTATGCATTGTTTCCTCGCTCATTACTCTGGACTAGGTTTATTGGTCCAGAAATTGAAGCTGAGCGGTCGTTTTGCCAAAACTGATGTATAACAATGACAATAGCCAGAATGACTTTTAATGCTTGTTAAGTCTACTATTTCCGGATAAAGTACCAATCAGCTTTAGAACAAGATATTGCTAGGGTCTATTATTAGTGGGCGTTCTTTGGCATACCATAGATATATTTCAAAAAGTACAAAGTGCGCCACTTAGTCTGTATCCTTTATATCTGAGTTATGTTACAAATAAAGTTTGTATGGACCTCATTAATGCATACGATAAGTAGACAAACATAAGGGTTGATTTGTTTTCAGAGAATCACAGTGCGGATAACTCGCCACTTATGGGGCTATTCGTTCACCTTGACAAATCTC
Organism: Urechis unicinctus; assembly: GCA_034190875.2. Classification (NCBI taxonomy): domain Eukaryota; kingdom Metazoa; phylum Annelida; class Polychaeta; order Xenopneusta; family Urechidae; genus Urechis; species Urechis unicinctus. Next base: position 12,151,870 of record CM067349.1, read on the forward strand.
GGTCACGACAGAATAAAGAAGAATTCGCGTTATGACAGCATAGAATAGCTTATCAGCCACGATAGTTCCAGCCAGGTAAGTGAACTCTTCTAAATCCTACACGACATGCATCATAACTACGAAGATTTTGATTATTAGCATAACTCTGCCTATCGACCTCTCAGTTATCGGGTGTCCATCTTTGTAAATTATACCAATGAATTGTTGCCAACCTTTATCCATCTTAGAATGATTTATCCAAGCTTAGAATGATTTATCCTTTCAGCACACCAGGTAACTATACTATAGGCAATGCTTCAAGAATCTACGTAAGCAATAATACGCAACTATAATCAGCAGTTTTGGAAAGCATATGTCACACACATATGTTCATAGAGATTCGCGTCGCATTATGACAACATAATGCTCGTATTAAGCGGAGGCAAAGGTAAACATCGGGACATCGAGGGAAATATTCAAAGCACAATCAAAGAGGCGTGCAAATACTTGTGGCTGAACAAACCTTTCAAACAGGCTAGCAATCATTCAAGTATCTCCCTAAACAGCTTACATCGAAACCTGCGTCCCAACCGCCAGCAATGTCCCATATACTATGGGGCAATAAACCTTTCTCCACCATATCCATAAAATAGCCAATGATGACAAGGCATGCCGGATCAATTACACGGTTTACTGAATAAATATATATAAATAGACATAGATATAGATAGAGATATAGATAGAGATAGAGAGATATAGAGATAGATATATAGAGAGATAGAGAGAGAGAGATAGAGAGATATATAGATACACAGATATAGATACAGACAGAGAGATATAGAGAGAGAGATATAGATATATAGATAGAGAGAGAGATAGAGAGAGACAGATAAGATCTAGAGAGATAAAGATATAGAAATATGTATATAAGATATATAATATGTGTACATATATAGATATATAATAGATATCTATACACATAGATACATATATATTTATATATAGATATGTGTATATATATGTAGAATTATATATAGATATATGTATATATATCTATATATATCTATATATATACATATATATAGATAGAGACAGAGATATAGACATCTCCTAGATAAAGATATCTAAAATCTGGTATATAAATATATATATAATATATATACATAGAGATCTGTAAGGATATATATACACATATCTATATATTTATATATATATATATATATGTGTCTATACATATATAATTATATATATATATGTATATATATATATATATTTAGATACATATATATATTTTATATATATATATATATATATATATATCTATATATATATATATATATATATATATATATATATATATATATGCTTATATATATGTACATTATTATATGCCTGAATACATATATATGCCCCGTAACGACGGATAGCCCTACAATGACTGTGCAAACCCATGCACCAAGCGCCACAAGTCTTTTGCATTGGTTGATATAAACTGAAAACTAACATGTAACATTTGCGGAAATGGCGACGCTTTAGTACAGACTTGCTGGCGGGTGAGTGGGATACATTCGAGAGGTATGAAAATTGAAGCTCATATTTCAGAATCACACCTAGGTATTCTTAAGGAGTGTTACAAAACGTGTGTTAATAATAACCATCTTTAATGGAAGCTTTTAGGTTCTTAAACACTTAGGTCTTAAACAATGACGTCAATAGATTAACATATAGGATTAATTTGAAACTAATGATAGAATATGCTGCGATGTCATAACTACGGTCATTTGCGCTACATGGAAAACTTGGCCTTCAAGTTCTCCTGGATGATACATTGAGCTAGGAGGCGTATAGGTTGTTTGTCGCGGATGTTACGCAACACACGCCAGTTCAGCTTTTTTAGCCGTGCAATGCCACTTAATTTGATCCTTCGTATGGATAACGATGCGCCTTAGCTTTGCGTTCCTGCTTGAACAAAAGCAATAACAAGGAAAAACTAAAACAGAGCAATCAGCGAGAGGAGATTGCTGATACTTGCCTATAGATTGCACTTCACTTGGAAACAGACAATTGGATCTGACCGACAGGGAGACAAGCTCATTTGTGTTAATTGCATTTGGCTGACAAGAGAGAACTTGTAAGCGCCCCGTTATTGTCGTGGCAGACCTGGCACAAGCTGCAAGTCAATGTATTGTACCACACCACTGCCACTGGGGTAAAAACGGACGCACAATGTTGGCGTGGTTTATAACGGGGCATCCTTACCTCAGTCATTCATTGAGCAGGATCATTTATAGGCAGCTATGTACGCATAATATTAATATACTCATTGTTGCATTTCACACATCAATCACCAACATATGCCCAAAGGACAATCCCCTAACCAATTCAAATATTGTTTAATCAACACCAACATTTTCATCGGCAGTATGTTACCGACATGCATGAGGAGAAGGACATTGTATTGAATCATTCTAAGGTATCTTCAGTCAGCGCTACATACGGCTAGACACCTTTTTGGTGTTGAATGACGGCATCTCATGGGAAGTTCTGTAACTTTGCGCTATGAAAAGGCTTTGATGTATTTATGACGTAAATAACCCACGGGAATGTTATTTGCGCTAAAGCAGCCGGCCTTCCCTTTACAATGCTACGTCCTATGGCTGCTGTCGTCATGCTTCCCTTTACAACACTGGTACCTATTGCTGCCGGTCCAATGCTTCCCTTTACAACACTGTTTCCTATAGCTGCTGTCGTCATGCGTCCCTTTACAACGCTGGTTCTTATTGCTACCGGCCTCATGCTTCCCTTTACAACACTGGTTCCTATAGCTGCTGACGTCATGCTTATCTTTCCAACACTGGTTTCTCTAGCTGCTGCCATCATGCCTCTCTGTGCAAAACTGGTTCCTATTGCTACCGGCCTCATGCTTTCCTTTACAACACTGGTTCCTATAGCTCCTGTCGTCATGCTTCCCTTTACAACACTGGTTCCTATAGCTGCTGTCGTCATGCTTCCCTTTACAACACTGGTTCCTATAGCTGCTGTCGTCATGTTTCCCTTTACAACACTGGTTTCTATTGATACCGGCCTCATGCTTCCCTTTACAACACTGTTTTTTATTGCTAACGGTCGCATGCTTCCCTTTACAGAACAGGCTCCTATTGCTACCAACGTCATGCTTATCACAATCATCGTTAAATGCCCCAATGCGTTATCATGGCAGTTTTTGTGCCATGACTGACTTGTGATGCATGTGGTTTTTGTGGCTGTCAACGATTACCAACATCACCTGATCGTAGTTATTGACGAAAATGTTGCTCTCGGTTTGTAGGTCTTGTAACACAGGCTGAGCAAGACGATGACTTTTTCAGTGCTTTTAACCGTTTCTCAACCGCAATGCAAGATAGTCAAAAAACAAATTTGCCTAGCTGACGAGACCCATTCATTTGTAACTGTAACATGACGGATGGGCGACGATTGGGTGAAATACAGCATAAGTGCAGCATAATTAAGCACGGGTATGCTTGTCGTGTTTGAAACTTTTCGTCAGTTATCAACTTACCTTCTACAAGCGTGTATTCCATGGTGTAGAATAGCGGATTTTATGCGCCTCAGATGCCTTAAACGATATGGAAACCACCCATGATTGTTCCGACCAGTATATACATTTGAGCACCCGTGTAAAAGCATTGTTAAGCAGCCCAACTGAATGCAAAGTCTAGATGCATTAAAAAAACAGTCTGGCAATATATATGCTCTCTATTACAATGTATATATTGAGACAGAACATGAAGCAGTTATCACGCAAGCTCTCTATTTGTCGTACAAATTAGTATCTAATGATTCATAAAACCGTAACCATCTGCTGCAAGGACCGGATATATTCAGCAACACAAATACATCAATTCAAAGGTGTCCGTGAACATCAATTGGTACGAACCGGCGAACAGCTTAATGAAAAATGTGACATCACGGCCTTTTAGTATGGGTTCAAACGTTTAAATGCTGACAATATTTTTAGTAGTATCTTAATGGAAAGTGCTCACCAGAACATTGTCATGTTCAAATTCGATTCGATGTTAAGCATCCAGCCTATCAAAATATCCACGGGATTCCGTGTAGCTCACCACATGATACCTTTTCTTGAAACAGTTATACACTGACGAGCACCAGTGATGCGACGCATAACACGACGTGTGGGCTGCATGCTATCATAATTAAGACAACAGCTGGCTGCAGGGTGGACTTTTCACTGAATGAATACAAGCAGCCCCATTACATTTCCTTATGTTCAAGGTTCATAGGAGTGTTGTTCTAGTGCAAATGTTAAGGTAAGAAGAGTGCATTGTGCAACACTAAACAGCAGGTAATCATTGCTTGCAAACCGGTCAACAAATAGGATCAAAAGCTAGTTCTCACGACATTGTTGGTATTTGACCTGCTCCACGACTAACGACAAATCACAGATAGCTAATATTATTGTGCACAACATTTTATGTTGTTTTTGTGATATCAAAGCTGGTTCTCAAAAGCAGATTTTGCTGTGTGTAGTTTGTCTCCGCTATAATGTATACAGTGCACAATATAATAGGACATTTAAAGGAAATAACACAATTCGTAATAACAGCTCTTACATATAAATGATTTGTGTTTACAGAGATCCATTGTAAGGACGTAAAAACACAGACTTTGAAGCAAATAAACCACAAACTAAACCGCGCAGTGTTGTATGGCTTAAACCCGTTCCATGCTGCTTCAGAGAAGAGACATTGTCTGCAATCATAATCACAATGTGTGTATTGACCTCAATATTAACTAAATGAGCCCCCATATGTCGCCAGCCAAATATTAAATGCATATTTTAACGGCTTGTAGCATCTACAAATTTCTCAGCTACGATTAAACCGTAACTGACAGAACAAACAGTGACATCGAGAACCTGGTGACGCGCATCAGTCGAGGGTGGATTATCATAACGGTGTAAGGACTTGTTAAACTACAAGGAAAATTTGGATGAAATGTCAAATGTTCTGGACAACTGCAACAATACACCAGCCAATACGTCATATGCAAATGACCAATGTAGCATGCCAGGAGGCGGTAATTGTTCCCAGAAGTCGTTTAGTCTTCAGTATTTCACACATTAGAATCTTTACATGGGGCCCTATAATATGACTCACTATCACATCTCGCTGGTGTATTGGTTTTAATGAATACGCAATGTATAATAAGTATTCTGCAATCAGCTGCGCTACACGGATTAGTTCGTATAGTCACGGGTATTGTGAGTTGGTTGTTGAGCGTCTTAAAACGTAGCGTTTTATATCAAATTCGACTAAATCCTGCTTTCAGTAACAGGCTAATGTAGCAAGTGGCAAGCTATCATTGGATAAAAGCTATCTCTCACCGAGAGCACAAACGACAGATAGATTTCGATGAGCCTCTTACTTTCATTAAAACACAATATGGAAACATCAACTTGATAAAGCCTCCCATGAAAAGCAGCGACTAAGCATCCAGACTCAATAAGGGTATCCATTAATGCGTTTCTTCGCTGCTTAAGGAAGCGATTCGAAACAATGCTTAAAGTTGTTCGCTCGCCAATCATAGCTGCAGCATAAGATGGAAAATTGCATGATTTTTGTTTTCTAATCGAAATGGGTCAAGCTATATGTACCGTCAAATTTTTTGTTCGGGACAATTTCATTATAATCGTCACAATTCAATAGCCATTGGGTAGGTTCAAGATTGCAGCTTTTCGAAAATCGCACCTACTTCAAACGGCGATCGGGCTTTTAGCACAGATTTAAATGTAATGATTGGAGTAAGAATCCCATATCAAAAGTCTATTGACGTTGCATATTGAACAAATCTAACCCAATTCTTGACCCATAATTTGTATTCCGAACCATAAACGCATATAATATGACGAGGATATGTTGTCGTAGTATTGCGTTGGTACCTGCAGGGGATATGTTCAACTATGCCGTCTGTGTATACTTTATTACTCTTTAACATGTATAGTGAGCTTTCAACTCAGGTTCCGTATCTAACGCTCTCTAGATGCATGCGCCTTTGTTGTTCTGTTATTTTGGCCTAGATACTAATGAACACAGTACTGCCTCTCCCATATTGAAGAATAGTGTAGATTCGGTGAAGATGAGCATCGACAGCGAATATATTAGCCATCAAGTAACACGAGATGTTTTTCTTTGATGCAGGACGAATGTTGTTCTCGAGATTTATAATCCTGTGTACCATTAAACGACTGCTCAGAAGTCTATTGCCAATCAGCGGGGCTGGCATATTTCTTGGCTACATAGTGTAATGAAATTGGAGCGAAGCGTCTGCGCTGAGCAATCCTTATAACAGATCCTGCTTAGAGTCAGCGCCATGTGATGTCCATTTCTGTCCCTTACTTAACACTTGCCTGAATATACCATAGAAGGTCACTAAGTGGGAAATCAAGCACAAGCTGCGACGCTTTGATAACAAGATACCAGGCAATTCGTCATATATCACAGACCAATACATCTTGTCAGCATGTAATTGTTCTCATTTGATATTAACCACATATCATAGGTATATGTTGCAACAGAGTTTGAGCCTTCCCCATAAATTGCTTGTACTTTTTATTGATTTGTTAGCTTGCGTAAACGAGATGCAGTGTATAATAAAGTTCTCCTCTGACGTTATCTACGCTGATTGGATGGTATTATCGATGAATTATTCTCCTACATCGCAACTTGTATATAAACAGTCAAACAGTAGCTCCGTTTTCTTAAAATGGTGCATATCAAATTTAGGTACCTCAAGCTTCCAGAAATAGCAAAATGCATCGGTACGTTGAATGGGAGCGATTTGCTGAAGTCATTATCGGCGGACCAAAGCAACGGATGTGAGTTTCTTAAAGTGGTTTTTTATTTATCATCTTCTATATTAAACTCGACTACCTCCTGTCCAGCCACCGGGGTAATGTAACGATTGGCACGCTTAAAACGGGTGAAGGTTTTGGCTTGAATTTGGCTGGACGTTAATCAGTGTTTTGGAAGACACACAACGAATAAGCACCCGGACTATTATGCATATGTGGAAATGTTCGATACTATTAAGAAACACTGGCGTAGCTTACATGTATACAAATTATAACAAACCGACTACAACCGCAAACGGAAAAATGATATAAATCACTCATTGATATATTGATGCTGATATGCGTAGCTAAACATGATTTACGTCATTCATCACAAGTCGTTGTATGGTTTACCGTGTTCATTTTGTTTAAGTAGGGCCGACCTGCTTCTATTTATGTAAAAAATCATTGTCTACGTCAACTGACGGGGGCGGTGTCGGCTGTGTGCTTACGAATCATGACAATTACTTTTAAGCAGGATAACTATTGATGATTGCAGTGGTGCCCGTCGTTTCCTTTGCGGAAAGGGGACTAAAATTGGTACAAGACATATTAAAGAGCATATTTTCTACACTTCTGGAGACCCCACAGCCGAATATGGCTCCAATGCGTAGTTGTTGCTCATCACAGTTTCCTATCTTTCTATCACCACAGCAGCCTCATCGTGGCGTACCTTGAATAGAAGCATCAATAAAATGTGTTAAATACACATCGGGGGTCCAGCTATCGTAATTGTGATCACCTCGGAATGGATGAACCTGCCTATGCGTACATATCTCGTTCAGTTATAGACGCCAGGAGCAGTGGCTGGTATGCAACAGTGGTTGAGAGGTATATGACATCTTACAATTCGAATTGAAACCATGTTTATTCTGTGCATATGTGTGTTTCGTCAGCTATTGCGGTGGCTAACATGCCTTGATGGCCGAATGGTACATGCTGTTAGGCGATACTAAACGAAAACAGGTTCATAATGTAATTTATTAGCTATGCACTGTGCAGGTGTATGGATGTTGCTTGGCGGTGAAATGATGTGACTCAAATGTAAGCACACAATTCGCAAAAACAGGAACGTTAGCATTAGCTGGCAATCGTAAATAATAAGAGATTGCATCGACCGTGGGGGAATTCTCCCCGGCTGTAATGAGATTTGCACATGGGCATATATATAACTTCCCAGCCTACATGTGGCGTGCTTTATCAGGGTTCCCTCAAACTTGGGATTTATTTAAACTTACACGACGACAACCTCCCAAACAAATGACGCAAAACCAACTGCAACTATAAAACAAATTTACGTCCTGTTTTGACTTGATTTTAATAGCACACCAGACTCAATAATTATACGGGAGAATATAGTACACTGACTCGATTTGCTAATGCTTATTGAAACTTACGATTTATACAACTCCCACTTTTGATTGACGCCTAGCATTCGTTCAGAGCAAATGTGAATCATAGTTCCCGCCATACCTTTAATATTAGTAAATAGAATAAAACTCGATGTTGTATTGCTATTAGTGTGATGTAAGGTGAAAAATCCACATCCAGTAGCTGCACTCATCAAGTGCACATTTATCTTCTATATATAGGCGTCTAGTATGTAATATGAATACATTTTAAGAGGATTATACATTATGTGTGAGCCTCGTCAACTAATGCATTTACAGAGAGAGACTGTCGCATATAAACATCCAGTTGAACAATAGTCACGAAATAGCAATGTTAACCAATGGTGCGTATGAGCATTGATCTGTCACCAAATACAACACTATGCAAGTTAATGCGATTGCGAACTTTGAAATATAACTCTCCACATTGTGGCCAAAAAATGAAATGTCATTAGTCACAATCAAGATTCAGCATGATCCAAACATTATTGTGCCATAAACCGGGAACTGCATTTAAACTAGCAATTGCGTTGCTGCTTCAGACCAGTCTAGTGGTTGCATCCCGTTATGATAAAAGAATTGCCCAAACGCTGCTACAAACACTTGGTGCCTTTCACGTTGTTCGCATCGCTGCTTGGTGCGTCGAATATACTTATACCCGTTCACAAGCCGCAGTTTTTTTATAGACGTAGATATGATATCTGAAGACTGAGCTACGATGCATCACTCGACAACAATTTTGGCTGTAGACTTTGCTACACTTCAGTACTGAACGGCCATGCTGACTACAGACTGAGCCGCACAACATTACCCCACGGCAATGCTGACTGCACACTGAGCCGCACTACATTACTCAACGACCATACTTAATGCACACTGAGCCACGCTACATTATGCGATAGCAGTGTACAATGCAGATGAGCTGCGCTACATTACCAAACGGTAATGTTGACTGTAGACTTAGCAACGCTACATTAATCGACTGCAATGTTGACTGCAGTTTGAGCTAAGCTTGATTACTCCACAGTGAAGTGAGGTTGAGCTGCGCTATATTACTTAATGGTAATATTGACTGCAGGTTGAGCTACGCTACATCAATCGAAAGCAATGTTGCCTGCAGACTGCTCCACGCTACCTTACTCGACAGCAATGTTGGTTGCAGAATGAGCTATGCTACTTTACTCGACAACAATATCGACTACAAGCTTATCTACGCAACATTACTCAACGGCAATGTTGAATTAAATCCTGCTGAATTCAAACCATCATTTATGTGTGTGGTACAAATGCTATATCGCCGCAAAAAGACATCAGAACTTTGATTGGTTGAAGCATACATTAGTTACGTTCCAATATTCAATATCCACATAACATAACATAATCGTCATATCAGATCGCGATCGGTCATTTGAGCTGAGTGTATCCAACCTCCTGTGACGTACGCATGGATATGTAATACACTCGTATACATAGCTATGAGTCTGCAGTTACTGATCAGTGGCCTTTTATGGCTAATTTTAGTTCCTTACAATATTAACTACGGCAAACGTTAATGGTTTCTTCTAAGTTTTATTCCAGTTTCGCATAGATGATTGTTATACACGTTCAGCAATGCGCCCGAAAGAGATGTCTCATATACCTAATAAGACTTTAGTAGCTCCATTAACCATTGATTTACTTGAACAATCCAGTTAACCTCAACGTACAAATGATGTATTACTTGTACATCTATCAACACCCAGCATATATATTACTTCGAAACATCTGTTGGTTGATATAAATTGTAAGGGATGCTCTTTAACTGAGCTGCTAGAAGTTTCAAATATTATCGGTATAAAGCCCGCGATTACACAGCGAACATTAGCCCTATGAAATCTACCAATTTTAGCCTCATATATTATTAACAAAAAGATGTTTTGAGATTTTGTCGTATCTGATTCGTGCAAAGATGTAATGCTCAAGAGCTACATAATCTTTCGCTCTCTCTTTCTCTCTTGAAACATAGCTGTTTGGGATTTTTCGAGAGGGAATCAAAGGGCGTATATCATAGTTTATTGTAAAATGCACATTGCTATACAATGTAGTGATATATAGTGATGTAGTTACTCGAGTATCAGCAAGCAGATGAAACATTACCTAAGAGGGGCTCATAAGCGAACCACTGTCCAAAGGTATGAATGCAGAGGTATGTTTTGAGCCCCTACTCGAATTAAGAGACATTAACTGTAGTTGGTGTTGAAGACAAAAAAAGGCGGGAGTTGATCCCAAATCCGCTGATGATACACCATTATAGAGGAAACTGAAAAGCGATAGCTTTATCAAGTTAATGCCCTGGTGAATGGATGGTCTAACAATGCCCGTTTGATGACGAAAATTGATAACAAGCAGCTAAGTCTTTAATGGTTGAGCTTCACATGGTGCTATTCGATTCAAGTATTCAATTATCCATTCACCCGGGCAATGGGAACCAAACTAATCCCTGCTGGTAGATGCTGTCCATAAATGATATTTGAATAATCTGGTTCTCGGAAACGGATATATTAGTGCAATCTGTGAGTTAATATCATTGACTACATATCTGATACTCTTGTACCTTGGGTCGGCAAGCCTACTGCCTCGCAATCCAATCTGCTAAAAATATTTTGCTACCTAAAACACTTGCTGAACAACCCCTACAAACTGCTTGGTCATCGTAGAATATATTGGGACACGGACGATTATGACAAGCCCGGAAAGCGTTAAGATGCATTGACCATCATAATGGTCGCGAAGGGGTCCATGTCGCCTGGACTTGTCTTTTGCAAGGCCATCATTAAGAAGAGCACTGTGATTGGATGCATTAACTGAAGTGGCTGCACATGACACCAGCTAGACCTGAAGAAGAATGGATAAAGTGAAGTCATTTTCCATATCTATACCTCCCTTTTCTCTTTGGGGCTGATTTGAAATACCAGGGGTACTTATTACCACAATCGGGTGAAGAAATCAATTTACTTACGCTGCTTACAATCCCAAGTGAAGCCATACACGCAGAATAATATAATGTCGGATACAACCGCTTTGAAGTCTGCATTGTAGACGAATCTATATATAGATATATATATATATATATATATATATATATAGGATATATATATAGATATATATATATCGCGATATATATATAATATATAGATATATATATATATAGATATATATATATATATATATATAGATATATATATATATATATCTATATATATGCATATATATATCTGTATATGTATCTGTATATATATATATCAATATATGTAAATATATGTTTATATATAAACACATATATACATATTTATATATATGAATATATATATACATGCATATATATATATATATTTATATATATATATTAGGACTATATGATATTCTACATACGTATCTAAGCATACTATATATATATATATTAATGAATATCATATATATATATATATATATATGTATATATATATATATAATATATATATATATATATATATAAACATATATATATTTACATATATTAAAATATATATATATATAGTATATATATATGAATATATATATACATGCATATATATATATATATATATATATATTATATATATATATATATATCAATATATATAGAGTATATATATATATATGTATATATATATATTTTAATATATGTAAATATATATATGTTTTTATATATATATATATATATATATATATATATATATATATATATATATATATATACATATTGATATATTCATTATATATATATATAGTATGCTTTGATACGTATGTAGAATATCAATATAGTCCTAACAGTGTTCTCTACGCATATAAATGGAGCTATTTATACATTAACCCACTTAATTGTAGGAGATATATTGGTACCTTAATTCCCATCATGGGCTAATACAGAGATCTTTTGATGACAGATCAGCACCCCTGGGCACGATATTTGCTGATTACATTGGGTTCAACCATTCCAACTGATCGCCTATTTCTTTGTATGGCTTTAGAAGGGACATTATATCTAATCCGCTATATGGCAACTATTAATAGCAACGTTTGTGTTCGGTACTGTATTTTCCGTTTATTATGCAGTATGTTAACATATGTGCCATTAAAATCCTCGCCCATCATTGTTGTTGCACTATTCTTATTTATTCCAGGCAATGCTGACTGTTACGTTCGACCACTGTTTCTTGTTATTTATCGTATGGAAGAAGCAAGATGCGAATATCGCCGTAAATACTTCGAAATGTACGATACCATATAGCTGCTGGAATTCATGCGATAATTTTTGCTGTGCCCTTACTTTTACGGCGATCATGTCAATGGCTAGCGCTATGCAAAACCGTATACGCAATTTATCGACAAGATAACATGTATGTCCTTCCGTCATTTCGGGTTGTTTCTCGTTCGGCGTTGTATCATTAGAGTGATACGAGATAATAGCCACCGTGTGTCGATGACTGTCCCGTTGTATAGTTTATGATGAATGATAACTGCAACTGTGTGTCGCTGACTATTCCGTTTTATAGTTTATGATGAAAGATAACAGCCACCGTGCGACGCTGACTGTCTCGTTATATAGTTTTTGATACAGAATAGCAACCGCCGTGTGTCGCTGACTGTCTCGTTTTATAGTTTATGATACATGATAACAGCCACCGTATGTCGCCGACTGTTCCGTTGGATTTAGGCTAGTTAGAATACAGAAACGAAGACCTCTTATAGATGAGTAACAAACAGTTGCTATCTGCATCAAAGGATGGCACCTGGATGAACAATGACAACATTTAACATAGCAGATAAGCAATGTGTTCACATTATCCATTGGCCGCTATTTACTTGCTTGGCTTGTCACCGGATCATGAGGCCATGGTCTAGACATAAACTGCAATGTTTATCTACAAATCAAGGCTTTACTCAAATAGAGTTATTATGATCATCTGAAATCAGTGGAGCCTACTGCACTGAAAACCTTTATTATTTGCCTGACTGTGAGGTATGTGAGCTCTTCAAGCGCGATGATTTGTATGGCTCTGATACAATAGGATACTTGTGGTACTCAAATTAAAATGCAGTTGAATTTTGATAATGGCGGAGCACTTGCAAGGGTGGCGTAGCCTTGCCGACCAAAGATGCTGTTGACATTATAGATAGAATTTGTACAATTCAAATGACACCGAGCGTTAAATGCATGAAATCCTGCAGCCCCATGGTATCTGCTGTAACATATAGCAGTTGTACCGATAATCCGTTGTTTACTCAAAGTTAGGTAAGCACGCAACACGTACGGTAAAAAAGTTGGTTAGCCTCCCTGACTAATATCTGAATCAGCTGTTGCTTTGGTAGCCCTTAGCGTTTACTATTAAAAAACAGCGATTTCATTCTGCTGCACCACTTACATTAAGTGCTACAGGTGGGGTCACCTAATATCCTTGCCTAAAGCATAAAGCCTTAGTACTCGATGGCATGACGTGCCTTGTTAGCAAGTCTTCACAAGCGAGCTGTCAGTTCAGATTGGCTAATAATTGAAATATTTAAGATGGATGCGTTCACCTTATCGCCAAATGTCAAAAATGTCCTAGAGCAGCTTTCGATATATATAACCCGTGGTGTTGGTCATCTATTGATAACTATTTATTGCAGGAGACCTATCTTGAATTTAGTTTTGCAAGCAACTTCAATTAATCGAAGATCGCACGACTGTTCGTGTGAGTTAAGGGTTATCGAT
>CM067349.1:12173594-12358594 GCA_034190875.2 Urechis unicinctus
AGGGACATTATATCTAATCCACTATATGGCAACTATTAATAGCAACCTTTGTGTTCGGTACTGTATTTTCCGTTTATTATGCAGTATGTTAACATATGTGCCATTAAAATCCTCGCCCATCATTGTTGTTGCACTATTCTTATTAATATTGACTGTTGCTTTCGACCACTGTTTCTTGTCATTTATCGTATGGAAGAAGCAAGATGCGAATATCGCCGTAAATACTTCGAAATGTACGATATCCTATAACAGCTGGAAATCATGCGATAATTTTTGCTGTGCCCTTACTTTCAAGGCGATCATGTCAATGGCTAGCGCTATGCAAAACCGTATACGCAATTGATGTATATAATGCGATATTCAACGGTGGGCTGTTCTAGGCCTTTAATTTCGTAGCAAGATCGACAAGATAACATGTATGTCCTTCCGTCATTTCGGGTTGTTTCTCGTTCGGCGTTGTATCATTAGAGTGATACGAAATAATAGCCACCGTGTGTCGATGACTGTCCCGTTGCATAGTTTATTATGAATGATTACTGCAACTGTGTGTCGCTGACTGTTCCGTTTTATAGTTTATGATGAAAGATAACAGCCACCGTGCGTCGCTGACTGTCTCGTTATATAGTTTATGATACAGGATAGCAACCGCCGTGTGTCGCTGACTGTCTCGTTTTATAGTTTATGATACATGATAACAGCCACCGTATGTTGCTGACTGTTCCGTTGGATTTAGGCTAGTTAGAATACAGAAACGAAGAACTCTTATAGATGAGCAACAAACAGTCGCAATCTGCATCAAATGATAACACCTGGATGAACAATGAAAACATTTAACATAGCAGATAAGCCAAGCGTTCACCTTATCCATTGGCCGCTATTTACTTGCTTGGCTTGTCACCGGATCATGAGGCCATGGGCTAGACATAAACTGCAAAGTTTATCTACAAATCATGGCCTTACTCAAGTAGAGTTCTTATGATCATCTGAAATTCGTAGAGCCTACTGCATTAAAACCTTTATTATTCACATGACTGTGAGGTATGTGAGCTCTTCAAGCGCGATGATTTGTATGGCTCTGATACGATAGGATACTTAGTGGTACCGATAATCCGCTGTTTACTCAAAGTTAGGTAAGCACCCAACACGCACGGTAAGAAAGTTGGTCAGCCTCCCTGACTTATATCTGAATCAGCTGTTGTTTTGGTAGCCCTTTAGCGTTACTATTAAAAGCAGCGATTGCATTTGCTGCACCACCCACATTAAGTGCTACAGGTGCGCTCACCTAAAATCATTGCCTAAAGCATAAAGCCTGAAATACTCGATGGCATGACGTGCCTTGTTAGCAAGTCTTCATAAGCGAGCTATCAATTCAGATTGGCTAATAGTTGAAATATTTAAGGTGGATGCGTTCATCTTACCGCCAAATGTCAACAATGTCTTAGGGCAGTGTTCGATATATATAACCCGTGGTGTTGGTCATCTTTTGATAACTATTTATTGCAGGAGACCTATATTGAATTTAGTTGTACAAGCAACTTCAAATAATCGAAGATCGCACGACTGTTCGTGTGAGTTAAGGGTTATCGATGGCAGCAGCACTCATTGACATTCGTGCGTCTTTCTTACGATTTCTGATTTTCGTTAAGCATTATTCTGGGGAGTAAATCCTGTTTGCTATCCCGCGATCCAAGGGTAATATCATATGTCACTGTCAAGTTACGTTTATGTCAATTCATACACACACATACACACGCATCACATAGATTGCTGTAAAACAACGATGCAGATGTTCATTCATGCAAATCAGCGGCCCGCTTTACGAACCCTACCATAGTGAGAGTCAATGCGCGCTGAACTCATATGCAGTGTTTTAGTCACGGTAATTATAATTGGTAACAACGCGGATATGAATTACAACCATTGTATTAGAAAACAGATAGATCATTTATTATGGTGTAATTTGATAAACAAGGTCATTAAATACATCGTTACCTTCTTTTCCTTAACATAGCCAGTAATTCAATACTTTCTCGACTATTACTTCTGCTCGACGGCGGTTTAGCCAGTTCGCGTTTGACTTTCATGTGCTGAAAGTCATATTGCGCTGCAATTCTTGTTTGATTTCCATGCAGGCGCACACGTAATAGAGACCGCGAAGACAATTTTAGCGCAATCTGCTAATCTATGCATGACACTTACACGCGTCGGTTGAGTTGTGTCTGGTATATAATAAAGGATTGCAATCGTAGAGGTAAAATCATGATCCTAATAGGGTCAGCTGTCGTGAATATTGATTTCTCCCCATCATGAACTGATTATAGCTCTATATTCCTCATACATGTCCAAGATAAGTTCGCAAAACTTTGCATTCACTTTTGCAGCTATATGAATTTTACTCACAAATAGTATTAGCCTGATATACGTCATACAGCATATTTTCGCAGAGAATGCCCAATAGAGGAGAACCCAAAATGAAACTATGCAGCTTTGATACGACGTAATATGTGGAAAGGTTTTTGACGGACAGTAACGTTAAGTACACAATCACAATAGCTTATATTTTCCTACCTTCATGATTTCAATTTATTTCGGGAATGTTCAACAATAAGTAATTCACGTTGTATGGTCACGAAATGCTAACTACGCTATATTGGTCAGTTATTTGTAGCAATATAAGCCGAGCGTAGCTTACAGGCCTATTTGATCCCTGCTGATAGGACATAAATGACGCGTCATTAACTTTTATAAGAATCACAATTGGATGCTATATCCATAAATATGAATACAGAGGATGCTAGCATATAAACCTGGATTTCCATAACAATAACTAGGCTTTGGATATTGACATTTAGTTGTTGCCCAATCTACGGGCGGGGAGACAGTGACGGACCTGACGCAACGCATTGAATTTGCTTTCCTTTAATGCAGGATATCCCACACACGGTTAGCTTGGTGACTTGTAGCTGGCTAATGACGTTAAATAGAATAACGCGTGGGCAGCAGAATGCTTCGAGTATCTTAACATGAATTGTTCATTTTGACCCAAAGTTTTTTCTGCACATCTTGTGAATGCGACAAATTAAATATACAAGCTGTAAGCAAAAGAATATTTGATCAAAGAGTTTCGCTGATATGGATCCCAGACTGCCAACAAATGATGCCTACTGTTACGTAGACATTTCCATTGCACCAAGGCTTCTTGTCTTATAATAAAACCAATTCATGAAATGCAACACGACTTAGCTTACAATATTAGCTGTCATTGTCAACACTGACTCCTAGAAAGAGGTGGAGGGGGGGGGGGGGGTGTTGATTAAGCTCAGTGATAATTGTATTAGGATACATAATTTTGCGTTTTGAAGACATAAATTATTTTACATTATGATATTATGCTTGTTGGACCTGCTAGCTGATTAAAAACGTTTTGATAACAATTGTCTGTCTAACTCGTCATAGCTCCTCGCTACTGTATCAATTTGAGTTACATTGCCCGGATATGTTGCCGCCAGAATGTTGGTACAGGCTTGATTGCAAATAATGGGCAGTAATGAAAACGTATGAAGTGATATCAGCCGAACATGTCATTTGCTGAGAAGTAGTCTTTTCAGTTGCGTACATGGCGGCCTCAAAAACAACCTGATTCGCTGATTCACTGTCCTTGATTAAAAGTTTTAGTGGAGGGAATTTCTTTATGAAGATTTCTTAATATGCGTGAGTATGTAAGTGTCCATGAATTAATCTCTCCTATTTATCCGTGGCCATCTTGTGGACGGTCATCCCATCGCATACACCGATCAACTTCATTCATTGCGTCACAAACATCCAAAAATAAATAGAATTGGTCACAATGAACACAAAGGCCAACAAAGATGCTGCAGTAGTATTGTAGATAAACAAGTTTAAATTCGTTATTGGTACCATTATTCACAATATTTGATAACCGTACATATATGCATTAACACTCATCTTGCATCAATTTAATTTCTATGCGCTCAAAAGGTTTCACCATATCATCTTGACCAATTGAACAAAAACATATATATCTGGATTTATTGCAATATGACATTGTGCTTAGAGCTAAAAAAGAAATGTTTGCACACATTTGCTGAAGCAGCAGTTATATCACCTCATCAGAGAGCAGTAAATGTAACAGAACATATTTACGAATCCTCTGCCTACGACCCAAGTCATCTATTTATCAAGCTGCACAATATACATTTTGTGATGCAAGGCATGCTGAGCATCAGCTGTACAAGCTGTGTGATTGCATTCCGAGTGCTGATGAGCGAATCGCAGGATAAGCGGGTATTTTACCAACCTTTGATTGACGCCTAGCATTCGTTCAGAGCAAATGTGAATCATAGTTCCCGCCATACCTGTAATATTAGTAAATAGAATAAAACTCGATGTTGTATTGCTATTAGTGTGATGTAAGGTGAAAAATCCACATCCAGTAGCTGCACTCATCAAGTGCACATTTATCTTCTATATATAGGCGTCTAGTATGTAATATGAATACATTTTAAGAGGATTATACATTATGTGTGAGCCTCGTCAACTAATGCATTTACAGAGAGAGACTGTCGCATATAAACATCCAGTTGAACAATAGTCACGAAATAGCAATGTTAACCAATGGTGCGTATGAGCATTGATCTGTCACCAAATACAACACTATGCAAGTTAATGCGATTGCGAACGTTGAAATATAACTCTCCACATTGTGGCTAAATTATGAAATGTCATTAGTCACAATCAAGATTCAGCATGATCCAAACATTATTGTGCCATAAACCGGGAACTGCATTTAAACTAGCAATTGCGTTGCTGCTTCAGACCAGTCTAGTGGTTGCATCCCGTTATGATAAAAGAATTGCCCAAACGCTGCTACAAACACTTGGTGCCTTTCACGTTGTTCGCATCGCTGCTTGGTGCGTCGAATATACTTATACCCGTTCACAAGCCGCAGTTTTTTTATAGACGTTTTTTTATAGACGTAGATATGATATCTGAAGACTGAGCTACGATGCATCACTCGACAACAATTTTGGCTGTAGACTTAGCTACCCTTCAGTACTGAACGGCCATGCTGACTACAGACTGAGCCGCACAACATTACCCCACGGCAATGCTGACTGCACACTGAGCCGCACTACATTACTCAACGACCATACTTAATGCACACTGAGCCACGCTACATTATGCGACAGCAGTGTACAATGCAGATGAGCTACGCTACATTACCAAACGGTAATGTTTACTGCAGACTTAGCAACGCTACATTAATCGACTGCAATGTTGACTGCAGTTTGAGCTAAGCTTGATTACTCCACAGCGATGTGACTACAGGTTGAGCTACGCTATATTAGCTAACGGTAATATTGACTGCAGGTTGAGCTACGCTACATCAATCGAAAGCAATGTTGCCTGCAGACTGCTCCACGCTACCTTACTCGACAGCAATGTTGGTTGCAGACTGAGCTATGCTTATTTACTCGACAGCAATATCGACTACAAGCTTATCTACGCAACATTACTCAACGACAATGTTGAATTAAATCCTGCTGAATTCAAACCATCATTTATGTGTGTGGTACTAATGCTATATCGCCGCAAAAAGACATCAGAATTTTGATTGGTTGAAGCATGCTTTAGTTACGTTACAATATTCAATATCCACATAACATAACATAATCGTCATATAAGATCGCGATCGATCATTTGAGCTGAGTGTATCCAACCTCCTCTGACGCACGCATGGATATGTAATACACTCGTATACATAGCTATGAGTCTGCAGTTACTGATGAGTGGCCTTTTATGGCTAATTTTAGTTCCTTACAATATTAACAACGGCAAACGTTAATGGTTTCTTCTAAGTTTTATTCCAGTTTCGCATAGATGATTGTTATACACGTTCAGCAATGCGCCCGAAAGAGATGTCTCATATACCTAATAAGACTTTAATAGCTCCATTAACCATTGATTTACTTGAAAAATCCAGTTAACCTCAACGTACAAATGATGTATTACTTGTACATCTATCAACACTCAGCATATATATTACTTCGAAACATCTGTTGGTTGATATAAATCGCAAGGGATGCCCTTTAACTGAGCTGCAAGAAGTTTCATATATTATCGGTATAAAGCCCGCGATTACACAGCGAACATTAGCCCTATGAAATATACCAATTTTAGCCTCATATATTATTAACAAAAAGATGTTTTGAGATTTTGTCGTATCTGATTCGTGCAAAGATGTAATGCTCAAGAGCTACATAATCTTTCGCTCTCTCTTTCTCTCTTGAAACATAGCTGTTCGGGATTTTTCGAGAGGGAATGAAAGGGCGTATATCATAGTTTATTGTAAAATGCACATTGCTGTACAATGTAGTGATATATAGTGATGTAGTTACTCTAGTATCAGCAAGCAGATGAAACATTACCTCAGAGGCGCTCATAAGCGAACCACTGTCCAAAGGTATGAATGTAGAGGTATGTTTTGAGCCCCTACTCGAATTAAGAGACATTAACTATAGTTGGTGTTGAAGACAAAAAAAGGCCGGAGTTGATCCCAAATCCGCTGATAATACACCATTATAGAGGAAACTGAGAAGCGATAGCTTTATCAATTTAATGCCCTGGTGAATGGATGGTCTAACAATGCCCTTTTGATGACGAAAATTGATAACAAGCAGCGAAGTCTTTAATGGTTGAGCTTCACATGGTTCTATTCGATTCACGTATTCAATTATCCATTCACCCGGGCAATGGGAACCAAACTGATCCCTGCTGGTAGATGCTGTCCATAAATGATATTTGAATAATCTGGTTCTCGGTAACGGATATATTAGTGCAATCTGTGAGTTAATATCATTGACTACATATCTGATACTCTTGTACCTTGGGTCGGCAAGCCTACTGCCTCGCAATACAATCTGCTAAAAATATTTTGCTACCTAAAACACTTGTTGAACAACACCTACAAACTGCTTGGTCATCGTAGTATATATTGGGACACGGACGATTATGACAAGCGTTAAGATGCGTTGACCATCATAATGGTCGCAAAGGGGTCCATGTCGCCTGGACTTGTCTTTTGCAAGGCCATCATTAAGAAGGGCACTGTGATTGGATGCATTAACTGAAGTGGCTGCACATGACACCAGCTAGACCTGAAGAAGAATGGATAAAGTGAAGTCATTTTCCATATCTATACCTCCCTTTTCTCTTTGGGGCTGATTTGAAATACCAGGGGTACTTATTACCACAATCGGGTGAAGAAATCAATTTACTTACGCTGCTAACAATCCCAAGTGAAGCCATACACGCAGAATAATATAATGTCGGATACAACTGCTTTGAAGTCTGCATTGTAGACGAATCTATATATATATATATATATATATATATATATATATATATATATATATATATATATATATATATATATATATATATATAGATATATATATATATATATATATATATATTATATATATATATATATATATATATATATATATATATATATGCATATATATATACTGTATATATATCTGTATATATATATATATAATATAAGTAAATATATATTTATATATAAACGCATAGATACATATTTATATATATGACTAATATATATATATGCATATATATATATATATATATCATTATCAATATATATATATATGTATATGTATATATATATATATATATTTTAATATATGTAAATATATATATTTAATATATTTATATATATATATATTTATATATATATATATATATATATATATATATATAATATATATATATATATATTGATATATTCATTAATATATATATATATATATAGTATGCTTAGATACGTATGTACAATATCAATATAGTCCTAACAGTGATCTCTACGCATATAGATGGAGCTATTTACACATTAACCCACTTAATTGTAGCAGATATATTGGTACATTAATTCCCATCATGGGCTAATACAGAGATCTTTTGATGACAGATCAGCACCCCTGGGCACGATATTTGCTGATTACATGGGGTTCAACCATTCCAACTGAACGCCTATTTCTTTGTATGGCTTTAGAAGGGACATTATATCTAATCCACTATATGGCAACTATTAATAGCAACCTTTGTGTTCGGTACTGTATTTTCCGTTTATTATGCAGTATGTTAACATATGTGCCATTAAAATCCTCGCCCATCATTGTTGTTGCACTATTATTTTATAATTCCAGGCAATATTGACTGTTACTTTCGACCACTGTTTCTTGTCATTTATCGTATGGAAGAAGCAAGATGCGAATATCGCCGTAAATACTTCGAAATGTACGATATCCTATAACAGCTGGAAATCATGCGATAATTTTTGCTGTGCCCTTACTTTTAAGGCGATCATGTCAATGGCTAGCGCTATGCAAAACCGTATACGCAATTGATGTATATAATGCGATATTCAACGGTGGGCTGTTCTAGGCCTTTAATTTCGTAGCAAGATCGACAAGATAACATGTATGTCCTTCCGTCATTTCGGGTTGTTTCTCGTTCGGCGTTGTATCATTAGAGTGATACGAGATAATAGCCACCGTGTGTCGATGACTGTCCCGTTGCATAGTTTATTATGAATGATTACTGCAACTGTGTGTCGCTGACTGTTCCGTTTTATAGTTTATGATGAAAGATAACAGCCACCGTGCGTCGCTGACTGTCTCGTTATATAGTTTATGATACAGGATAGCAACCGCCGTGTGTCGCTGACTGTCTCGTTTTATAGTTTATGATACATGATAACAGCCACCGTATGTTGCTGACTGTTCCGTTGGATTTAGGCTAGTTAGAATACAGAAACGATGGCACCTGGATGAACTCTTATAGCAGATAAGAGTTCAACTTATCCATTGGCCGCTATTTACTTGCTGGCTTGTCACCGGATCATGAGGCCATGGATAACATAAACTGCAATGTTTATCTACAAATCATGGCCTTAGCAAATAAGCCTTAAGATCATCTCAATCGGTGGATCCTACTGCACCGCTATTTATTTGCCTGACTGTGAGGTATGTGACTCTTCAAGCGCGATGATTTGTATGGCTCTGATACAACTGGATAGTTTGTGGTACTCAAATTAAAACTCAAGTGAGTTTTTGATAATGGCGGAGCACTTCAAGGGTAGTAGCCTACCAAAGATGCATTGACATTATGGAACCTTTACAATTCAAATGACTGTGAGCGGTATGTGAGCTCTTGAAATCCTGAAGCGATGATTTGTATGGCTCTGAACGATAATAGCTTAGTGTACCGATAATCCGTTGTTTACTCAAAGTTAGGTAAGCACCCAACACGCACGGTAAAAAGTTGGTCAGCCTCCCTGACTAATATCTGAATCAGCTGTTGTTTTGGTAGCCCTTTAGCGTTACTATTAAAAACAGCGATTTTCATTTGCTGCACCACCCACATTAAGTGCTACAGGTGGGGTCACCTAAAATCATTGCCTAAAGCATAAAGCCTGAAATACTCGATGGCATGACGTGCCTTGTTAGCAAGTCTTCATAAGCGAGCTATCAATTCAGATTGGCTAATAATTGAAATATTTAAGGTGGATGCGTTCATCTTATCGCCAAATGTCAACAATGTCTTAGAGCAGTGTTCGATATATATAACCCGTGGTGTTGGTCATCTTTTGATAACTATTTATTGCAGGAGACCTATATTGAATTTAGTTGTACAAGCAACTTCAAATAATCGAAGATCGCACGACTGTTCGTGTGAGTTAAGGGTTATCGATGGCAGCAGCACTCATTGACATTCGTGCGTCTTTCTTACGATTTCTGATTTTCGTTAAGCATTATTCTGGGGGGAGTAAATCCTGTTTGCTATCCCGCGATCCAAGGGTAATATCATATGTCAGGTCAAGTTATTTATGTCATTGTACACACACATACACACGCATCACATAGATTGCTGTAAAACAACGATGCAGATGTTCATTCATGCAAATCAGCGGCCCGCTTTACGAACCCTACCATAGTGAGAGTCAATGCGCGCTGAACTCATATGCAGTGTTTTAGTCACGGTAATTATAATTGGTAACAACGCGGATATGAATTACAACCATTGTATTAGAAAACAGATAGATCATTTATTATGGTGTAATTTGATAAACAAGGTCATTAAATCATCGTTACCTTCTTTTCCTTAACATAGCCAGTAATCAATACTTTCTCGACTATTACTTCTGCTCGACGGCGGTTTAGCCAGTTCGCGTTTGACTTTCATGTGCTGAAAGTCATATTGCGCTCATTCTTGTTTGATTTCCATGCAGGCGCACACGTAATAGAGACCGCGAAGACAATTTTAGCGCAATCTGCTAATCTATGCATGACACTTACACGCGTCGGTTGATTGGTCTGGTATATAATAAAGGATTGCAATCGTAGAGGTAAAATCATGATCCTAATAGGGTCAGCTGTCGTGAATATTGATTTCCCCATCATGAACTGATTATAGCTCTATTTCCTCATACATGTCCAAGATAAGTTCGCAAAACTTTGCATTCATTTTGCAGCTATATGAATTTTACTCACAAATAGTATTAGCCTGATATATACGTCATACAGCATATTTTCGCAGAGAATGCCCAATAGAGGGAACCCAAAATGAAACTATGCAGCTTTGATACGACGTAATATGTGGAAAGGTTTTTGACGGACAGTAACGTTAAGTACACAATCACAATAGCTTATATTTTCCTACCTTCATGATTTCAATTTATTTCGGGAATGTTCAACAATAAGTAATTCACGTTGTATGGTCACGAAATGCTAACTACGCTATATTGGTCAGTTATTTGTAGCAATATAAGCCTTTGAAGCGTAGCTTACAGGCCTTTTGATCCCTGCTGATAGGACATAAATGACGCGTCATTAACTTTTATAAGAATCACAATTGGATGCTATATCCATAAATATGAATACAGAGGATGCTAGCATATAATCCTGGATTTCCATAACAATAACTAGGCTTTGGATATTGACATTTAGTTGTTGCCCAATCTACGGGCGGGGAGACAGTGACGGACCTGACGCAACGCATTGAATTTGCTTTCCTTTAATGCAGGATATCCCAC
The DNA here is from genome assembly GCA_034190875.2 of Urechis unicinctus. Classification (NCBI taxonomy): domain Eukaryota; kingdom Metazoa; phylum Annelida; class Polychaeta; order Xenopneusta; family Urechidae; genus Urechis; species Urechis unicinctus. Next base: position 12,184,735 of record CM067349.1, read on the forward strand.
ACACGGTTAGCTTGGTGACTTGTAGCTGGCTAATGACGTTAAATAGAATAACGTGTGGGCAACAGAATGCTTCGAGTCTCTTAACATGAATTGTTCATTTTGACCCAAAGTTTTTTTTCTGCACATCTTGTGAATGCGACAAATTAAATATACAAGCTGTAAGCAAAAGAATATTTGATCGAAAAGTTTCGCTGATATGGATCCCAGACTGCCAACAAATGATGCCTACTGTTTCGTAGACATTTCCATTGCACCAAGGCTTCTTGTCTTATAATAAAACCAATTCATGAAATGCAACACGAATTAGCTTACAATATTAGCTGTCATTGTCAACACTGACTCCTAGAAAGAGGGGGGGGGGGGGGGGGTTAAGCTCAGTGATAATTGTATTAGGATACATAATTTTGCGTTTTGAAGACATAAGTTATTTTACATTATGATATTATGCTTGTTGGACCTGCTAGCTGATTAAAAACGTATTGATAACCATTGTCTGTCTAACTCGTCATAGCTCCTCGCTACTGTATCAATTTGAGTTACATTGCCCGGATATGTTGCCGCCAGAATGTTGGTACAGGCTTGATTGCAAATAATGGGCAGTAATGAAAACGTATGAAGTGATATCAGCCGAACATGTCATTTGCTGAGAAGTAGTCTTTTCAGTTGCGTACATGGCGGCCTCAAAAACAACCTGATTCGCTGATTCACTGTCCTTGATTAAAAGTTTTAGTGGAGGGAATTTCTTTATGAAGATTTCTTAATATGCGTGAGTATGTAAGTGTCCATGAATTAATCTCTCCTATTTATCCGTGGCCATCTTGTGGACGGTCATCCCATCGCATACACCGATCAACTTCATTTATTGCGTCACAAACATCCAAAACTAAATAGAATTGGTCACAATGAACACAAAGGCCAACAAAGATGCTGCAGTAGTATTGTAGATAAACAAGTTTGAATTCGTTATTGGTACCATTATTCACAATATTTGATAACCGTACATATATGCATTAACACTCATCTTGCATCGATTTAATTTCTATGCGCTCATAAGATTTCACCATATCATCTTGTCCAATTGAACAAAAACATATATATATAGATTTATTGCTATATGACATTGTGCTTAGAGCTACGAGAGAAATGTTTGCACACATTTGCTGAAGCAGCAGTTATATCACCTCATCAGAGAGCAGTAAATGTAACAGAACATATTTACGAATCCTCTGCCTACGACCCAAGTCATCTATTTATCAAGCTGCACAATATACATTTTGTGATGCAAGGCATGCTGAGCATCAGCTGTACAAGCTGTGTGATTGCATTCCGAGTACTGATGAGCGAATCGCAGGATAAGCGGGTATTTTACCATTTGGCTGTATCTACTTTTGCATCTTCTCTTCGATATTGCAATTACGTCCTACCAACCATCCGACCGTGCATTAATCGAGATCACTCAAAAGAAATATCATATATAATAATTCGGTTGAAAAAGACATCTACACCGCACCCTGGAAAAGCGTGTAGTGGTTCAGTGGATCCGGCTGTTTATAAAGTCATGTCATGTACGCAGCGGGAGAGACGACCTCATTTACAAATGACAGGCTTGGTTGATATCGCCCCAGTTACGTTTTCACTACTGCGCATTATTTACAATCAAGCTTCCGTCTGGGGTGAAAGTGTTGCGTAAATCAGAACACTGTGATGTACTGCGACATCACAGCATATTTAGATGCAATAAAGTACAGCAGCTTCCGCAGGGCCTAGGTTTCTATGAAAGTATAGACACATGATTCATTTATTTTTCGTTATAGGAATATAAGTCCGTCAGCAGAAAAAAACATCTGGCGTTACCCCGTTCAACGGATCAACTTTTTTCAATTAATTTTAACATGTTTATATATATAAAAAAAATTATCATTCAACTATCAACGTTCATTACGTGGGAAACAAAAACCACACATGGTATAAGTATGAATGCTCATAATATACCGTATATTTATCGAATGACGATTGTAATAATGCACAACAAGCAATGCATCAACAATGCTATATGTAACGAATTTCTTATATATATATATATATATATATATATATATATATATATATATATATATATATATATATATATATATATATATATATATATATATATATATATATATATATATATATATATATATATATATATTTATATATATATATATATATATATATATATATATATATATATATATATATATATGCATATACATATATGTACTTATGAGTTTAACGTCACCATTGCAGAATGAAAAATGCTTGCATGTTGTGTCTGTTTCAATTGTACCTCTTAAAATGATCTTGTTTTAGCATCTTTCTTTTGGCCCCATTTTAACGGCAAAGAGGAAATAAAATTCAGAACTGTATGGATTGTTTACAAGCGTCATTCACACCGTAAGCATTCATTTACCGTTGATATTTTGCAATATATGTACTTTCATGCATCGCTTATGTTATAATTTTGCCAATGAGCCAAATTGTACTATTTCGGACCGCCAAACATGTAATTGCTCTGTTGAGAGCTGTATATTTTTGTCCGACTGATTGGGGAATACGCCATATTACCCAGGCCTGTTTTGTGCACGCGATCAAACCCTCATTAACTGGAAACAGTTCAGCCAAGGCAATCACCCCGTTTTATCAGTAGTTGGCACATCTTGACCGCTGGGAAAATACAGTACGATACGGTTCACATCTGAACAATAAACCACAATACGATCATTTTGATGATGAGCGTCAGAACTGCGCAAAGAAGCCACACACCGACGATAACAGTGTAGACAATCGAGCCTAATTGTTAGATATACACAGTTAGGAAAGTTCATAAACCATACACGAAGCAATTAAGGTTGATTTGAATTTCACGTGCTGTAAAATGGTATCAGGTGAATTGAAGCACACCATGAGACAGGTCATCAGAATTATTCGCCTGTAGAAAATGATATAATGTCTATCGAGGAAATAATGATGATTATAGTCATTACATTTCTATAGCAGAACTTCCACAATAAGAGTTCTCTGACACGCTCAAGTGCCAGGTGCTCAGTGCATATATATGGCTTAAAATCTTAAGCGAAAAAAAGATTTTAAATCGTGACTCGACGGCATCTAAATTAGCTGTATGTCTTAAGAAACTTGAAAGGGTATTCCCCAAGAATTGGCCACCATTATCCAGACCCCATCTCTCCTCCGCTGCTGACAACGTAAAAGGAACTTGCTGTAAGCTTTGGTTAGCCGATCTCAATTCTTTAACTAGAGTATAGGGATTGATATGATCTTCGAGGTACGTTGGTGCCATCTTATTTACGGATTTATAGACAAGTACCAGAATCTTAAATATGATAAGCTGCATCACTTGCAGCCAGTGAAGCGAGTACAAAAACGGAGTGATGTGATCACACTTTGGCTGTTCAGTAATAACCCTTGCTGCGATGTTATGCATTTGTTGCAGTCGATATACCACGGATACAGGAGCGTCATAGAGAAGAGCATTGCAGACAGCTATCTTTGATGATATAAATGCATGTATTACTTGCTCGAGTGTATAGATGTGACCTGCAGTTTCATTGGTGCAAAGGAGTTGCACATTACACCGATGTTTTGACTGCAGCTGATGGATGGTTATTGTTGGACATCTGTCTCGACGAGATTACCCAATATTCTTTTTTTTTCTATTCATGTTTGAATATTTGCTGTGCATAATTACATTTTCTCAATCGCGATATCAATGTATTTACCTTCAAACATGCTACACAGCCTGTTAATTATTCTGTGGTCTTAACTCCCATATAAAGTTTTGTGTTGTTTGACAGATTGTTTACTTTCTCCCAATCAGTGAAAAATATTGCAGTGCAGACTAATATTAAAGTTTCGAATCCGTTTATAACAACCGTGATCTCCTCAATATATTATAACCTTCCACCCTCTGTTGCCGAGCCTTCCCGTCTAGTTATTTTGCAAGTGGCGCCGTTATCAATCGATCTTCTTTGATGCAAAAGCTTCAGGAGGTGTCCAATTAGAATTAATCAAGAGGATGTGGATCACACGATAGCGGTGTATCTCCGTAATTCTTAAAGATCAATAACGCTTATTTGCCTTGTACAAGACTAGCCAGGTGTCATTATAATCTATTTAGACACAGGGGTAACTTTGGTCGCTGATGCACCGTGCAAAATTTTAGATGCACATCTATCACATGAGCATCATCATTGCATATCAAACGCGTAGGGTCAGTTACGTTGTGCTTCCGTTGACGAGCTAATCACTTAGACCCAACATCTGCTTATCACGTTCAGCATTTCGAATTGGTCCGATGTAAAGTTGTTGTCCATCACATTTTCTTATCTGATGGGATTGCCTTTCTATCACCACAGCAGCTTCATCGCGGCGTACTTATACCTTGAACAGTAGCATCGAGATAAATCAATAAAATACCCATCGGATGTCCGGCCATCGTAAATGAGATCGCCTTGGTATATCCGAGCTTCCATATGCGTACGTAGTGTTGCTGGATTAACTCGTAGTCTGCAGGCGTATAGGGTTATTGCAATGGGGCGATATGCAACAATTGCGAGGGGTAGAAATAAAAACAGGTTTATTCCGAACATAACTGGCTCACTTCAACTCGTAGCTGTGTTTTGTCAGCTATTGCGATGGCTCACATGCCATGATTGTTGAGTGGTATAGGCCATCGAGTGAAACAAAACTTAAGCAGGTTTATACTTCACTTTGTTGGACAGGCATCTGTTGCAGTGTGCGGATGTCGCTTTGCGGTCACTTTATGCCACTCTCAATATGCCCACAATAAAGGAAGGTTCGCCGCTGTGCACAGAGCAAACCACGCATGGACACATTTGAAATTTGGTACACATTGGTTGGCAATCAAAATAATAAGAGGAAATTCTCCCCGGCTGTAACGAGATTTGCGTAAGAGCATAGAAATTACATCCAAATGTACATGTGGCGTGTTTCCTTAGCATCAGCTAAAAGACGACATTAAACCCTCAAACAAATGCCGCACATCGCACTTCTACTATCCAAGTAATTTACATCCTCGTTGGACTTGATTTCATAAGCACATCAGACTCAATTAACGATATTCGGGGAATAAAGGAAGACTGGCTTGATTAGCCGATGCTTATTTAAAATAACGCTTTACACAAACCCCCCTTTTTATTGATGCAAGGCATTCATTCAAAGCCAATGTGAATCATAGTTCCCGCCATATTGTATTGTTAACAGCGTGAGATTCCACATCTAATTACTGCACTCATTAATTGCACATTAAAGTTCTGCATACAGGCGTCTAGTATCTAAAATAGGATACGTCGTCCAATAAGAACATTGATGGAGAGACTACCGTACATGAACATTCCGTAGTTCACCATCCTTATTCACGAACGAGATACGTTAACTAACTGTCCTAGCCAATGAACACGTATGTGGTTCTCATGTGGTATGTTATGTTATATGCTATTGTTCTTCGGTAAACAGCATATCCCAGACCTCTCTTTCCATCTGCTCTTGCTGATCGTTTCCCAACAATAGCTCCATTGCTTTACCTAATGTATTGCCACACATTAAAGCTCATATGATGGATACATCGGTCTGTTGGCACCACGCAAACTATGAACCCTGTAGAGTTGAAGTATATAGTTATGTAATCGCTAAAGGGTAAACACTAGAACACATGAAAGTAGGGGTGGGGGGCTAATGATGAGTTTGACATCGATATCCTAAGTAACTGAAGAATCGTATATATGTACACATAGGGTGATAGAACATGCTTATTGCCCGAATTGTGCATGCAAATATATAATAGCCACTAAATACATGCAGCCAATCATATGCGTAGTTAGATGGTTGGTATACAACACAATCCGCTTCTTGCTCTAATAAATACTGGACCCGCAAACGACACTCTACCAATGGAAATGATTGATGAACTCTGAAATATATATGAAACATGCTCCCAGTTTTGGTAAAAATCGCTGTGCGCGACGGTGGCCCTCCTAGCGGCCGCAACGGATATCCGAAAATGTGAAGGCCCCTATTTTTATATATCTGGTAGCCCGATCGCGTCAATAAGATTGCCTCTCCATGGATTAGCATTTATTCGGGGCCATATACTGCTTGCTTTACTTGCTTTGTGGCCATTGCGATCGGTGGTTAGTGCCATTTGTTGAGTTGTACAAAGAATAGAATTAGCTTTCCATCAGTTTCGGTGTAAGGGTGTCATATTTTTTTAATCATTGTGCGTCTAAACTTCATGTATTACAAAAATCTAACTACATATTTATTCATGAGAGCTGTTAACAGCCTCCTTGTTCTAAACATCGTCGTAGTTGACCAACATACCCACCTTACACGAACAGCTGCCAACTAATTAAAAACATGAAGAGATGTGATTTCAATTACACATAGTACCAATTACACATGGTACCAGATTAATATAGGTAAACTGAAAAAAGTACACTAGCTTAGATGCCCTACCATAATTGAAATTCTGGGCGTAATATGCCATCCGAGCTTGTGATTGACGCAGGGCATTAATCTAAAGAGACAAAAGATGACGGATTGGTATTTACGATCAAATTACATTTCGTGAGTATAATGCATTTCACGACAGGCTCGTCCAATTCGAGCCTTTGTGGAGAGTCTGTAGTGTACAAAAAGCGCATTCGTGAAATGAAAATAGAACCTTCGGCAAATAAGTAAAAAGATCGCCTGCCTCTGCTGCAAAACATGTATATAATGACACTTTTGATCACTATCAACAGCGCACTACGGAATTAATTATCAAAATATTTTTTGTTAAATTAAATCCTCGAACAATGGTCACAGTTACCTCAAGTTAAGTGTTCAATCACCCCGGGAATTCAACTGTGCTAATCATCTACAAAAGGTTCCAAGTTAATTTTTTCCAAATGTATAGAGCTGCACATGTCTCTAGTCTCTCGTTGGCACGCCTGAAAAGCATGCCAAAGCCACCATAACATATTGCACATACGTAACATGTGTGACATACATATTTCTTTTCTTAATTATAATGGAAACTGGTTAATGAAGCGGCCGCTTCATGAGGAGGATGATGCTTGTCTAACAGATCCCAACTATTTATGGCCAACAATGTGCAATATGCAATGGCACAAAGAAGAGAATTCCCACTGTTTAGAGCCAGACACATAACGTTCCGCTCATACACGGGCCATCACCTGAGATCTAGTGGACCGGTATTAATGTAAATTTGGAAAATTGTAATTGTTTAAAATTATATACTATTACATCAACCTCATCACTAATAGCTCCTGCAGGAATACAAACATGCTGCAAAAGGCCATGTAAAATGAGCCGCTGTCGTGAAAAAGGTGCGAACTGGTTTGTTGAAAGGAATTAACACATGTGGCTGTGCTCAACATGAATCATCAAATTAATACGCCATACCTTAAGTGGAGGCTCTCGCGCGAGGTGATCATCAAGGTTTTCAAATAAACCTAGCTGTCACTTGAGCATTAGTTTGCTTAGCAAACCTGATCAATGTCAACCAGTCGGTTGCAATCCTTTGCCTTAAAGAGATGGGTTTTGACGTGAGTTCATGGTATATTGCCTTCTATCGACAAAGAGACGAGGATGGCGTTCCCTTTGCGATTGTGTCGTGTATGAGCGCAATAAAAAGTTATTGTCCTCAATTAAGCTTGATAGGAAGTTCGCTTAGATTGTAGAAACGGCTCGCTGTGACGCTTCTGCAGTTGACACCATGTAGAAGACCTATAATGTTGTTTTAGCTCCAAGCTATGCAATGCTTAATGTAGAGAACTCTTCGCATCGGTTTATAGCGTGCTCGTCAGATCTTTCTTGCCCGTGGCCGCATTTAGATAAGTGCCTAAACATATCCCCGTAATGTGACGGTTCATAAGACCGCACACCTGAGTCTTTCTAATCGAGTCTAGATGTTTTGGCCAAGACAATGAAGTATTTAAAGGGGAGACCAGAATGCAGCTAAGAAATAACAGCTGTAATATTTTCCAAGTTTCGTCCATGAAGAGACAAGTTGGAGGGACAGTTGTTGTATACTTTCGTTCGGACCTGATAATCCACAATTAAAACTGCGTAGGTATTGATTGCCCAAATTGTTTAACTTTTGCCTTATAGTACGTAATCGCCTGTGCATTTACATCACGTCCGTTTTGCTAATAATGGTTTGGCCGTAATACAGGTATCCATTAATCCGATGCTTTGCTGCTAAAGCAATCGATTCGAAACAAAACTTAAATTTGTTCGATGAGCATCGACAGCGAATTAATAGGCCATCACGTGACACGAGATGTTTTTCTTTGATGCAGGGCGAATGTTGTTCTCGAGATTTATAATCCTGTGTACCATTAAACAACTGCTCAGAAGTCCATTGCCAAGCAGTGGGGCTGGCAGATTTCTTGGCTACATAGTGAAATGAGATTGCAGCGGAGCGTCTGCGCTGCGCATTCCTTATAACAGATCCCGATTAGAGTCAGCGCCATGTGATGTCCAGTTCTATCCCGTCTGATTGCACGGAAAGCTACTTCATAGAGTTAGATCGTTAGGTCTGATGGGTAAACATATTGATATTATCGCATAACACTTGCCTGAATATACCATAGAAGGTCACTTAGTGGGAGGGAAATCAAGCACAAGCTGCGACTCTTTGATAACATGACACCAGGCAATTCGTCATATATCACAGACCAATACATCTTGTCAGCATGTAATTGTTCTCATTTGTTATTAACCACATATCATGGGTATATGTCGCAACAGAGTTTGACCCATGCCCATATATTGCTGGTGCTTTTTACTGATTTGTTAGCTTGCAGTACAGGAGATGCAGTATATAATAAGGTTCTCTTCTCATGTTATCTACGCTGATTGGATGGCATTATCGATGAATTATTTTCCGACATCGCCAGGTGTATTTAAACATTCAAATAGTAGCATAGTGCATATCGAATTTAGGTACCTCAAGCTTCCAGTAATGGGAAAATGCATCGGTTCATTGAAATGGGATGAAATGTATTTGCTGAAGCCGTTCTTATCGGCGGATCAAAGCAACGGGTGTGAGTTTCTTAAAGTTGTTTGTTATTCATCCTCTTCTATATAAAACTCGACTACCTCCTGCTCCTAGCCACCGGGGTAATGCAACAATTGGCACGCTGGGTGAATTTGGCTAGGTGTTAAGCACTCACTTGCTGTCATTTATCGTGCAACCTGGAAAACTCCACTCGATATAGTCTTTGAAGACACACGACGAATAAGCACACGGACTTTTATGCATATTTGAAAATGCTCGATACTATTAAGAAACACAGGTACAGCTTACATGTTTACAAATTATAACAAACCGACTCCAACCGCAACGGAAAAATGATATAAATCACTCATTGATATATTGATGCAGATATGCGTAGCTAAACATGATATGCGTCATTCATCACAAGTCTTTGTATGGTTTACCGGGTTCATTTTGTTTAAGTAGGGCCGACCTGATTCTCCTATTTATGTAAAAAGGCATTGTCTACGTCTAGTGGACGGGGGCAATGTCGGCTGTGTGCTTACGACTTAACCATTACTGTTAAGCAGTATACTCATGTCAGCAGAGATAACTAATGATGATTGCAATGGTGCCCGTCGTTTCCTTCGCGGAAAGTAGATTACATTTAGTACAAGTCATATTAAATAGCATATTTCCTACACTTCTGGAGACACCACAGCCGAATATGGCTCCGATGTGTAGTTGTTGCTCATCACAGTTTCCTATCTGATGGGATTGCCTTTCTATCACCACAGCAGCCCCATCTTGGCTTACTTATACCTTGAATACTACCATCAATATCATGCAATAAAATACACATCGGGGGTCCAACTATCGTAATTGAGATCGCCTCCGCATCGATAAACTTGCCTATGCGTACATAGCTCGTACATTTTGGACTATGGCCGATATGCAGCAGTGGTTGAGTGGTATATGGCATCTAACAAACCGAAATGAAACCATGTTTATTCTGCTCATAGGTGTGTTTCGTAAGCTACTGCGGTGGCTAACGTGCCTTGGTGGTGAAATGGCACATGCTGTTATGCGATACAAAACGAAAACAGGTTCATACTTAAATTAACTAGCTTTGCACTGTACAGGTGTATGGATGTCGCTTTGCGGTCAAATTATGTGACGCAACTGTACGCACACAATATGCAAAAAAAAAGGAACGTTCGCCGGAATGCATAGAACGCACTGCCTATGGAAACATTTTAGATTTGGTTAGCATTAGCTGGCAATCGTTAATAATAAGAGATTGCATCGACCGTGAAGGAATTCTCCCCTGCTGTAATGAGATTTGCACATGATCATAGATATTACTTTCCAGCGTACATGTGGCCTGTTTCATCAGAGTTAGCTCAAACTTGGGATTTATTATAACTTACACGACAACAACCTCTCAAACAAATGCCGCAAAACTAACTACAAATATAAAAGTAATTTAAATCCTGTTTGGACTTGATTTCGATAGTCACGCAAGACTCAAATAATGATATTCGGGGAATAACGTACACTGACTCGATTTGCTGATGCCTATTGAAACTTACGATGTATACAGCCCCAACATTGGATTGACGCCTGCCATTCGTTCTGAGCAAATGTTAATCATAGTTCCCGCCATACCTACAATATAAGTAAATAGAATAAATATTGTATTGCTAATAGTGTGATATAAGGTGAAAGAATATTTTAAGAGGATTATACATTATGTGTGAGCCTCGTCCACCAACGGATTGGCAGAGAGACTGTCGCATATAAACATCCAGTTGAACAATAGTCATCAAATAGAAATGTTAACCAGTGGTGCGTTTGACCATTGATCTGTTTTTATGTGGTATTTTGCGGTATATATTGTTCTAAGGTAAACAGCATATCCTATACCTCTCTTACTAGCGGCTGTGGCTGATCGTTTCCTAACCATCGCTAGATATTTTTTCCTAATGCCTTCCCAAACATTTAAATGCACATGATCTATACATCGGTCTGTTTGTACAGCGCCAACTCAAACATTGTACATTTGAAATATTTTGGTATGTAATCGCTTAGAATGAACATTAGAAACATTTGAAATCGATACCTACTATACCAGAAGAATCGTACATATGTACACATAGCGTTACTGAGCATGATTAATGCCCAATTCATGCATGCAAATAAATAATAGCGACTTATAACCAGCCAATCCTATGCGCAGTAAGATGGTTGTATACAATTTAAGCTATGCTATCTCTAACAATCTATGACTACGTTATTTTGTTGTACGACACAGTGCGTCCGTACAAGATCTGCTCCTTGTTCTGGCAGCTATTTGACACATATACAACACTATACAAGTTAATGCGATTGCGAAACGTTGAAATATAACTCTCTACATTGTGGCAAAGATATGAAATGTCATTAGTCACAATCAAGCTTAAGCATTATCGACACATTATTGTGCCATGAACCGGGAACTGCATTTAAACTCGCATTTGCGTAGCTGGTTGCATCCTGTTATCATAATAGAATTGCCCAAACGCATCGCTGCCTGGTTCTCTCTTCTGTGCATCGAACATTATTATACCCGTTCACAAGCCGCAGTATTCTATAGACGTAGACATGATCTCTGAAGACTGAGCTACGCTGCATCACTCGACATCAATTTTGGCTGTAGACTTAGCAACGCTTCATTACTCAACAGGTTGAGCAACGCTATATTACCAAACTGTAATATTGACTGCAGTTTGAGTTACGCTACATTAATCGAAAACAATGCCGACTGCAGACTGCGCCACGCTACCTTACTCGGCAGCAATGTTGGCTGCAGGCTGAGCTATGCTACTTTACTCGACAGCAATATCGACTAAAGGCTTACATACGCTACATTACTTACCAACAATGTTGAATTGAATCCTGCTGACTCCAAACCATCATTCATGTGTGTGGTACTAATGCTATATCGCTGCAAAAAGACAAGATTTTAGATTGAATGACACATGCATTAGGTACGTTACAATATTCAATATACACATAACATAACATAATCGTCATACCCGATCGCGATCGGTCATTAAAGCTGAGTGTATCCAAACTCCAGTGATGTACGCATGGATAAATAATACATTCGTATACATAGCTATTAGTCTGCAGCTACTGATCAGCGGCCTTTTATGGCTAATTTTAGTTCCCTACAATGTTAACAACGGCAAGCGTTAATGGTTTCTTCTAAGTTACATTTCAGTTTCGCATAGAGATTGTTATACACTCGAATAGCACGCTAAGCCAGGCTTAGGTGCAGCTGAAGTAGTGGAGTGCGTTTAGATATGCACCCGAGAGAGATGTCTCATATACCAGCTAAGAAGACTTTAATTGCTCCATTAACCATTGATTTACTTGAACAATCCAGTTAAACTCAGTGTACAAACGATGTATTACTTGTAAATCTATCAACACTCAGCATATTTATTACTTCGTAACATCCGTTGGTTGATATAAATCGCGAGGGACCCCCTTTAACTGAGCTGCAAGAAGTTTCAAATATTGTTGGTACAACAAGGATCACTATACACTCCGCGATTACACAGCAAACTTTTTACCTATGTTATCTATCAATTTTCGGCTCATATATTATTAACAAAATATTTTGATTTTTTTGTCTTTTCTGATTCGTGCAAAGATGTAATGCTCAAGTGCTACTTAATTCTTCCCTCTCTCTTTCTGTCTTGAAGCATAGCTGTTCGGGGTTTTTCGTGAGCGAATCAAAGGGCGTACATCATAGTTCACTGTAAAATGCACATTGCTATACAATAAAGTGAAATATAGTGATCAAGTTACTCTGGTACCAGCACGTAGATGGCACATTACCTCAAAGGCGCTCATATGCGAACCACTGTCCAAAGGTATGACTTCAGAGGTGTGTTTTGAGCCCCTACATTAAGTAATAGATATTAACTAGTGTTGGGGTTATAGAAAAAGAAGTCTGAAGTTGATCCCACAGACTGCGTGAGCTGCTGCAAGTCCGCTGAAAGACGATTGCTTTATCAATTTAATACCCTGGTGAATTGGATGTCCTAACAATGCCCTTTCGATGATGAATATTGGTAACAAGCAGCTCATTCGTTCATGTTTGAGTTTCAGATAGTACTATTCGATTCACGTATTCAATTATCCATTCACCAGGACACGGCAATAGGAACCAAACTCATTCCTGCAGGTAGATGCTATATGTGGTTCTCATAAATAAATGATGTGGTTACAGAGCCATCCATGAGTTGATATCATTGACTACATATCTGATACTCATGTACCTTGGTTCGGCAAGCATACTGCCTCGAAATACCATCTGCTATAAGTATATTGTTTCCTAAACACTTATAGAATATATTTTGACACAGAGGATTATGACCAATGTAAGTAAGCAAAGATGTTAGCTACCCGCTAGCACTCCTGGGAAATGTCCGAATAACAGACATGGCTGGCTCAAAACAGCACGACATATTTGGTTGCATTTTCATCCGCGCTTTAACAGATAAACGCAACCTATCACAACGTCCTCTATAAGTTGACACCTCGTAAGACGCACTGTATATAGCGGACTGCTGATTGCTGTCTGTTATTGCGAGGCTACACATCACTTCTACTTTATAAGGTGTTGACAGACAGCTTGCAAATTAGTCAAATCATGGTCACATTACAATTCACAGGGCATCATTACAATTCAGCAGGGCATCTATCAAACGTTTTTACATGGCTATACTTCCTAGCCTCCATCTCACATGATTTACTATGTACAAGCCAGCTATTGCTATTACCTACCCAATTATAATGCGGCATTGAGTAACACCTTGGGAAAACTCTTTTCGAATATGTGGCAGCGCCCAATCTATTGGCGCAAACTCACCTTTCGCTATTTCCTACTCAGGAGCTTGCGCTAATGTGACATAATGCATTCAGTATAGGGAGCGAAGGTAAAGGGAGCTCTATGAGTTCTTCTTGCTCAATTATGATTCCACGCATGGGATTAAAACTGAAGTTTTATCGCGGTGAAAAACCATATTCACTAAACATCCTTGGAAGTAGATAATCCCTAGTTAACGTCCATTATAGAGATAACTCATGAAATGCTCATGACACCAGCTAGACCTGAACAAGAATGACTAAAGTGATGTCATTGTCCAGATTTATACCTCCCTAATCTCTTTGGGGGGTGGTTTAAAAAACCAGGGGTACAGATTACCACAATCGAAGAAATCAATTAACTTACGCTGCTAACAATCCCAAATGAAGCCATACACGCAGAAAGATATAATGTCGGATAAAACCACGTTGAAGTGTGCATCGCGGACGAATCCATGAGGTAAGTTTTACTGGAGTCACCTAATAAAACGCTCCATAATGGCATAACAAAGTGCCATGCTGATGAGGCCAGCAATTAGGTTAAATAAAGCGGTTTTAAGCTACATACCTGGCTTTAATCACAATACCCGTCACAATATGCCTACAAAGCCAACGAACCAGATGATATCACAATTACACTCAGTCAGGCTTATTGTTTCATCTTCTAATATTGCAGCGGGAAATAGTACTCGCAAAAATTAATTATTGAGTTTGATAAATCCTTGCCTTACGGCGTAAAAATCATCTCGGCATTCACATGGTCCATACTGTTTTACTTTCGCATAAACGCCTTTAATTCCAATTAGGAAGTTTAGTCTATCATGCCACGCCTTCAGTGGACGATAACTGGTATCAGCAGCGGATAACCACACAATGAAACATGCTTTTTATGGTATCTAAAATCAGGCTTGCATGTAGATGCCACGGAAGCAAAATAGGAGAGCCTAAGGCGAAAAAAACGTACTTTGATATTACTCGACCATCATTCGCCCATGATGGTCGATTATGAGTGTAGTGTCGCTTATTCAATTATAAACGGCTTCTTTTGTACTGATGAAGCTAACAGAAAATGATGTCGTGATGAAGGCTAATTTAAGATTTAGAATGACGATGGCATAATAAAAAAGATGAAGACAACGATGATGATAATGATAATTTATTCGACTTAAAACTTTGAGGAAAAAAACGTACTTTATCGTGGCATTTGATATATTACTGACCAGTCATTCGCCACACAAAACGAGCAATCCCGTGAAACCGAATTTTAGGCTAATATATATATATATATTTATATATAATATATATATATATATATATATATATATATATATATATATATATATATATATATATATATATATATATATATATATATACATATATATATATATATATATATATATATGCTAACAGTGTTATCTACGCATATAGATGGAGCTATCTAAACATTAACCCGCTTAATTGATGCAGATGTATTGGGTTAAAACAGAGATCCTGTTATGACAGTACAGCACCACTGGGCACGACAGGTGCGCTCGCCTAATCTCATTGCCTTAAAGCAAAAAACCTGAAATACTCGATGGCATGATGTGCCTTGTTAGCAAGTCTTCATAGGCGCGCAATCAATTTTAACGTGCCTAATAATTGGAATATTAAAGATGGATGGGTTTAACCTTACCGCAAAATGTCAACAAAGTCTTCGGGCAGTTTTGTACATATATATAACCCGCGGCGTCTGTCAATTATAAATAATTATTGATTACAGGAGACCTATCGTGAATTTAGATTTGCAAGCAAAGATCGCATGACTGTTCTTGTGAGTTAAGGGTTATCGATTGAAGTAGCACTCGTTGACATCCTTGCGTCATTCCTGCGATTTCTGAATTTCGTTGAATCCAGTTTAGCATAATTCGGGGGAGGAAATGCTGCTTTCTACCCTGCCATTGTGAAGGGCAATAACATATGTACACTATCGAGGAGTCATTTATGTCAATTCATCTGGTTATAGTAGCCCAGGAGGAGCCCATCTTGATGGTGTCACAATTCAAACGAATCGTGCTGCTTAAAAGTTTTTTTGTGACACACACACTTCCACGGCAGGTTTGGTGTTGGATCTGCCCATTCCATGTTATAAATTCTTGCTTTGTATCTTTCCCGTAACGCCATTGGCGCCTGTATCCCAATTTGTCATGCCCTTTCGGTCGCTGCATAGGCTGTGATAAAAGGTGGCATAATACAGAGGCTTGAGAACTAACCTTAGCAAAAGCTACAATTTATATAATAGGCGTCTACGATTTACAGTAGCAATTTCATACAAGTCTGCACCTAGCCTCATCGGCGATGAAGCGTCAAATCATCTCCTTCCACGCTTATAATTCAGAACGGAAAACCAACGGATGGTAATTAAGTATATTTGGTTATGCATGTACATGTGTACAAATACACACACACTCAGACACACACATCACATAGATTGCTGTAAAACAACGATGCAGATGCTCATTCATGCAAATCAGCGGCCCGCTTTACGAACCCTGCGAACCCTACCATAGTGAGAGTCAATGCGCGCTGAACTCATATGCAGTGTTTTAGTCACGGTAATTATAATTGGTAACAACGCGGATATGAATTACAACCAATATATTATAAAACATCATTTATTTACGTGTAACTTGATAAACATGGTCATTAAATATATCGTTACCTACCTTTCTTTAACATAACCAGTAATTCAAAGCTTTCTTGACTATTACTTCTGCTCGACGGCTGTTCAGCAAGTTCGCTTGACTTTCATGTACTGAAAGTCATATTGCGCTGCAATTCTTGTTTGATTTCCATGCAGGCGCACACGGTAATAGAGACCGCGAAGACAATTTTAGCGCAATCTATTTATCCACGCATGACACGTCGGTTTAGTTTTGTCTGGTATACAAAAATGACTGCAATCGTAGAGGTAAAATTAGGATCCGAATAGGGACAGTTGTCGTGAATTTTGATTTGTCCCCATCATGAACTGAAGATAGCCCTCTATTTGTCATACATGTCCTAGATAAGTTCGCCAAACTTTGCATTCACTTTTGCAGCTACATGAATTTAACTCACAAATAGTAGTAGCCTGTTATACGTCATATACCATATTTTCGCAGAGAATGCCAAACTGAGGAAAACCAAAAATGAAACTATGCAGCTTTGATGCGATGTAATATGTGCAGTGCTTTCTGTCGGATACTAACGTTAAGTACACAATCACAATAGCTTATCTTTTCATATTTCTTCGGAACGGCTTTTAATGCCGAGCACAGCTTACAAGCCTTTTTGATCCGCGTTGATGGCACATAAATGACGCGGCATTAACTTTGATAAGGATCAAAATTGGTTGCTATATTCATAAATATGAAGTAAGAGAATGCTGGCATATAATCCTGGATTTCCATCACAATAACTTGGCTTTGGATATTGACATTTAGTTGTTGCCCAATCTACGGACGGAGAGGCAGTGACAGATCTGACGCAACGCATTAAATTTGCTCTCCCTTAATGCAGGATATCTCACACGCGGTTAGCTTTTGTGACCTGTTGCTGGCTAATGACGTTAAATAGAGTAACGTGTGGGCAGCAGAATGCTTCGTGTCTCTTAACATGAATAGTTTAATTTGACCGAAAGTTTTTCTGACCATCTTGTGAATGTGACAAATTGAAGATACAAGCTGTAAGCTAATTATAAACAATTGATCGAAAAGAGTTGCGCTGATGTTAAACCCAGACCGCAAACACATGATGCAGTGTGTCCAAAACCGACATATCGACATCAATAAGCCACCAAAAGGGTTTCATCATCTTGGTCAGCTTTGTGTCTTCATCATGGTTTGGTGTTTTGGAAACCTCAACAACACAGAAAAAAAATAGCCACATAAATCATTCGCCATGGTGATTAATTTAATTCAATACATCATATACATTATTATTGAATTCCCCGCGCGTGTTTCTGTGCGTATGTGTGAATCTTTGAATTCGAAACAAAGATGAAGGTGTTAAACATATATATACAGCCAAATACGGAATTAATTTATATGTGTTGAGGTTCGATAGGACGTGGCAGAAGCCTATTGCTTCCGTAAAACCGGTCTAGGCGTCTATACATGCTTATGCATCGGAAGACATTAATGTTAACCCCTCCAACTCAAGTTTTTGAAGGCCTACTTAGGATATCGAATTTAATAGAGCAATACTATCAACTACTTCAACACTGCCTTTTGTACAAACGTATGAGACTGTGACGTCGCATGGCGCGTTCTGTGAGTTGACCATACACAAAATCACCACCCAATTAGTGACGTCGTCATCTTCATTACCATTGTTTTATTACAAGAGATTGCATTGTATTGTTACGAAGACATGCCCATTGCATCAAGGCTTCTTATCTTAAATTTAAATAATACATGAAATGCAACGCGAAGCAGCTTACAATAATAGTTGTCAGTGCCAACACTGATTCCTAGAAAGGATGGGGGGCGACGAGTTGTTACCCTGGTAAGCTCAAAGATAATTGTATCAGCATACATAATTTGGCGCTTTGAAGACATAAGTTATTTTTCATTATGATATTATGCTTGTTTGACTTACTAGCTGATTAAAGCGTATTCATAACCCTTGTCTGTCTAACTCGTCATAGTACTATCTACTGTATCAATTTGAGTTACATTGCCCGGATATGTTGCCGGCAGATTGTTGGTACAGGCTTGATTGCAAATAATGGGCAGTAATAAGAACGATTGAAGATATATCAGCCACGCATATCATTTGCTAAGAAATTGTCTTTTCTACTGCGTACATGGCGGCTTCAAAAACAGCCTGATTCGCTGATTCTCTGTCCTTGATAAAAGTTTTAGTGGAGGGAACTTCTAAATGAAGTTTACAAAATATGCGTGTGTATGAGTGTGTGCATGAGTTATTTCTCCTCCTTATCCACTTATCCGTGGCCATCTTGCGGACGGTCAACCCATTGCAAACACCGATCAACTGCATTTATTGCGTCACAAAAATCCAAAATTAAATAGAAGTGGTCACAATAAACACAAATGCCAACAAAGATGCTGCAGTAGTATTGTAGATAAACAAGTTTAAATTCGTTATTGGTACCATTATTCACAATATTTGATAACCGTACATATATGCATTAACACTCATCTTGCATCGATTTAATTTCTATGCTTTCAAAATGTTTCACCATATCATCTTGTCCAATTGAACAAAAACATATATATCTGGATTTATGGATATATGACATTGAGCTTAGAGCTACACAAGTAATGTTTGCACACATTTGCTGAAGCAGTAGTTATATCACCTCATCAGAGAGCATTCAATGTAACGTAACCTATTAGAGGAATCCTCTGCCTACGACTCCATGTCTTCTATTGATCAAACTGCACAATATACATTTTGTGATGCAAAGCATGCTGAGCATCAGCTGTACGAGCTGTGTGAATGCATTCCATGTACTGATGAGCGAATCGCGGGATAACCGGGTATTTTACCATTTGGCTGTATCTACTTTTGCATCTTCTCTTCGATATTGCAATTACGTCCTACCAACCACCCGACCGTGCATTAATCGAGATAACTCAAAAGAATTATCATATATAATAATTCGGTTGATAAAGACAGTCTACCTATATACCGCACCTGGAAAAGCATGTAGTGGATCTGTTTATAGTGTCATGTCATCAACGCAGCCGGACAGACGACCTCATTTAAAATGACAGGCTTGGATGATATCGCTCTATATACGTTTTCATTACTGCGCATTATTTAAAATCAAGCTTCCGTATTAAGAGTTTCTCTGGGGTGAATGTGTTGCGTAAATCAGAACATTGTGATGTACTGTGACATCCCAGCATATTTAGTTGCAATAAAGTACAGCAGCGTCCACAGGGCCTTGATTTCTTTGAAAGTATAAACGCATGAATCATTTATTTTCCGTTATAGGACTACAAGTCCGCCAGGAGAAAAGACATCTGGTATTACCCCGTTGCATCAACGTTTTCCAATTAATCAGAACATGTATATCTCAGAAATAAATATATAATTCAAGTATCAACGCTCATTACGCAGGAAACAAATACAACCCATGGTAATAGTATGAATGCTCACTATCCACTGTATAGTTCTCAAATGACGATTGTAATGCACAAGCAGCATCAAAAATGCTGCTTTAACGAATTTCTTTATTTCTATCAATGCAGATATATGACTGTATACGGAAACAGTTAAGCAAAGACAATCACCCCGTTTTACGATTAGTTGGCACGTCTTGACTGGTGGGAAAATACAGTATGATGCGGTTCACATCGAAGAGTGATTTGTTGTTGCGCCTGTGTGGTTCATGAGCTAGAGTATATTATGGAAGTTCAGCATCTGTAAGTGGTCTTGGTGTCAAAACATAACTCCACCTGGCTCGATCATATAGATCGATTGATATCACCTGTACAAAGCTACTGACCAGACGGTGCCACATTGTGGGTATCAAGAAGCACAAGGCAACGAATGAATGTAGTGAATTAATCGAAATTTGTCTCGGGTTAGCCTAACGTGGTTGGATTAGCAGTAAATATATTTTATGATATTATTGTTACAATGTTAACGTAATCTGTGTCAGGTTCTGTTAACATATTACTTCAATACGTTGCTGATTAAATCATAACAGTTGTCGAGGCAACATGCATAGCATCTAATAATACGAATACTATAACGTATATTGGAGCACGTATTATTTATGATTGACTAGATATACATTAGATTTTTCAGCATATCGTAATCAATAATGTTTTTCATTCACCCATTTATTGAACATGCTGTGTCCACACGGTATAATGCAAACCATGATCTTCCTATCAACATCCATTTATATTGCAGAAGCAACGACTGTAAGCTCATCTGAAAGTGTGACAGTTTCTAACTGTGACCAATATTAGCCAGGTTGATATCATTATTACGTTTTTATACTGTCGGCTGTTGACACAACATTGGATCTTATTGATCAACATGAATTCTGATATTCGGTTTGGAAGAATTTGTACCGATCAGGGTTGATCTAGTAAGATACTCTGCATCTCTGGTTTACTGTGATATTAACCAGTTTGACACGACAGATCAGCGAAGGCTGTTGATCGACATCTGCAGCAATTGCAATGAAAGGCGTTGATTTAACTCAATTCGAATTGCATTCTCATCAAAAAGCCAAGGTGTTAAAACTTAATAGTCGTCCCTGGGGCCATATGCAATATTCATATTTAGCGTCATACGCAATTCATAACGACAACGAACCTTAACCGATTATGTAGCTGTGATACCAATGAATGATAGCTGCAGTATTCAAATGACGTTTATTTAGCTTCTCTAATGGTTGAGCTGAAAAGGGGTCTTTCATTACCGTCGTCGACTGGCAATGTAGGATTGCACACACTGGATCTCAGGCTTTCCTTGCATCTGTCGTTGACGAAATATTGTCCACGAGAAGCTCTTTTATGTAGATGTAGCATGTAGTAATTTGGCCTAGTTGAGATGGAGTACATGCTCTTTATTGTATTCATCTTGATTATCCTCTCAGGGTCTGTCTTTATTAGGACAATTTCGGCGTCCTTAATATAACCATGGCTTATCATTTGGCCAACATGCGCGCTGAATAATAAACCACGATATGAGGAAATAAAATTCAGAGCCGTATGGACTGTTTTTCCGCGACATTCACTCTGTAATTATGCATTAACCTGTGACATTTGGAAATATATATCGCTTATGCTATAAGTTTGCCAATGAGCAAAATTGTACTGTTTCGGACTGCCAAAAATGTAATAGCTCTGTCGAGAGCTGTATCATTGTGTCCAATTGATTGGGGAATACGCTGTATTACCAAGGCGTGTTTTGTGCACGCGATCAAACCCTCATCAAATGGAAACAGTTCAGCTAAGGCAATCACCCCGTTTTACGCGTTTTACGAAAATACAGTACGATACGGTTAACATCTGAACAATAAACCACAATTCGATCATTTCGTTGATGAGCGTCAGAACTGAGCTAAGAAGTCCTAATGTTCGATATACACTGTTAAGAAATTTCATAAAACCCCCCACGAAACAATTAAGGTTGATTTGAATTTCACGTGCTGTAAAATGGTATCAGGTGAATTGAAGCACACCATGAGAATTATTCGCCTGTAAGAAAATGATATCATGTCTGTCGAGGTTATAATGATGATTATAGTCATTTATTTTCAATAGCAGAACTTCCATAATAAGAATTTTCTGAAACGCTCAAGTGCTAGGTGCTCAGTGCATATATTAGCCTCAAATGTTTAAGCGAAAATGAATCGTGACTCAAAGGCATCTAAATTAGCTGTAAGTCTTCGGAAACTTGGAAGGGTACTCCCCAAATATGGACCAGCAACACCCAGACCCCACCGCTGCTCCGCCACTGACCATGTAAAAAATAAAGTTGCTTTGGTTAGCCGATCTTAATTCGTTTCCTGGCATATAGGGAGCCATAAGATCTGCGAGGTACGTTGGTGTCATCTTATTTACGGATTTATAGACAATAAATAATTCAGCGAGTACATAAAAGGAGTGATGTAATCACACTTTGGATGTCAAGTAATAAGCCTTGATGCCCTGTTAGGTATTGGCGCAAAAGAGTCAAACATTACACCGATGCTTTGGGCTGCAGCTGATGGATTTAAAGTATGTTTATTGTCGGACATCTGTCTCGACGAAATAACCAAATAATCTTTTTTTTTCTCCATTCATTTTCAGCTGATGATTACTCATCTATGTTTGAATATTTGCTATGCATTATTGTATTTCCTCTATTGCGCTATGAATGTATTTACATAGCCTTTTTTAATTATTTTCCGGTCTTTACTCTCAGATGAAGCTTTTTGTTATTTGACACAATGTTCACTCTCTCACAATCTGTGAAAAACATTTCAGTACAGACTAATTCTAAAGCTTCGATTCCGTTATAACAACCGTGATCTTCTCAATTTATTACAACCTTCTATTGCCGAGCCTTCCCGTCTAGTTATTTTGCAAGTGGCGCCGTTAGCAATCGATCTTTATTGATGCAAAAGCTACAGGTCTGTCCAATTAGAATTCCCCAAGAGGATATGTGGATTATACGATAGCGGTGTATCTCCGTAATTCTTAAAGATCAAGATCACAATATCCTGAGAGAGTGTTTCGTAATTGTGCATCCAACTAGTTTTACTTTTCCATTCAGTGACGGAAGGTCTATCAGAACGTGTTTTCACCAAATGTTGTCTTAAATGTTATCAGATCGAAAGCGATATGTCTCTAGTAATTTATCATCCTGCCAAGTTGCGCGCAGTACTACGGATATTGTATTATAAACAGCCTGTCGTTTCTCCAGCTTTCAGCTCCTCTCACAATAAATCATCAGCTTATGGTGTATTTTTAAACCTTGTACCATGAAATTAAATGAGATACATCCCACTATTTAGCTGCATTGTAGCATAGAGGGAGTATCGGAAAAATCCGTTAGTCTACCATCATTGCATGGAAAATCCATAGAGAGATATTATCGTAAAGTATAAGGAGATGTTGTCTTGCGGATATCATTATTCGATGCATATAAGCAACACCTGCCAGTCACTTGCAAGCTTCTCAAGCCCAAACAGTTTATCAGGATATATGCTGAGGTAATTGAAACAAACTTGAGAAGATGTATCAGCTAACATAACACGCTTGACTGGGTGAATGATTGGCAGTTGCTTTATAACATTAAAAAATGCATGAAGGTGGGGATGATGAGACGGACTTTCGCGGCTCTTCTATGGCTTACTTTAGAATATGAATTCAGACATGGTCACCTTTTCATTCTACGTTACATAAATATATAAGAACAATTAACAGGAAGCGCCACTTAGCCGGTTATGGCCTGAAAGTAATTGGGTGTCAAATGATTTATCTCAGTGAGTAGCCAAATCGCCCACTTAGCGCACCTCTATAGGCAACGCTTCAATAATCTACATTAACATACAAACACATCTATAATCTGTAGTTTCATAAAAATGATGTCACACATCATTCCCATAAGGATGCGCGTCGCACTAAGCATACTGGGTGCTCGTATATAACGGATAAAGGCCATGCAAAGGTAAACATCGGGACCTCGGGGGAAATATTCATAGCATTATCAAAGAGGCTTACAAATGCTTGTGGTTTAATAAACCCTTTCAAACGAGTTTGCGATCAATCAACTAACCCCATGTACAGCTTACATCTGAATCTGATATCCAAACCACCAGCAATGTCCTAGGGACATTATGGTAATATGCCCATCTCCGCCATAACTGTATTCATGAGTAATGTATATGCCATTTTATATCCCCGACACGCCCTGTAATTATGTGATACTTTGTGCGCGACGAACGGAGGAAGACGCAGGAGGATGTGCTCGCGCAAGAACGCTGTCGGGTAAGGGTTTATCCGCTGATAATTGATGTATTTCTGCTGGTCTAAAACTATATTATGGTTGGATTGAGCATGTTTGAAGTAACTATCTCGAGCATCTATGAGTTTTCTTTATTGTAACTAAATAACGATACAACATATACAATACTTATATATTGATATATATATATATATATATATATATATATGTGGTATGTATATACACAAATACATATAAATGTGATATATATACACAAAATATATATATATATGATATTATATATATATATATATATATATATATATATATGTATATATACATATATATATATATATACATATGAATATATATATATATAAATATATATATATATACATATAAATATGTAGCCACTTTATGTTAATATAGGTTTTTTATATGCACATAGATACATATATATACATATATAAATATGTATTTATATATGTTCAATATATGCAAAAAAATTAATATGAATATGAATATATATTCTCTTATATATTGATATATAAATATATATATATATCGTATATATATATATTTGTATGCATATATATATATATATATTTATATATCAGTGTTTTTATATATATATATATAGTATATATGAATATTTTTATATATGTATATATATATTGATATAGAAATATATATATATATGCATACATATATATATATATATATATATATATATATATATATATATATATATATATATATATATATAATACATATATATATAATTATCAAATTCAGCATTTCGAGTTGGTCCGATGTAAAGTTGCTGTCCATCACATTTTCTCATCTAATGGGATTGCCTGTCTATCACCACAGTAGCCTCATCGCGGTGTACTATTACATTGAACAGTAGCATCGAGATAAAGCAATAAAATACCCATCGGATGTCTGGCTATCGTAATTGAGATCGCCTCGGTAAATCTGAAATACCATATGCGTACGTAGAGTGGCTGGCTTAACTCCTAGGCTGCAGGCGTATGGGGTTATTGCAATGGGGCGATATGCAACAATTGCTGAGTGGTAGAAATGAAAACAGGTTTATTCTGAACATAACTGGCTTACTTCAACTCGTAGCTGTGTTTTGTCAGCTATTGCGATGGCTTACATGCCATGATTGTTGAGTGGTATAGGCCATCGAGTGAAACAAAACTTAAGCAGGTTCATACTTCACCTTGTTAGACCGACATCTGTTGCAGTGTACGGATGTCGCTTTGCGGTCACATTATGCCACTCACAATACGCACACAATCCCCAAAAAGGAACTCATTAATTGCAAATTAAAGTTCCGCGTACAGGCGTCCAGTATGTAAAATAAAAATACATTTTAAGAGTTACGTCGTCCAATAAGAACATTGACGGAGAGACTACGGTACATGAACATTCTTTAGATCACCATCCTTATTCACGAACGAAAAACGTTAACCAATGATTGTGGCCAATGAGCACGTATGTGTTTTTCGTGTGGTATGTTGTGGTATATATTATTCTTTAGTAAACAGCATATCCCAGACATCTTTTGCCAGCTGCTGGTCGTTTCCTAACAATAGCTCTATGGCTGTCCCTAATGAATTGCCACACGTTAAAGCGCATATGATGAATACATCGGTCTGTGGGCACCACGCAAACTATGAACCCTGTAGAGTTGAAGTATATAGTTACGCAACCGCTAATGGTAAATACTAGAACACATGAAAGTAGGGGTGGGGGGTGGGGGTTAGGGGGGGGGGGGCTAATGATGAGTTCGACATCGATATTCTAAGTAAGTTGTCGATCGGACATCCTACGAACCGATTGGTTCGGCAATCCTACTGCCTCGCAATATATTCTGCTATATTCTGACACAGACGATAATGCCCAATGTGAGTAAGCAAACATATTGGCTACCCGCTAGCAACTCTGAGAGATGTCAGAATAATAGATCTAGCTGGTTCAATACAGTCAAGACATCAAGGTATATTTGGTTGCATTTTCATCCATGCCTCAACAAAGAAACGCATTCAATCGAAAACCCTCAATAAGTTGTAACCTCGTAAAATGCATTGCATATTGCTGGCTTTCGACCAGCATGTGTTTGCGAAGCCTGACATAACTTTTATTTGACAGGGTGTGTTGATAGCTGCATCAGTCATGTCCACATAAACATTTAACAGGTCATCTGTGAGCCCGACCTTCACAAAATGTTTGAGAATGGGTATCAGGGTAAATTTGGATTACCCTGAACGCTTAACAGGTTCTGGCTGCAATCATGCTTACGTACTACTTTAATGGGATTTCCCGCTATCTAACAGATGGCTGTCAACCTAACATTAAAGGATGCGCCAGGCAACAACGTGACGCAATCTCATTGACGATAATTTATGTGTGTATATATATATACATATACATATATATATATATATATATATATAGATATAGATATATATATATATAGATATATAGAGATATATATATATATAGATATATATATATATATATAGATAGAGATATATATATATATAGATATCTATGTATATATCTATATATATATCTATATATATATATAAATATAACTGTATATAGATATATATATATATGTATCTCTATCTATATACATATCTATCTATATATATATACTATATATATATATATATAAACATATATATATACATATATATATGCCATATATATATCTATATGTTTATATATATATATATATATATATATATGTATACATATATATATACTATTATTTCTTAGTTGACAGCCAAATCTCGTCGTGAAAACCTCATCTTATGATATATATATATATATATATATATATATATATATATATATATATATATATATATATATATATATATATATATATATATATATATATATATATATATCTCTCTATATATATATATATCTATATATATATATATATATATATATATATATATATATATGCATTGCCTGCAATTACCTTTCTTATCAAGGTACTGGGAAATTGCACCAAAACCTGTGCCAGTATCATATACTTAATTGCACAGGCTATCGATATGCAAATTAAGCAGTGTTCATTTCAGTCACTTTATCATTCTTTTTCAATCTTATTCTAAGGGCGGAAACACGCGCGGCTACGGAGTGATGCGATCATTAGCAATCGTCATCATCTTCTACGTGTTCAACGAAGATTACTCCTATCAAAGTTTTAGACAGAGGTCACCACAGACAATACGAGGAGGCGACAAGTAGTCCTCAATGAACGACAAGTAGCCATCAAATATATTGTTTAGTGGCACGAGGCGTTTCTGGCAATCAACAAAAAAAGTGCGAGGAATGACACAATACGGACAGGAAACTTAAACGTCGGTGAGCTCCATCAACTTACGAAATAAGTAAAATGATCGAGTGTTTCGCTATCATCATCATCAAGCGCCATAGCTTTAATGGCAATCAATGATAACCACTATTCTTTTTATCACGCATATTAAATTGAATCAAATAAAGACCTTACTGTATAAACATGGTTGCACTGAATTTATGATCACCCAAAAACACCTGCTCAACATATCACGATATGATCTCCATCGGCGTATGATGGCTTTACGTCCCAATTATGCGTTCAATGTGTGTGAAGGACAACTGATGTCAACGAGTTAAAGCAAAATATGAAATGGCAGTTCCTGGGGCATCAAAAGTATCACTGCATATTGATATAATTGATCATAATGAGATAATAATTGTTTCGCTCCAAATACCCGATGGCTTGCAATCGCTTCTCGTTATTCTCTGCAAATATCTATCTCACCCAGCGTTAGGCATAGCTGTAAAAGGTGTAAGAAGTTATAGCGCAGTAACCGATTCTCTTTTTGTGCACGCTATCCAACCATCACTAGCACTCAAAGTTAAGCTGGCAGGTTATGGCTTGTAGTTGAATATATTTTAAATCATGTATCGATCCCACGGGACGAAAAAACACTGCTAAGTAAAGCTACACCAGGATTGTGATCCTTTACTTTATAAATATTATATTTTCCAATGATGGGCACAGTTGCAGAGGTTAAAGTACAATCGCCAAGTTGCCTTCTATTCACGCGATACAGCCATAATTGGCAGAAGGAACTTTGCTAGATCTCATCATCTCAAACAAAATAAGGGCGACAGTTCATGCACTGCAGTTGAATATAAATCTAATT
Source organism: Urechis unicinctus (assembly GCA_034190875.2). Lineage (NCBI taxonomy): Eukaryota > Metazoa > Annelida > Polychaeta > Xenopneusta > Urechidae > Urechis > Urechis unicinctus. Next base: position 12,213,385 of record CM067349.1, read on the forward strand.
ATATATCGAACCCGTAGCAAAAATGACATTATCGAGTAAAGTGAAGTTAGAATGGTGAATTTAACTATCGTTTAGAGTTGTTTGTTTAATAATTATTACGAATAATGCTCGTCAAATAATGCAGCTATGGCGTAACAAGGCTCGAGGTAATTACCACTACACGCCTTAATGTTTTAGGTTGATCATATCACTCTTTACTTAAGTTGGCTCATAAATTGGTAAAAAAGACTTGTGATCTGCAGCAGATAATACCGCTCTAGAGAAAACATTTTGTTCGTCGCAAATATGTATAATCCTTAATTGTTGTACGATTTGTGTCCTGTCGCTTTTTATTACCTTTATATATCAATCCAGAATCAAATCAGACAGGTCAGACCAAATCAATAATTCGGCCATAGTATACGAACATTAACCAAATTATTACTCAAATTAACTCAAATACGATTAATATATACCACACATCTAAGGAAAAGCACTCTCTCTGTCTCTCTCGCGCGCTTTCTCTCTCTCTCTCTCTCTCTCTCTCTCTCTCTCTCTCTCTCTCTCTCTCTCTCTCTCTCTCTCTCTCTCTCTCTCTCTCTCTCTCTCTCTCTCTATATATATATATATATATATATATTATATATATATATATATATATATATATATATATATATATTTATATATATATATATTTATATTGATATATGTACAATACAGAAGACGTTTGACAAGTTTTTGTACCCACTACATACGACAAAGTTTCTACAATTTGTATCCGAATTATTGTTGCCCTACCTGACGTATATTGGCGTCCCATAACAAACAACATTGAACCCTATTGGTCGGCTTAAATGACAATTACGCTCCGTTGGCGTGCGATGCCCGAAACAGAAATGCGCAGTATATTTCAAAACTTGCAAAAAGTCGCTATCAGTACATTCAGCATGCTGCAAATGAGTGCGTAACATTAATCAACACATGAATACGCAATACCGCAGGGAGATACAATAAAGCCAGTGATTCAGTTATCATTTAGTTTATGGATGAAGGTAGTGCCTTGCGATAGCAGGATAATTAGTTTGTTAGGCAATCATGCTATCCATCAATTTCACAGCATAATTATGCACAGTTAGCATGCCGTTTTCAGGCATTGCGAGATTATCGATTTACGTTCTACTGAAGGATATTCCTATTTCAAACTTAAAAAGCTGTTAAAGTGGGTTAGGTCGGAAGATATTAGCACGGTCTATGGTATTGTTCTTTGATCGTTAGAAAATAACGCATGCAAGGATCATTTTCAATGCTGAAGGTGGAGGACACCCATGGGTTGAAAACATATTCGCCATATTTTAGCCGTATACAAATAAGTGCAAATACGCCTCCCCTTGATTTGAGCTTGCCGATATAGCCAATGACTTAAAATTTAGTCAATCGTTCGTTCTCCTGTGTGTCGTGATTAGAGTTCCTCCGCTGCGAATTAGCGAACAAAAATATGACGTAGGTTTTGGGTCATCTTGCCACGTCCGGCCCGATTGAATAGCAAACCGAAAACTGAAAGATATTATGTTGACAATAATGACAGTATATTTCGCACCCACGGAGATCAGCACTAGGAGACCTCTATACATCGTGACCTGTATAGCTGTTAATCGAATCCGGCTGTCTTAGCAGACGTAACATTAGGTGCTTTTACGTCTACATGAGCTCATGCACAATTAACGTTTGGTAAGATACAAGTAACGTATAATCTCTTTCGGAGCCAATAAACAAATGATAATCGATGCTTTGGGCGATTCATTTAATCAACCATGCGACGAGAATAAAGGTGTGGCATTGGTTATTGCGTCCTACGCAGACGGGATAGTCGACAACTATGAAGCAACTTTCTACAAGGGTGCGCGTAGTCACTTTCATAATTGCATCCACAATCCTCGGAAATGACTGATGCCTATATTCGGTCCAACAATTGGATTTTCAATGTCTGAAATGTCCACATTGTTTACTTGAGGGATATTGTCCTTAATTAAGCTTCAACTGGTTATGTATACCTCTCTCCTAAGAAGATGTCATATGGCCTTACTTATGTTCATAGTGCGTTGCCTCATATTTACAAATTGAACCGCAAGAGAAGACCTCCAGAGCTGATATCGCCTAGTAAGCGATATACAGTTATTGTCCTGTATTCAACTTGGCAGGAATTTTTTCTACATTTTTATATACGGGTCGCCTTGAACCACTGCAGTTTACACGAAATGATACAACGATCTTTGCCAGATATTCACCATCGGCTGACTCATTTAGATAAGTGCCAAAACGCATCTCAATATGTTTGGGGAAAATAACAAACACCTCAACCTAAAATAATCCATTTTCCTTTGTGCAATGATTTTGTTATCTGGATATTCACAAAGGAACAATTTTCTTATTTTAGGCAAATAGTAGCTAAAAATTAAATAGCATTATCCAAGCACACTGATTCATATGAATTTTTGAAAGTACTGAGGGCAAGTATCAACGGTTGGTATTTGAACCCCTTTAATTTTGATGACCTGGCTCGAAGATAAGTTATTTATTATTTAGAGCCACTGTGTAGAATATATTTTATTTATTCATAGCCACTATTTTTTCTACCTTATCGCGACTGGTTGCTGTCGAATGAGCTAGCTGTCTGTAGCCTGTCTCAGCTATGATGTATCATTGAACAAGAAAACTATAACGCGATGCGAAATAAACAGCTGTTTAACAGTTAAGCCTCTTGAATGACATCCTACACTTTGTGTTACTGACATCAGATTCAACTATTGAAGTTTTAATGTCAATAGGTTCGCTATAACATATATCATGCCATTAATTTACCTTTTGTTGCGAATACAGTACTTCAGCAGGCTGTAAATGTTCAAATAGTTCGTTTAATTTGTCAGTCGACGTAGAACATTACTTACATTATCTTCACATCTTGCTGGATTGTTTTGCACTGATAGATTTGTGCTAACAGCACACGATATTTACAGGGCACAATATAAATCAAGCTCTACGCTGCAATACGTTCATCGGTTCTTAATATCGATGAGAAAAAATGACCGGCAAAGTCAGTTGAATGATTAGTTTTTCAAGTTGTTCGACTAATGCCGAGCTCGGCTTCTTTATGATTGCAGTAATAGGCTACTAGAACGATTGTTCAGCTAAAATGGGGTGAACGGTATTTGGGGAAGCCCGTCTTCAACACGGACACATTATTCCGATTGATTCACCTGTTTTCAGATATGGCACAATCTGGGAAATTTGCCGTGATCAAGTGTTGAAAAACAATCATTAACTAAAAATCAAGACACGATAAGTTTCAAGAACCGCCATTTCTCTGCAGACTAACCATTTTGAATCTGGCGTATGTGCACACTATGACGGATAACATTTGGACGCGTAATATAGAGTGTCAGGACGGAGTCATATACTTCTATCGCAAACTAACCGCACAATGTCAAGGCCACAGCTGATTATATCTGAAAGCTTTTATCGCCGACAAGAAGGACCTAAGTTGGTCTAATCGCAAGGAGCAATTACTTCAATCCATATAAGTTTTTAGTTGCTATATCTAAGCAACTATTTCGTCTAAAGATAGTTTTAGATAGAGGTTTGCTTCCATAAAAAACCAATTGCATAGGCTAAGTACAACTGAATAACTGAAATACGACTGATGCCGTATATTCAATTAACTCACATATGATATTAAAGACTGGTTGGTAAATTAATGCTGGTTTCGTGGATGAAAATATTATACTTGTTTTAATTCATATTTCGTCGTTTATTTCGACTTGTAAAGTGACAAAAAATCATAAGAGCATAGTTACGCATCGTTGTATTTCACATTGTGTTCTCCTGTTTATGTAAGAGTCATAATTTGCGTCGAATGATTGCGTGAGTGTTTGTGTGTGTGACAGAGAGTGTCGGGGGGCGGTACGGTGGTGGCTATTATGCTACTTGCGAAATATTCCTGGTACTGTTGAGCCGCATACTAAGGTTCTGGAGATGTGATTTTGGTTGCCACGTCGTCCATCTTTCAGAAGGGCAGGAAATGTTTATCACTTCCCATACCAAATAATATCCCACAAACAAACATGGCTCCGATGTAAAGTTGTTGTTTGTCATTGTGGCGTACTTAAACCTTGAACAGCAGCATAAATATATTGCAATAAAATACCCATGGGCAGCACGGCTATCGTAATTGAGATCGCATTGGCATTGATAAGCTTCCCTCTGCGTACTCAATATAGCTTGCTTAACTCGTACCTTTGTAACTCTGGTCTTGTGGGTCTAACGCGAGAGCTGATAGGCTTCAGTGGTTGAGTGGTACATGTTATCATATGAAACTAAATGAAACCGGGTCCGCACTGTGCATAATTAGCTATGCATCAGTTGCAGCGGAAGGAGTTTGATTCATTGTCACAAAATGCGGATATACGGATATCAGAGGGAGTTCATGCAACTTGTCAGATAGTCTTATTTCGGCCCTAAAGTGCGCGGCATTTCATCAAGCCGGCCGTACCCCACGAGGCTAATTCTTAACTAGATCCGATCATATGGTTAGTAGGACTAGTCTCATGAACGCAAAGTTGAGGTACTTATTTCGCTGAACATTCCAGACTATCCAAACGATGATCATACTTCCCCGTCAGAGATGCTTTTGGTTAAAATGCCTAAATTATCCATGACTAAAAACTGCACTCAATGAACATCCATACCATACTATCCATAAAATTCATTCAAAAATGCATAGGTTGCCAACGTCTGTCAAATGTGTAAAGTTCGTATAGCCGAGTGATCAAATATATAAGTAGTCCCCTCAAGCGTTGGTCTTTGGGCGTAACCGATGCAGGTAATTCAGTTGGCGGGGTGATGCAAACATTTGCTGATGATGCCAAATGAATGCCTATTCCATTACCTCGATCCGTCACCCAAGTAGAAGTTTAGTTTACTTCATATCAAATCCTATGATATTTTTTATAAGTGTAACTGACTTATAGATGTGCTATGCACCGTTCATCCAAACCACCAGTGACGCATCACAGCAATTGCAATTGCCCCACGAGGCTATTATTGCAATGGATATATTTCCGTGCTGCCTAAGCTGATCCCAATTATGATAGCTTGCTTCAAACGAGCATTGCATTGCCTCAAGCCAATATTAAAGTTCAAGGTATAGCTATATCACAAAGAGCTTACATGGGGATATAATCGCCCTCTATATGCAAATATTACATCAAATTGGATTACTAGCTTAACTGGAACCAATTCACATCAACCTTGTGGCTTGAAATAGAAATGTTGACTACGTTTCGATCAATTTGACAGCATCACCACCCTATAGAGTAACGTTCTAAAACACCCACACAACCTGAATTGATTTGACCGAGTATGCATTGTTTCCTCGCTCATTAATCTGGACTAGGTTTATTGGTCCAGAAATTGAAGCTGAGCGGTCGTTTTGCCAAAACTGATGCCTAACAATGACAATAGCAAGAATGACTTTTAATGCTTGTTAAGTCTACTATTTCCGGATAAAGTACCAATCAGCTTTAGAACTAGATATTGCTAGGGTCTATTATCAGTGAGCGTTCTTTGGCATTCGCCAGGCAGCATGATCGTCGTTCATTCCTCGGGCTACAATGCGATGATAACATTGACGCTCATTGTCTAGTCGTCAGGGACTATGAAGTAACAGCTGGGTGCGGTGCTTGGCGGAGCTTTGTTGCCATCTGTATTCAATGGAGCTAAGTTACTGTTCTAAAATTAGGCGGCAAGATATTGAAGCCGCCATTAAGTGATATGCGCAAATCATATTACTGCCTCATAAGTAGCATTAGAGGACATCAGTTTACAGGCATGAACCTGAGCACTGGGTGGACGCCGTAATCAGCCGACTTGTATTGAATATGTCATAAATGCCTTCCTCGATAGCGCGTCTGTTGACAATGTTCTTTGCAGCAAAATGTTATAGAGGTACTGTGTAGTGAGGCATCACATCTATTTGTCATACCTCTAGTTACATGCTTATAATTACTATCCTCGCGCTAAGGGTATTTACCGTAACTAACGGTTACGAGAGCCTGTATCAGCGTTGCACCCTACCAGGTACTGTAAAGCAACCCCAATGGAGGGAATACTTATAATCAATGGATCATATCACTTAGGATTGATTATAACTTTATCAGCATACACAAGGTACGGGGACTGGCCAGGGTGACTAATTGATCCATTTATCAACAGCTGGCTGTCCATCATAAATATTTGATATTGATCTAGCCCAAGTTTGCATGTAAAACAAACGCAAAGCAGGCCCGACTGATGCCACGTGTGTTGAAGAGGCAGAGCCTTGCATTGCCTCTAGATTGACTTCTTAGAGGCCATGTTTAGCTTCAGATAATGAGGTTCATCTTCGAATCAAGAAGCGTCAACATATTTATTAACCGTAACCTATATATATATAAAATATATATATATATATATATATATATAATATATATATATATATATATATATATATATATATATATATATATATATATATATATATATATATATATATATATATATATATATATATATATATATATATATTCATTGCAATTCTAGTGACAAGCATCCCTCGAAGGTGAATTATCATAATTGGTCACCCTATGCGACTTATTTTCAAGGTTAAAACGCCAATATACTTTGAACCTGACATTGAGGAAGATAATAAAAGGAATTGTTTGCCATCGGTTGATAAAATCCCATTTTTCTCGATGTTTGGGCATTGAGTATCAAGACGATGAAAGCCTTTGGGGAAAAAACCTCGACAGAGGGCGTGACAAATAACTTTCCATTTGTCTGGCATGCTAGATTTAAATGTTTGACAATAGCTCAGTAACATACTGAATGCCTGTAGGTCGGGATGATCAAACTTTCACCTGTCACTCATTTTAGTGTTTTTATCAGTCCTTACAAGGCACTTTTAAGGCTCCATTTACAATCTGAATTCAGGTGTTGTCACCATTTCTTCAACCTACCATAGATATATTTCAAAAAGTACAAAGTGCGCCACTTAGTCTGTATCCTTTATATCTGAGTTATGTTACAAATAAAGTTTGTATGGACCTCATTAATGTATACGATATGTAGAACAGATATAAGGGTTGATTTGTTTTCAGAGAATCACAGTGCGGATAAGTCGCCACTTATGGGGCTATTCGTTCACCTTGACAAATCTCGGTCACGACAGAATTAAGAAGAATTCGCGTTGTGACAGCATAGAATAGCTTATCAGCCACGATAGTTCCAGCCAGGTAAGCGAACTCTTCTAAAATCCTACACGACATGCATCATAACTACGAAGATTTTGATTATTAGCATAACTCTGCCTATCGACCTCTCAGTTATTGGGTGTGCATCTTTGTAAATTATACCAATGAATTGTTGCCAACCTTCATCAAGCTTTGAATGATTTATCCAAGGGAGTAGCCGTATCGTCCTTTCAGCACACCAACTATACTATAGGCAATGCTTCAAGAATCTACGTAAGCAATACATACGCATCTATAATCAGCAGTTTTGGAAAGCATATGTCACACACATATGTTCATAGAGATTCGCGTCGCAATATGACAACATAATGCTCGTATTGAGCGGAGATACGCCAGGCAAAGGTTAACATCGGGACATCGAGGGAAATATTCAAAGCACAATCAAAGAGGCTTGCAAATACTTGTGGCTGAACAAACCTTTCAAACAGGCTAGCAATCATTCAAGTATCTCCCTTAACAGCTTACATCGAAACCTGCGTCCCAACCGCCAGCAATGTCCCATATACTATGGGACAATAAACCTTTCTCCGCCATATCCATATTCATGAATAATGCATCCGATAGTTGTAATGATCCGGCAGGGCATCATTGGCTGGAGAAACAAAAGAAGAAGACACCGGCGCTGTCGCGCTCGATGCAAATGATTGAAGCGGTATTATGGTTAGAATGAGGTAGTGTGTGAAGACATTATCGCGAGACTTATCGTTATGCATACACAATACATCGAAACCTGCGTCCCAACCACCAGCAATGTCCCATATACTATGGGGCAATAAACCTTACTCCGCCATATCCATAAAATAGCCAATGATGACAGGGCATGCCCGGATCAATTACGGTTTACTGAATAATATATATAGAGAGAGAGAGGAGATATATATATATATATATATATATATATATATATATATAGATATATATATATATATATATATATATATATATATATATATATATATATATATATATATATATATATATATATATATATATATATATATATATATCTATCTATATCTATCTATATATATATATATATATATCTATATATATATATATATATATATATATATATATATCTCTATATATATATATATATATATATATGTACATTATATATATGCCTGACATTTCTCTCTATATATGCCCGGTAACGACGGATAGCCCTACAATGATTGTGCAAACCATTGCACCAAGCGCCACAAGTCTTTTGCATTGGTTGATATAAACTGAAAACTAACATGTAACATTTGCGGAAATGGCGACGCTTTAGTACAGACTTGCTGGCGGGGGAGTGGGATACATTCGAGAGGTATGAAAATTGAAGCTCATATTTCAGAATCACACCTAGGTATTCTTAAAGAATGTTACAAAACGTGTGTTATTAATAACCATCTTTAATGGAAGCTTTTAGGTTCTTAAACACTTAGGTCTTAAACAATGACGTCAATAGATTAACATATAGGATTAAATTGAAATTGATAAACTGCTGGATATCATAACTACATCATTTGCGCTCCTGGAAAACTTGGCCTCAAGCTGGATGATACATTGAGCTAGGAGGCGGTATAGGTTTGTTTGTCGCGCATGTTACGCAACACACGCCAGTTCAGCTTTTTTAGCCGTGCAATGCCACTTAATTTGATCCTTCGTATGGATAACGATGCGCCTTAGCTTTGCGTTCCTGCTTGAACAAAAGCAATAACAAGGAAAACTAAAACAGAGCAATCAGCGAGAGGAGATTGCTGATACTTGCCTATAGATTGCACTTCGCTTGGAAACAGACAATTGGATCTGACCGACAGGAAGACAAGCTCATTTGTGTTAATTGCATTTGGCTGACAAGAGAGAACTTGTAAGCGCCCCGTTATTGTCGTGGCAGACCTGGCACAAGCTGCAAGTCAATGTATTGTACCACACCACTGCCACGGGGTACAAACGGACGCACGGCGTGGTTTATAACGGGGCATCCTTACCTCAGTCATATTGAGCAGCATCATTTATAGCAGCTATGTACGCATAAAATCAATATACTCATTGTTGCATTTCACACACAATGACCAACATATGCCTAAAGGACAATCCCCTAACCATTCAAATATTGTTTAATCAACACAACATTTTTCGGCAGTATGTTAGACTGCATGAAGAGAAGGACATTCCCTGAACAATTCTAAGGTATCTCAGTCAGCGCTACATACGGCTAGACACCTACAGGCTAGTGTCATGGACCTTTTTGGTGTTGAATGACCTTATTCATGCATCAATTCCCTTTACAACATCTCATGGTTCCTATAGCTGCTGTGAAAAGGCTTTGCTGTACCTTTCGTAAATAACCCACGGGAATGTTATCTGCGCTAAAGCAGCCGGCTGGCTGCCGTCATGCCTCCCTTTACAAAATGTGGTTCCTATTGCTACCAGCCTCATGTTTTCCTTTACAACACTGGTTCCTATAGCTGCAGTCGTCATGCTTCCCTTTACAACACTGGTTCTTATTGCTACCGGCCTCATGCTTCCCTTTACAACACTGGTTCCTATAGCTGCTGACGTCATGCTTACCTTTCCAACACTGGTTTCTCTAGCTGCTGCCGTCATGCCTCCCTGTGCAAAAGTGGTTCCTATTGCTACCAGTCTCATGCTTTCCTTTACAACACTGGTTCCTATAGCTGCTGTCGTCATGCTTCCCTTTGACAACACTGGTTCCTATTGATACCGGCCTCATGCTTCCCTTTACAACACTGTTTTTATTGCTAACGGTCGCATGCTTCCCTTTACAGAACAGGCTCCTATTGCTACCAACGTCATGCTTATCACAATCATCGTTAAATGCCCCAATGCGTTATCATGGCAGTTTTTGTGCCATGACTGACTAGTGATGCATGTGATTTTTGTGGCTGTCAACGATTACCAACATCACCTGATCGTAGTTATTGACGAAAACGTTGCTCTCGGTTTGTAGGTCTTGTAACACAGGCTGAGCAAGACGATGACTTTTTCAGTGCTTTTAAACGTTTCTCAACCGCAATGCAAGATAGTCAAAAAACAAATTTGCCTAGCTGACGAGACCCATTCATTTGTAACTGTAACATGACGGATGGGCGACGATTGGGTGAAATAATTAGGCACGGGTATGCTTGTCGTGTTTGGAACTTTTCGTCAGTTATCAACTTACCTTCTACAAGCGTGTATTCCATGGTGTAGAATAGCGGATTTTATGCGCCTCAGATGCCTTAAACGATATGGAAACCACCCATGATTGTTCCGACCAGTTTATACATTTGAGCACCCGTGTTAAAGCATTGTTAAGCAGCCCAACTGAATGCAAAGTCTAGACGCATTAAAAAACAGTCTGGCAATAAATATGCTCTCTATTACAATGTATATATTGAGACAGAACATGAAGCAGTTATCACGCAAGCTCTCTATTTGTCGTACCAATTAGTATCTAATGATTCATAAAACCGTAACCATCTGCTGCAAGGACCGGATATACTCAGTAACACAAATACATCAATTCAAAGGTGTTCGTGAACATCAATGAGTACGAACCGGCGAACAGCTTAATGAAAAATGTGACATCATCGGCCTTTAGTATGGGTTCAAACGTTTAAATGCTGACAATATTTTTAGTAGTATCTTAATGTAATGCAAAGTGTTCACCATTCGATTCGATGTTAAGCATGCCTTGCAAAATATCCACGGGATCCCGTGTAGCTCACCACATGATACCTTTTCTTAAAACAGTTATACACTGACGAGCACCAGTGATGCGACGAATAACACGACGTGTGGGCTGCATGCTATCATAATTAAGACAACAGCTGGCTGCAGGGTTGACTTTTCATTGAATGAATACAATCAGCCCCATTACATTTCCTTACGTTCAAGGTTCATAGGAGTGTTGTTCTAGTGCAAATGTTGAGAAGCGTCAGAGGTAAGAAGGTGCATTGTGCAACACTAAACAGCAGGTAATCATTGCTTGCAAACCGGTCAACAAATAGGATCAAAAGCTAGTTCTCAAGACAGTGTTGGTATTTGACCTGCTCCACGACTAACGACAAATCACAGATAGCTAATATTATTGTGCACAGCTTTATATGTTGTTTTTGTCATGTCAAAGCTGGTTCTCAAAAGCAGATTTTGCTGTGTGTAGTGTGTCTCCGCTATAATGTATACAGTGCACAATATAATAGGACATTTAACGGAAATAACACAATGCGTAATAGCAGCTCTTACATATAGATGATTTGTGCTTACAGAGATCCATTGTAAGGACGTAAAAACACAGACTTTGAAGCAAATAAACCACAAACGAAACCGCGCAGTGTTGTATGGCTTAAACCCGTTCCATGCTGCTTCAGAGAAGAGACATTGTCTTAAATCATAATCACAATGTGTGCATTGACCTCAAGATTAACTAAATGAGCCCCTATATGCCGCCAGCCAAATATTAAATGCATATTTGAACGGCTTGTAGCATCTACAAATTTCTCAGCTACGATTAGACCGTAACTGACAGAACAGACAGTGACATCGAGAACCTGGTGACGCGCATCAGTGTGAGGGTGGATTATCATAACGGTGTAAGGACTTGTTAAACTACAAGGAAAATTGGATGAAATGTCAAGCGTTCTGGACAACTGCAACAATACACCAGCCAATTCGTCATATGCAAATGACCAATGTAGCATGCCAGGAGGCGGTAATTGTTCCCAGAAGTCGTTTAGTCTTCAGTATTTCACACATTAGAATCTTTACATGTGGCCCTATGATATGATATTGATTTTAATGAATACGCAATGCATAATAAGCATTCTGCAATCAGCTGCGCTACACGGATTAGTTCGTATAGTCACCGGTATTGTGAGTTGGTTGTTGAACGTCTTAAAACGTAGTATTTTATATAAAATTTGACTAAATCCTGCTTTCAGTAACAGGCTAATGTAGCAAGTGGCAAGCTATCATGGGATGAAGCTATCTCTCACCGAGAGCACAAACGACGGATATAATTCGATGACCCTCTTACTTTCATTAAAACACAATATGGAAACATCAACTTGATAAAGCCTCCTATGAAAAGCAGCGACTAAGCATCCAGACTCAATAAGGCTTGAGAACAGTCACTACTTTGCAACCAACTACTCACTATTTGGTGTAGATAAGAGCTGTACACACACTAACAGACAACATTCACGAGCGTCGTTTGGTGTGTGAGGGTGATGTTAGTTATTTATAGTCGAAAACTCACCTTGCAATTTCTTACAGCTAATACTCACTTGAAACCTCCATGGACTATCTGTACAGCTATATCTAAGTCAGATAATTCAACTGGTGTATTTGTATGAACGAAGCGACACCTTTAATTGATATCGGTTCTCTTTGCTATACACAGACAATCATGTGACTCAAAGCAGCGGTTTGCTTCCCATAACTCACTTGCATGCTTAAAGTACATCAAATACCTAGTGGTACTTTAATACCAAAGATTGCCAACCGATGAGTGGTACAGAAGATTGCCAACCTGCAGATAATATATTACAGTTCGCATTATTCTCTACATGGTGTTCCTGGTTAATGTTGACAGATACAGCGTCGTAATGCATCTTGAAGTTATTGTTAACGCATATTTGCATATAAACTGTGTTAGACATGATCTATGTTGTGCTGCCTTGATATAAGTAACGGTATAGTTAGATTAAATTGTAGATTTTAGTGGCGTCCTTCGTTTATCTGTGAATGGAAGGGAATAACATCTGGTCATAATATAGAACCTTTTTCCTATACTTCCTGTGATTCTACGCACAAACATGGCTCCGGTTTTCCATCACATTATCCTATCTGATGCATTCCCCCTTTTATCGCCACGTGAGCCCCAGTGTGGTGTACTTACATCTTACAAATTAGCTAGCTTACATACGACACAATTGGTATATAGCTGGTCGACCGAACTCGTCAATAAGATTGCCTCTCCATGGATTAGCATTTATTCGGGGCCATAAACTACTTGCTTAACTTGCTTTGTACCCATGGCGATTGGTGGTAAGCGCCATTGGTTGAGTGGTACAATGTAAAGAATTAGCTTTGCATCAGTTTCGGTGTAAGGGTGTCATATCGTTTTAAACATTGTGCGTCTAAACTTCATCTATTGCACAAAGCTAACTACATATTTATTCAAGAAAGCTGATTACAACCTCATTGCCTAACTCAATCTACCTTCAGATGTAAACAGCAAAATAGAGAAACTATCTGGATTACATCCTCGGCCGGAATAGATAAAGCGCACCATGCATGGAAACGTTTGACATTTAATTTGCAATAATTGACAGGTTGCTTTGGTAAGATGCAGGAAGCATTGGTCATATTGGAAATGAACAAATAATTCCGATTATATAACGGTGTGCATACAGATATGAATAGCACTTCTGATCATACATGTTGAGCGTTTCATCACAATCAGATCCAAATCGATATTGTTCTTAACATCGCCATCGTTGACCAACATACCCACCTTATAAAAACAGCTGCCAACTAATTCAATACCTGAAGAGAAGTGATTTCAATTACACATAGTACCAATTACACATGATACCAGATAAATTAGGTTAACCGAATAAAGTACACTTGCTTAGATGCCCTACCATAATTGAAATTCTGGGCGTAACATGCCATCCGAGCTTGAGATTGACGCAGGGCATTAATCAAAAGAGACTGCAGCTCATATTGCCTGCCACGCATACGCTAGAACTACAGCATGGATAAACAAATATTGCATTATAAATGAGAAGTGGTAGGGATGAAATATTTCCTTTGCGACTTGTATTTTCTGCAATTGCTTATGTACATAAGGTGACGGATTGGAATTTACAATCGAATTACATTTCGTGTGTATAATGCATTTCACGACAGGCTCGTCCAATTCGAGCCTTTGTGGAGAGAGTGTAGTGTAGAAACAGCTCATTCGTGAAAGTAGAAACAGCTCATTCGTGAAATGAAAATAGAACCTTCGGCAAATAAGTTAGACGGTCGTCTACCTCTGCTGCACAACACATATATCATGACACTTTTGATCACTATCCACAGCGCACTACGGAAATGTTTTTAAAAATTAAATCCTCGAACAATGGTCACAGTTACCTCACGTTTAATGTGCAATCAGCCCGGGAATACAACTGTGCTAAACATCTACAAAGGGTACCACAAGCATGACAAAGCCACCATAGCACATTGCACATACGTAACATATGTGTGAAATACATATTTAATTTCGTCAACATAACGGAAACTGGTTTACGAAGCGGCCGCTTGAAGAGGATGCTGCTTGGCTTGCAGACCTCATCTATTTACAGCCAACAATGTGCAATATTTTGACAGGCACAAAGAACAGAATTCCCACTGTTTGGAGCCAGACACGTTCCACTCATACACAGGCAACCTTCTGAGAGCTTGGGCACCGGTATTAATGTAAATTATAGATATGCTCGAGGTCGATTTTGAAAATTGTAATTATTCAAAATTATATACTATTACATCAACCTTATCATTAATAGCGCCTGCAGGAATTCAAAAATGCTTAATTGTTGCCCTAGTAGCACGTGATTAGAGTTTGTGCCAATTCCAGCCATATATGTTGCAACCCCTACATAAACGCTCAATATGCCCGATTTAGAAGCAACACTCAGGCTAAAATTTTAACAACCGGAAACATTTCCCCGTGGAGGGACTAATTGACGTTATGAACCTACCTTTGCCTTAAACTGATGTGTTTTGACGTGAGTTCATGGTACATTGCCTATTATCGACAAAGAAACCATGATAGCGGTCCATTTGCGTTTTTGTCGTTTATGAGCGCAATAAAAACTTTTTGTCCTCAATTAGGCTTAATAGGAAGTTCTGTTAGATTGTATAAACGGCTGGCCGTGAAGCTTCTGCAGTTGACACTATATAGAAGACACCGAAGGGATCTTTTAGCTCTACGCTTTGCAATGTTTTATATGGAGAACACTTCGCATCGGTTTATAGCGTGCTCGACAGATCTTTATTGCCCGTGGCCGCATTTAGATAAGAGCCGAAACGTATCCTCGTAATGTGCCGGTCCATAAAACCGCACAACTGAGTCTTTCTAACCGAGTGTAGATGTTTTGGCCAAGACAATAAGCTATCTAAAGGGGAGACCACAAAGCAACTAAGAAATAACAGCTGTAATATTTCCCAATTTTCTTTCATAAAGAGAGCAATTGCAAGGACAGTTGTAGTATACTTACTTTTGGATAATCCACAATTGAATTGATTGCCCAAATTGGTTTACTTTTGCCTTGTACTACGTTATTTGCCTGTGCATTTACATCACGTCCGTTTTGTGTTTTTAATCACATATAACATGACGAATATATGTTGTCGTAGCATTGCGTTTGTGCCTACTGGGGATATGTTCAACTATGCCGTCTGTTAAATCTATATTACTCTTTAACATATATAGTGAGCTTTCAACTCAGGGGCCGTGTCTAACGATCTCTAGATGCATCCGCCTTTGTTGTTCTGATACTTTGGCCTAGATGCTGATGAACACAGTACTGCCTCTCCCATATTGAGGAATAGTGGAGATTTAGTGACGGTGAGCATCGACAGCGAATAAATATGCCATCAAGTTACGCGAGATGTTTTTCTTTGATGCAGGACGAATGTTGTTCTCGAGATTTATAATCCTGTGTACCATTAAATAACTGCTCAGAAGTCTATTGCCAATCAGTGGGGCTGGCATATTTCTTGGCTACATAGTGTAATGAGATTGCAGTGGAGCGTTTGCGCGGCACATTCTTTTTAACAGATCCTGATTAGAGTCAGTGCCATGTGATGTCCATTTCTATCCCTTCTGTTTGCACGGAGAGCCACTTCATAGAGTTAGATCGTAAAAGGACTGGTTGGTAAACATATTCATATCATCGGATGATACTTGCCTGTATGTGCCATAGAATGTCACTTAGTGGGAAATCAAGCACAAGCTGCGACGCTTTGATAACATGACACCAGGCAATTCATCATATATCACAGACCAATACATCTTGTCAGCATGTTATTGTTCTCATTTGATATTAACCACATATCATGGGTATATGTCGCAACAGAGTTTGACCCATCCCCATATATTGCTGGTGCTTTTTACTGATTTGTTAGCTTGCCGTACACGAGATGCAGTGTATAAAAAATTTCTCTTCTCACGTTATCTACGCTGATTGGATGGTATTATCAATGAATTATTCTCCGACATCGCCAGTTGTATATAAACATTCAAACAGCAGCGCCGTTTTCTTAAAATGGTGCATTTCGAATTTAGATACCTCAAGCTTCCAGTAATAGGAAAATGCATCGGTACGTTGAAATGGGGTGAAATATGGGACCAAAACAACGGGAGTGAGTTTCTTAAAGTTGTTTGTTATTCATCCTCTTCCATATTAAACTCCTGCTCCGGGGTAATGCAACGATTGGCACGCTAAATATAGGTGAAGGTTTTTGCTTGAATTTGGCTAGATATTAATCAGTCATATATCGTCCAACCTGGAACACTTCACTCGATATAGTCTTTGAAGACACACAACGAATAAGCACCCGGACTACTATGCATGTTTGAAATGTTCGATACTATTAAGAAACATTGGTATAGCTTACATATATACAAATTATAACAAACTGACTACAACCGCAAACGGAACTGATTGAAATATGATACAAATCACTCATTGATATATTAATGCTGATACGCGAAGCTAAACATCCATCGCAAGTCGTGTAGGGCCGACCTGCGTCTCCTATTTATGTAAAAAGGCATTGTCTACGTCATGTGGACTGGGGCGGTGTCGGCTGTGTGCTTACGAATTAGGCCAATAACTGTTTAGCAGAATACTCATGTCAGCAGGATAACTAATGATGATATGCAATGGTGCCCGTCGTTTCCTTCGCGGAACGTAGATTACATTTAGTACAAGTCATATTAAATAGCATATTTCCTACACTTCTGGAGACCCCACAGCCGGATATGGCTCCAATGTGTAGTTTCCTATCTGATGGGATTGCCTTTCTATCGCCACAGCAGCCCCATCTCGGCTTACTTATACCCTGAATACTACCATCAATATAATGCAATAAAATACACATCGGGGGTCCAGTTATCGTAATTGAGATCGCCTCCGCATTGATAAACTTGCTTATGCGTACATATCTCGTAGATTTATAAACGTCTGGGGCTAAGGCCGGTATGCAACAGTGGTTGAGAGGTATATGGCATCTTACAAACCCAAGTGAAACCATGTTTATTCTGTGCGTAGGTGTGTTTGGCCAGCTATTGCGGTGGCTAACATTTCTCGGTGGTTGAATGGTACATGCTGTTATGCGATACAAAACGAAATCAGGTTCATAATTTATTAGCTATGCATTGTGCAGGTGTATGGATGTCGCTTTGCGGTCAAATTGTGTGACTCAACTGTACGCACACAATACGCTGACTTACGATGGCGTTTGATTGTAGTTGAACTTGCCACAACTTCATGCATGTCCCCACCAGCAGCTACAACTGTTGCTGATACCATCGCTAGATGCTGTGTGGAAGACATATGGTATCTGGTAGCCACTTGTGTTGTCAATTTCAATAATGTCTTACGATCCACCCCATTGCAAGGTGTTGTGTCTGTTTTGTTCTTCATTTTCTGCTGGGTCTTTGCACTAGCCACATACTCTGTATCACTGACATCTTCACAGTCCTCCTCGTGGTCACTGCCAGTGGGAAGAAAATTACTACATACTACTACTATATACATGCATCTCTAATACTAAAGCCACCTGTACCACACACTAAACCTCCACCATGTATTTACTTACTGTAGATGAATAGTTTACACACTAAAACAGCTGGAAGTAAATGGTATATACAAAATATACCATTTATTTATGACTAGGCTATGCATTAGTTAATAGTAGTTATCCATATGATGCATCCAATTTGTATTTAAGTTACCTTTCTTTACTTGTGGATACACTGGCGGCTTGAGAAGTCTTGAGTTCTTCACACTGTTTCCTTGTACCTTCCTTCTGTGCCCTTTGTTCTCTTCGGTGCTGAATCCCGAGAATCTTTTTGTCAACACCTAACATGGATGAACTCTTTGTGTCTTGTAACTGGGACCTGTAGAACGCCAGATCTTCAATTGCATTTGCATTCCTTGATGCGCCTACCTTCTCTTCAATGTCAGCTGGGGCAATATTGAATAGCTTGTCAATTGAATCTGAGTAGACTCCACACTTTGTATCATTTTCCTTCAGACGCTGTATTTTTTTCCATTCTTCCAGCATATCAAGGATTTGTTGCTTTATTTTATCCTGTCGCTTGGTTGGCAATGCTGCCCTGTTCCATATTGAAGTTACTTCTTTGGCAAGGTCACCAGCAATGGCACTGTTGGGGTAGTTCTGCGCGGTACCATCTCTCATGCCTCTCCATCTTTTCAGGACATTTTTCTTAGGTGGGAGTCTGCATGTTACGAACTGCGCAGTTGCAGGTCCGACCAGAGTATGAAGCAGTCCTGAAGTACTGCAGCTGCTTCTGGTAACATGCCTCTTTTCATTTTCTCCACTGGTACTGCTTGTTGCACTACAGGTTTCTGCTGGGTTTTCAGTTGAATCATCACTGGAGATTGATCTTTTTGGAGAAGCTTGCGAGGTATCTCTCCTGTGGCGACCACGCTTATGACCACTTTGTGTGGGCAAAGTGGCTGGACAGGCTGGTACACTTGACGAGCATGGTTTCCGTCCACTTCTACCAGATTTTCCAACCATTTTACAGCTACGCAAATAAATCTGCTTGTTCCTGATAATCTGCACTAGTTGCACGTATTTGCATTCACCACCGAACAATCATTATTCTGCAGAATTCACTCTGTGACACACAGTAATTGTTCTGCTGCATTTATGCAGCACCACACAATTATTGTTTTGCTCCTTGCATCTACTGATACATAGCATATTTAAGGTATAGAGCATTGTCACAGAACATGTATAGTTGAAGGAGCATAATACAACAATATTATATCAAAGACCTTTACCACTAATGCCACTTTTGTGTGTAACAATGCGTGTTTTGCATTAAAATTCCCATTTTGGAGTTGTATAAAAGAACACAAATAGTGCAAAACACTTATATTACCATGATAAATATGTTTAGTCTGTTATACTTCACTTACCTTTAAAATTTGTGAGAAAAATCAATATAATATGTGCAAAAATATATATTTTGGACCAAAAATCGTCATTTTTCCAGAAAACGCTAGACGAGAGGGTATAAAATTAATTTTAAAAATCTGAAAAAAAAAAATCAAATGTGATAAGGGCATCATTAGGCACAAAATAAAACCCTAGCATAAATGTTATGTTCCAGCGTACATGTGGCGTGTTTCGTCCGAGTTAGCTCAAACTTGGTATATATTTTAACTTAAACAACAACAACCTCCCAGACAAATGCCGCAAAACCAACTGCAACTCTAAAAGTAATTTACATACTGTTTTGACTTGCTTTTAATAGCACACCAGACTCAAATAATTACACGGGGGAATAAAGTACACTGACTCGATTTGCTGATGCTTATTGAAACTTACGATGTATACAACCCCCATCATTGATTGACACCTAGCAATCGTTCAGAGCAAATGTGAATCATAGTTCCCGCCATACCTGCAATATTATATTGCTAATAGTGTGATATAAGGTGACAAATCCACATCCAATGGCTGCACTCATTAAGTGCACATTTATGTTCTATATATAGGCGTCTAGTATGCAATATGAAAAACTATTTTAAGAGGAATATACATTATGTGTGAGCCTTGTCCGCTAATGCATTGACAGAGAGACTCTCGCATATAAACATCCAGTTGAACACTTCAATAGTCACGAAATAGCAATGTTAACCAATGGTGCGTATGAGCATTGATCTGTTTTTCATGTGGTATTTTGCGGTATATATTGTTCTAAGGTAACCGGCATATAATATACATCTCGTTCTAGCTGCTGTGGATGATCGTTTCCTAACCATAGCTAGATTGCTTTTCCTAATGCTTTGTCAAACATTTAAGCGCACATGATCTATACATCGGTCTGTTTGTACCACGCCAACTCAAACACTGTAGAGTGGAAACATATAATCGCTTAGGGCGAACATTAGAACACAAGAGGGGGGGGGGTGCAATGCATTTGAAATCGTTACCTACAGTACCGGAAGAATCGTATAAATGTGCACATAGCGTGATAGAACATGCTTAATGCCCAATCCATGCATGCAAATAAATAATAGCGACTTATAACCAGCCAGTGCAGTAAGATGGTTGTATACAATTTAACTTATGCTATCTCTAAGAATCTATGACTACGATTATTTTGTTATACGACACAGTGCGTCCGCACAAGATCTGCTCCTTGCTCTGGCAGCTATTTTACCCATATACAACACTATACAAGTTAATGCGATTGCGAAACGTTGAAATAAAACTCTCTACATTGTGGCTAAGATATGAAATGTCATTAGTCACAATCAAGTTTAAGCATTATCCACACATTATTGTGCCATGAACCGGGAACTGCATTTAAACCCGCATTTGCGTAGCTGCGGCAGACCAGTCTAGTGGTTGCATCCCGTTATGATAACAGAATTGCCCAAACGCATCGCTGCCTGGTTCTCTCTTCTGTGCATCAAACATTATTATACCCGTTCACAAGCCGCAGTATTCTATAGACGTAGACATGATCTCTGAAGACGGAGCTACGCTGCATCACTCGACAGCAATTTTGGCTGTAGACTTAGCAACGCTTCATTACTCAACAGGTTGAGCAAAGCTATATTACAAAACTGTAATATTGACTGCAGCTTGAGCTACGCTACTTTACTCGACAGCAATATCGACTAAAGGCTTAGCTACGCTACATTACTCACCGACAATGTTGAATTGAATCCTGCTGACTCCAAACCATCATTCATGTGTGTGGTACTAATGCTATATCGCTGCAAAAAGACATAAGATTTTCGATTGAATGACACATGCATTAGGTACGTTACAATATTCAATATACACATAACATAACATAATCGTCATACCAGATCGCGATCGGTCATTAAAGCTGAGTGTATCCAAACTCCAGTGATGTACGCATGGATATATAATACATTCGTATACATAGCTATTAGTCTGCAGCTACTGATCAGTGGCCTTTTATGGCTAATTTTAGTTCCCTACAATGTTAACAACGGCAAGCGTTAATGGTTTCTTCTAAGTTATACTTCAGTTTCGCATAGAGGATTGTTATACACTCGAATAGCACGCTAAGCCAGGCTTAGGCGCAGCTGTAGTAGTGGAGTGCGTTTAGATATGCAGCCGAGAGAGATGTCTCATATGCCAGCTAAGAAGACTTTAATTGCTCCATTAACCATTGATTTACTTGAACAATCCAGTTAAACTCAGTGTACAACCGATGTATTACTTGTAAATCTATCAACACTCAACATATATATTTCTTCGTAACATCTATTGGTTGATATAAATCGCGAGGGACGCCTTTTAACTAAGCTGCAAGAAGTTTCAAATATAATCGGTACAAAATGGATCACTATACAGCCCGAGATTACGCAGCGAAATTTGTCCATATGTCATCTATCAATTTTAGTCTCATATATTATTAACAAAATTATGTTTTGATTTTTTTATCTTGTCTGATTCGTGAAAAGGTTTAATGTTCAAGAGCTACGTAATTCTTCGCTCTCTCTCTTTCTCTCTTGAAACATAGCTGTTCGTGTTTTTTCGAGAGGGAATCAAAAGGCTTACATCATAATTCATTGTAAAATGCCCATTGCTATACAATGAAGTGGAATATAGTTATCAAATTACTCTAATACCAGCAAGCAGGTGACACCTTACTTCAGAGGCGCTTATAGGCAAATCACTGTTCAAAGGTATGACTGCAGAGGTGTGTTTGGAGCCCCTACATGAAGTAAGAGATATTAACTGTTGTTGGTGTTGAAGACAAAGAAGACTGGAGTTCATCCAAAAGACTGCGTGCGCTGCTGCAAATCTGCTGATGAAACACCATTAAAGAGGAAAGTAAAAGAAACTATTGAATGAATGGTCTAACAATACCCTTTTGATGATGAAAATTGATCACAAGCAGCTCATTCTTTCATGGTTGAGCTTCACATGGTTCTATTCGATTCACGTTTTCAATTATCCATTAACCCGGGCAATGGGAACCACACTAATCCCTGCTGGTAGATGCTGTAGATGAATTTGAATAGTGTAGTTCTCAGTAACGGATACATTAGTGCCATCCATGAGTTAAGATCATTGACTACATATCTGATACTCTTGTACCTTAGTTCGGCAAGCCTACTGCCTCGCAATACAAACTGCTGATTATATATTACTACCTAAATCACTTGTTGAACAACACCTACAAACTGCTTCGTCATCGTAGAATATATTTTGACACAGACGATTATGACCAATGTAAGTAAGCATACATGTTAGCTACCCGCTAACACTCCTGGGAAAAGTCCGAATAACAGATATGGCTGGCTCAAAACATCAAGGCAAATTTGGTTGCATTTTCATCCGCGCTTTAACAGATAAACGCAACCTATCACAACGTCCTCTATAAGTTGACACCTCGTAAAAGGCAATGTATATAGCCAACTGTTGACTGCTGACTGTTATTGCGAGGCTACACATCACTTTTACTTTATAAGGTGTGTTTATAGCTGCCTTAGTCAAATCAGTGTACCTCATGGTCACATTACAATTCAGCAGGGCATCTATCAAACGTTTAGCAATGGCTACACTTCCTAGCTTTCTTCACACGTGTTATACTCTGTACAAGTCAGCCATTGCTATCACCTACCCAAATATAATGCGGCATTGAGTAACTCCTTGGGAAAACTCTCTTCAAATATGTGGCAGCGCCCAATCTATTGGTGCAAACACACCTTTCGCTATCTCTTACTCAGGAGCTTGCGCTGATGTGACATAGTGCCTTCCGAAGGTATAGGGAGGTCTATTAGTTCTTCTTGCTCAATTATACTTCCACGTATTGGATTTAAACTGCAGAATTATCACGATGAAAAAACATATTCGCTTAACATTCTTGGAAGTAGATAATCCCTAATTAACGTCCATCATACAGATAACGAATTGTTATGTATTTGGTGTAGCCACCAATGTGTATTGGAAGACATTAAATGATTAACCTGGAATAGTAATGAAACGCTGCTTATGGCTCTTTCAGCTGACGACTTGGTAGGGGTAATTCACGCTCATGGTCGGATGTATTCCGGAGATGAACATCCGTTGTGGGAGAAATAACGGTTGTGGGCTATTTGTGTATGCTTGAATTTATTCCTAGGCATCTCCTGCAATGACAGCTAAGATGCGTCTGGTTGTATGACAGACTAGAAATCGATATGCAGCTCTTGCAAGGGTTCGCGACTATGGAGTTAGGATTAGAATAGTACTAGCAAAGTTATTCCCCCAAAAGCGTAAAGATGCATTGACCATCATAATGGCCACGAAGGGGTCCATGTTGTCCCGGACGTGTCTGTTGCAAGGCCACCCTTTAGAAGGGCTCTGGGACTGGATGCATTAACTGAAGTGGCTGCGTATGACACCAGCTAGACCTGAATAAGAATTCCAGATTTATAACTCCCTAATCTCTTTGGGGGGTGATTTTAAATACCAGAGGTACTAACTACCACAATAGGGTGAAGAAATCAATTTACATACGCTGCTAAAAATCCCAAGTGAAGCCATACACGCAGAATAATATATTGTCGGATATAACCGCTTTGAAGTCTGAATTGTGGACGTATCATAAGGTAAGGTTTATTGGAGTCACCTAATACAACGCTCCATTAAGGCATAACAAAGTGCAGTGCTGATGAGCCAAGCAATTAGGTTAAATAAAGCGGCTTTAAGCTACATACCTGGCTTTAATCACAATATTCGTCAGTATATGTCTACAAAGCGAACGAACCAGATGATATCTCAATTACACTCAGTCAGACTTTTTGTTTGATGCTTCTATTATTGCAGCGGGAACTCGCAAAAAATAATTATTGAGTTTGATAAATCCTTACCTTGCGGCGTTCGAATCATACCTGTATTGGGTGAGCTTATGCGCCCAAGTAAAGTAAAAGCCTCCTTGTGTTTTCGTGCGTTTAGAACCACACAAGGAAACAATGCTTTGTATGGCATCTAACATCAGGCTCGTATGTACACGCCGCAGAAGCTTATAGAAAATGATGTCGTGATTTAAGATTTAATCCTTTTATGTTAACAACTTAATATCTGAGACTATATGAGACTGATGTCAGTGCACTTCATTATCCATGCCGGACCGGCTAGTCATGGTCAATAACATAAGGTATGAAATGACGATTTCAAATAATGTTTAGAATGACGATGGCAACAACAATAAAAAAGATGAAGACAACGATGATGACAATGATGATGACGACGATGACGACGATTACTATATATATGACGACTGCAACACAGCTGGCAGTATCTTAACCAACCCGTCTAACCTGGCTCCAGGGCTGTCACAAATTACATCTTATAATCAAAGCGCTCATATCAAATAGGCTATTTCCTGCTGCATAGTTGGTATCATTATATATACCTAAGCCATTGCTTTTGCAATAAATAGATAAAAACTCAGTTACTCGGGTCCAAAACAACTCAATGCTTTGGGGTATCGGTAATTTGTCACTGAGATTACATGTTATCAAAAGACCGCCATCTCTTTCTGAGATAATATGGTTATAAAAATGGCCGCTATCATGTCGATTGAAATAAGTATGATCGATTAGTATCATGTGCCCTCAAAAGTAGCAGTTCGAATGCAGCGTATATCCCAAAATACGACATAAAAAAGAGTAGACACATTCGATTTAAAACGTTCAGGAAAAAAAGTACTTTATCGTGGCATTTGATATTACTGACCAGTCATTCGCAACACAAAAAGAGCGATCCCGTGAAACTGAATGTTAGGCTAATATATAAAATAAACCCATATAGTAATTTCCCTGATAAGGGCCGTATAAATATATATCAATATAAAAATATATATATATATAGAGAGATATATATATATATATATAGATATATAGATAGATATATATATATATATATATATATATTATATATATATATATATATATACATATATATGTATATATATATCTATAAATATATATTTATATGTATATATATACATAGATATAAAGATATATACATAGATATAAATATATATATATATATCTATATATATATATATCGCTATATATGTATATAATAGATATCTTATATGTATATATATATATAGTGATATTCTCTCTATGTATATATAATATCTTATTTGTCTCTCTCTATTTGTATCTTTCTCTATACAAATATATAGAGATGTTTATATATATATCATATATATATATATATATATATATATATATTTGGATATATATAAATATATATTTATATATTATATGTTTATATATATATAAATATATATAAATATATATATATATGTGTGTATATATATATTTATATATAAATATATATATATTTAGTTATATATATATATAGATATATATATCTCTATATATATATATATATATATATATATATATATATATATATATATATATATATATATATATATATATATATATATATATATATATATATATATATATATATATATAGTAGTGCTAACAGTGTTATCTACGAATATAGATGGAGCTATCTATACATTCACCCGCTTTATTGTAGCAGATATATTGGTACATGGGTTAAAACAGACATCTTTTGATGACAGATCAGCACCCCTGGGCACGATATATTCTGATTACATGGGGTTCAACCATTCCAGTTGATCGCCCATCTCTTTGTATGGCTTTAGAAGGGATATTATATCTAATCCACTATATGGCGAATATTAATAGCAACCTTTGTTTTCGGTACTGTATTTTCCGTTTATTATGCAGTATATTAACATATGTGCCTATAAAATCCTCGCCCATCATTGTTGTTGCACTATTCTTATTTATTCCAGGTAATGTTGACTGTTACTTTCGACCACTTTTTCTTGTCATTTGTCGTACGGAAGAAGCAAGATGCAAATCTCGCCTTAATACGTAGTTATGTACGAACACATATAGCCGCTAGAAATCATGCTATAACTTTTGCTGTGCCATTACTTTTATAACGAAACTTTTATATGCGAAACCGTATACGCAATAGGTGTATATAACGTAATATTGCAACGTTGAGCTGTCTTATGCCTTTAATTTCGTAGCGAGATCACCTAGATATGATGTATGTCCTTCCGTCATTTCGGGTTGTCTCTCGTTCGTCGTTGTATAGTTGGAGTGATACGATATAACAACCACCTTGCGTTGCTGACTGTGTCATTCCATAGTTTATGATACATGATAACAGCCACCGTGTGCCGCTGACTGTCACGTTGTTTGAGTTAATGATACCGGATAACAGCCACCATATATCGCTGACTGTTCCGTTGGATTTAGGCTAGTTAGAGTACAAAAACGAAGACCTTATGTAGATGAGTAACAAACAGTCGCTATCTTCTTCATTGGATGACACCTGGATGAACAATGACAACATTTAACATAGCAGATAAGCCAATGCGTTCACATTATCCATTGGCCGCTATTTACTTGCTTGGCTCGTCACCGGATCATGAGGCCATGGGCTAGACATAAACTGCAATGTTTATCTACAAATGAAATTTAATCCCTTCACTAAATCATGGCCTTACTCAAATAGAGTTCTTATGATCATCTGAAATCGGTGGAGCCTACTGCCCCGCATACCTTAATTATTCGCCTGACTGTGAGGTATGTGAGCTCTTCAAGCGCGGTGATTTGTATGGCCCTGATACGATAGGATACTTGTGATACTCATATTAAAATGCAGTTGAATTTTGATAATGGATGTGGCGGTGCACTTTCTAGGGTGGTGTTGCCCTGCCGACCGAAGATACAATTGACATTACATACAGAACTTCAACAATTCAAAAGACACCGAGCGTTAAATGCATGAAATCCTGAAGCCCCATGGTAGCTGCTGCAACATATAGCAGTTGTACCGATCTTCTGCTGTTTACTCAAAGTTTTGTAAGCACGCAACACGTACGATAAGAAAGTTAGTCTAGCTCCCTCCTACACCCCAACTGCGATATGCTGGAATCAGCTGTTGTTTTGGCAGCCATTTAGCGTTTCTATTAAAAGCAGTGATTACATTCTGCTGCAACACCCACATTTAGTGCTACAGGTGCGTTCTCGAAATCTCATTGACTAAAACAAAAAGCCTGAAATACTCGATGGGATGACGTGCCTTGTTAGCAAGTCTTTATAAGCGAGCTATCAATTTAAACTTGACTAATAATTGGAATATTAAACATGGATGCGTTTACCTTACCGCCAAATGTCAACGATGGCTTAGGGCAGTTTTTGATATATGTAACCCATGGCGTTTATCAACTTTCAATAACTATTGATTACACGAGGCCTATCTTGAATTTAGTTTGGCAAGCAACTTTCAATAATCGAAGATCACACGACTGTTCTTGTGAGTTAATGGTTATCGATGTCAGCAGCACTCATTGTCATTCCTGCGATTTCTGATTTCCATTGAATCCAGTTTAGCATAATTCTGGGGTGTAAATGCTGCTTTCTATCCCGCCATTGAGAAAGGTAATAACATATGTACACTATCGAGGAGTCGTTACGGTATTGCAATTCAAGCGAATTTGTGCTGCTTAAAAGTCACACACATTTCCACGGCAGGTTTGGTGTTGGAGCACCCACTCCATGTTATAAATTCTTGATTTGTACTTTTCGTTTCCGTAACGCCATTGACGCCAGTTTCCCAATTTGTC
This sequence comes from Urechis unicinctus, assembly GCA_034190875.2. Classification (NCBI taxonomy): domain Eukaryota; kingdom Metazoa; phylum Annelida; class Polychaeta; order Xenopneusta; family Urechidae; genus Urechis; species Urechis unicinctus. Next base: position 12,241,681 of record CM067349.1, read on the forward strand.
ATGCCCTTTCGGTCGCTGCAAAGGCTGTGTTAAAAGGCGACATAATACAGAGGCTTTAAGAATAACCTAAGCAACAGCTACAATTCAAATAGCCACATAGGCGAGGACGCGTCAAATCATCTCCCTCCACGCTTATAATTCAGAACGGAGAAGAAACGGATGATAATTAAGCACATATGGTTACGCACACACACACACACACACACACACACACACACACACACACACACACACACACACACACACACACACACACACACACACACACACACACACACACACACACACACACACACACACACACACACACACAAACACACACACACACATACACGCACATCACATAGATTGCTGTAAAACAACGATGCAGATGATCATACATGACAGATCAGCGGCATGCTTTACGAGCCATGCAAACCCTTTCATTGTTAGGGTCAGGCGTGCTGAACTCTCATGTAGTGTTTTAGCTACGGTGATTATAATTGGTAACAACACGGATATGAATTACAATCATTGTATTAGAAAACAGATTGATCATTTATTAAAGTGTAATTTGATAAACAAGGTCATTAAATATATCGTTACCTACTTTTCTTTTACATAACCAGTAATTCAAAGCTTTCTTGACTATTACTTCTGCTCAACGGCTGTTCAGCCAGTTCGCGTTTGACTTTCATGTACTGAAATTCATATTGCGCTGCCATTCTTGTTTGATTTCCATGCAGTCAAACACGGTAATAGAGACCGCGCAGACAATTTTACCGCGATCTGTTAATACACGCATGACACGTACATGCGTCGGTTTAGTTTTGGATGGTATTTAAACGATTGCAATCGTAGAGGTAAAGTTATGATCCCAATATGGACAGTTGTCGTGAATTTTGATTTCTCCACATCATGAACTGAAGATAGCCCTCTATTTCTCATACATGTCATAGCTTAGTTCGCCAAACTTTGCAATCACTTTCGCAGCTACATGAATTTAACTCACAAATAGTAGTAGCCTGTTATACGTCATACAGCATATTTTCGCAGAGAATGCACAACAGAGGAAAACCCAAAATGAAACTATGCAGCTTTGATGCGATGTAATATGTGGAATGCTTTCTGACGGACAGTAACGTTAAGTACACAATCACAATAGCTTATTTTTCTTACCTTCATGATTTCAATTTATTTCGGGAATCTTCAACATTAAGTAATTTACGTTGTATGGTCACGAGATGCTAACTACGCTATATTGGTCAGTTATTGGTAGCAATATTTCTTCGGAACAGCCTTTGAAGCCGAGCACAGCTTGAAAGCCTTTTGATCCATGCTAATAGGACGCGGCATTATAAGGATCAAAATTGGATGCTATATTCATAAATATTAATTCAGAGGATGCTAGCATATAATCCTGGATTTCCATAACAATAACTTTGCATATTGACATTTAGTTGTTGCCCCATGTACGGACGGAGAGGCAGTGATATCGGGATATATAGCGCAAAGATTGAAGTACGGAATGAATATATGTGTGTTGAGGTTCGATAGGACATGGCAGAAGCCTATTGCTTCCGTAAAACCGGCCTTGGCCTCAATACGTGCTTATGCATCGGAAGACATTAATGTTAACCCTTCCAACTCATGTTTTTGAAGGGCTACTTAGGATATTGAAATTGATAGAGCGATACTATCAACTGCTGCAACATTTTTTTTCACAAAAGTTTGAGACTGTGATGTCGCATGGCTCGTTCTGTGAGCTATAGTTGACCCTACACAAAATTAACGCCCAATTAGTGACGTCCGCATCTTCATTACCATTGTTTTATTACAAGAGATTGCCTATTCTTACGAATACATGACCATTGCATCAAGGATTCTTTTCTTAAATTTAAAATAATACATGAAATGCAACGCGAAGTAGCTTACAATAATAGATGTCAATGTCAACACTGATTCCTAGAAAGGGTGGGGGGGGGGTGGCGGATAGTTGTTACCCTGGTTAAACTCAGTGATAGTTGTATCAGCATACATAATTTGGCGTTTTGAAGACATAAGTTATTTTTACATAATGGTATTATGCTTGTTGGAGATAACCCTTGCCTGTCTAACTCGTCACAGTACATTGCTACTATATCAATTTGAGTTACATTGACCGAAGATGTTGCCGACAGATAGTTGGTACAGACTTTATTGCAAATAATGGTCAGCAATGAAAACGTATGAAGTGATATCAGCCGAGCATGTCATTTGCTAAGAAGTAGTCTTTTCTATTGCGTTTCACTGTCCTTGATGAAAGTTTTAGTGGAGGGAACTTCTATATGAAGATTACAAAATATGCGTGTGTATGAGTGTGTGCATGAGTTAATTTCTCCTCCTTATCCACTTATCCGTGGCCATCTTGCGGACGGTCAACCCATTGCAAACACCGATCAACTGCATTTATTGCACCACAAAAATCCAAAATTAAATAGAAGTGGTCACAATAAACACAAAAGCCGACAAAAATGCCGCAGTAGTTTTGTAGGTAAACAAGTTTGAATTCATAATTGGTAACATTATTCACAATATTTGATAACCGTACATATAATGCATTAACACTCATCTTTCACCGATTTAATTTCTATGCGCTCAAAAGGTTTCACCATATCATCTTGACCAATTGAACAAAAACATATATATCTGGATTTATTGCTATATGACATTGTGCTTAGAGCTAAAAAAGAAATGTTTGCACACATTTTCTGAAGCAGTAGTTATATCACCTCATCAGAGAGCAGTTAATGTAACAGAACATATTTGCGGAATCCTCTGCCTACGACCCAAGTCATCTATTTATCAAGCTGCACAATATACATTTTGTGATGCAAGGAATGCTGAGCATCAGCTGTACGAGCTGCGTGATTGCATTCCAAGAACTGATGAGCTGTATAGAACCAATTGGCTCTAACTACATTTGCATCTTCTCTTCGATATTGTAATTACGTCCTACCAACCATCCGACCGTGCATTAAAGGAGATGACTCATAAGAAATATCATATATAATAATTCGGTTGATAAAGACAGCCTTCATCTATACCGAACACTGGAAAAGCATGTTGGGGTTCAATGGATCAGGCTGTTTATAAAGTCATGTCATGTACGCAGCCGGAAGAGACGACCTCATTTACAAATGACAGGTTTGGCTGATATCGCTCCATATACGTTTTCATTATTGAGCATTATTTACAATCAAGCTTCTGTATTAAGAGTTCCTCTTGGGTGAATGTGTTGCGTAAATAGGAACACTGTGATGTACTGTGCCATCATAGCATATTTAGATGCAATAAAGTACAGCAGCGCCCGCAGGGCCTTGGTTTCTATGAAAGTATGGACACATGATTCATTTATTGTCCGTTATAGGAATACAAGTTCGTAGGCAGATAAGACATCTGGTGTTACCCCGTTGCATCGGATCAACGTTTTCCAATTAATCATTACATGTATATCTCACAAATAGATATATCATTCAATTATCAACGTTCATTACGCGGAAAACAAATACAACCCATGGTATAAGTATGAATGCTCATAATCTACCGTATAATTCTTGAATGATGATTGCAATGCACAAGCAGCATCAACAATGCTACTTTAACGAATTTCTTTTTTTATATATACGCAAATATATGTATATATATATATATATATATATATATATATATATATATATATATGTATATATATATATATGTAAATATATATAATATATATATATATATATATATATATATATATATATATATATATATATATATATATATATATATATATATATATATTATATATATTTATACATATATATATTTATGAGTGTATCGTCATTATCGCTGAATGGAAAATGCTTGCATGGGGTGTCTGTTTCAATTGTACCTCTTAAAATGATCTTGTTTTAGCATCTTTCTCTTGATCCCATTTTAACGGCAAAGAGGAAATGAAATTCAGAGCTGTATGGATTGTTTTTCAGCGTTATTCACACTATAAGCATGCATTATCCTGCGATATTTAGAAATATATGTCCTTTCATGCATTGCTTATGTTATAAATTTGCCAATGAGCCAAATTGTACTATTTTGTACTCCTAAACATGCAATTGCTTTGTTGAGAGTTGTATATTTGTGTCCGACTGAATGGGGAATACGCCATATTACCAAGGCGTGTTTGTGCACGCGATCAAACTCTCATTAACTGGAAACAGTTCAGCCAAGGAAATCACCCCGTTATAGGAGTAGTTTGCACGTCTTGACTGGTGGGCAAATACAGTACGATACGGTTCACATCGAAGAGTGATTTGTTGCGCCTGTGCGGTTCATGAGCTTAAGTATATTATGGAAGTTCAGCATCGGTAAGTCGTTTTGGTGTCAATACATAACTCAACTTGGCTCGATCATTTACATCGATTGATATCACCTGTACCAAGCTACTGGCCAGACAGTGCCACATATTGTGAGTATCAAGAAGAACAAGGCAACCGACGAATGAATGTAGTGAATTAATCGAAATTAGCCTCACGTTAGCCTTACGTGGTTGGATGAGCAGTGAATATATTTCTGGTATGATTGTTACTATGTTAACTTAACATGTGTCAGATTCTGTTCACATATTACTTAAATACATAGCTGATTAGATCATAACAGCTGTCAAGGCAACATGTATAGCATATACTTATATGAATAATATAACATATATCGGAGCAAGTATTATTAATGATTGACTAGATACACATTAGATGGATGATTATTCAGCCTACCTTAATCAATAATGTTTTTCATTCGCCCATTCATTGAACATGCTGTGTCTACACGGTATAATGCAAACCATAATCTTCATATCAACATCCATTTATATTGCAGAAGCATCGACTGTAAGCTCATCTGAAAGTGTGACAGTGTCTAACTTCGACCAATATTAGCCAGGTTGATATCATTATAAGGTTTTTATGCTGTAGGCTGTTGATTCAACATTTGAATCTTACTTATCAACATGAATTATGATATTTGGTTAGGAAGAATTTGTGCTGATCAGTGTTAATCTAGTAAGATACTCTGCATCCTGGTTAACTATGATATTTACCAGTGTGACACGACAGAATAGAGACGGCTGTTGATCGACATCTACAACCATTTCCAAAAAAAGGGGTGATTTAACTCAATTTGAATTGCATCCTTGTGAAATGGCCAAGGTGTTAAAAGTTGAGAGTCGTCCGTGGGGTCAAATGTAATATTCATATTTAGCGTCATACGCAATCTACAATGACAACGAGCCTTAGCCGATTATGTAGCGGTGATACCAATCAATGATAGCTGCAGTATTCAACAGAAGTTTGTTTAGATATTCTAATGGTTGAGCTGGAAGGGGGTCTTTCATTTGTGTCGTCGACTGGCAAAAAACAATCTGAACAAAAAACCACAATACGATCATTTCGTTGATGAGCGTCAGAACTGAGCAAAGAAACCTAATTGTTAGATATTCACTGTTAGGTAAGTTCATAAACCACCCACGAAACAATTAGGGTTGATTTGAATTTCACGTGCTATAAAAGGGTATCAAGTGAATCGAAGCGCACCGTGAGACAGGCCACAGAATTATTCGCCTGTAGGAAAATGATATCATGTCAGTCGAGCAAATAATGATGATTATAGTCATTTATTTTCAATAGCAGAACTTCAACAATAAGAATTCTCTGAAACGCTCAAGTGCTAGGTGCTCAGTGCATATATTAGACTCAAATGTTTAAGCGAAAATAAATCGTGACTAGACGGCATCTAAATTAGCTGTATGTCTTAGAAAACTTGGAAGGGTATTCCCTAATAATGGGCCAGAAACACCCTGCCCCCACCGCTGCTCCGCTGCTGACCACGTAAAAATATAGCGTGTCAATATGCATATATAAATTTGTTGTAAGCTTTGGTTAGCCGATCTCATTTCTTTTCATGGAATATAGGGAGTGATACGATCTTCGAGGTACGTTGGTGCATCTTATTTACGGATTTATAGACAAGAACCAGAATCATAAATATAATTTGCTGTATCACTTGCAGCCAATGCAGTGAGTACATACATGGAGTGATGGGATCACACTTTGGATGTCAAGTAATAAGCCTTGCTGCCATGTTATGTATTGGCGCAAAAGAGTCAAACATTACACCGATGTTTTGGGCTGCAGCTGATAGATTTAAAGTATGTTTATTGTGTGACATCTGTCTCGACGAAATTACCCAATATTCTTTTTTTTCAATTCATTTTCAGTTGATATTGACTCATCTATGTTTGAATATTTGCTATGCATAATTACATTTCCTCAATTGCGCTATGAATGTATTCACCCTCAAACACGCTACACAACCTGTTAATTATTTACCGGTCTTTACTCTCACATGAAGGTTTGGGTTATTTGACACATTGTTCACTCTCTCACAATCAGTGAAAAATCATTGCAGTGCAGACTAATACTAAAGCTTTGATTCAGTTTATAACAACCGTGATCTTCTGAATTTATTACAACCTTCCACCCTCTGTTGCGGAGCCTTCTCGTCTAGTTATTTTGCAAGTGGCGCCGTAAGCAATCGATCTTTTTTGATGCAAAAGCTACAGGTCTGTCCAATTAGACTTCCTCAAGAAATATGTGGATTATACGATAGCGGTGTATCTCCGTAATTCTTAAAGATAAATATCAGAATATACTTGAGCGAGTGTTTCATAATTGTGCATCCAACTAGTTCGTAAAGATCCATATCTTCTAAAAATAGCATTTGTGCTTTTCCATTTAGTGACGGTAGGTCTTTCAGAACGTTTTGTCACCACATGTTGTCTTAAATGCAATCAGAGCGAAAGCGACATATCTCTAGTTATTTATCATCCTGCCAAGTTGCGCGCAGTACTACGGACATTGTATTATAAACAGCCTGTCGTTTCTCTAGCTTTCAGCCCCTCTCACAATTAATATTCAGCTTATGGTGTACTTTTAAACCTTATACCATGAAATTAAATGAGATGCATCCCACTGTTTGGCTGCATTGTAGCATAAAGGGAGTATCTGAAAAAATCCGTTAGACTGCCATCATTGCATGGATAATCCATAGATAGATATTATCGTAATGTCTCAGGAGCTGTGGTCTCGAGGTTATCATCATTCGATGCATATAAGCAACACCTGCCAGTCACTTGCAAGCTTCTCAAGCCCAAACGGTTGGAAAAAAATAATGATCAGGATATACGTTGAGGTAATTGAAACAAACTTAAGAAGATGTATCATCTTACATAACACGCTTCACTGGGTGAATGATTGGCAGTTGCTTTATAACATTGAAAAATGCATGAAGGTGGGGATGATGAGACGGAATTTCGCGGCTCTTCTTTGGCTTTATTTAGAAATGAATTCATGCATTGTAACCTTTTCATTAAACGTTACATAAATATATAAGAACAAGCAACAGTGCGCGTCACTAAGCCCGTTATGGCCTGACAATTGGGTGTCAATCGATTTATCCTAGTGCGTAGCCGAATCGCCCACTTAGCGCACCTCGTAACTACCCTATAGGCAACGCTTCAATAATCTTCATAAACATTCAAACACATCTATAATCAGTAGTTTCGTAAAACATATGACACACATCATATCCATAGGGATGCGCGTCGCACTAAGCATTCTGGGTGCTCGTATATAACGGAGACATGCCATGCAAAGGTAAACATCGGGAGCTCGGGGGAAATATTCATAGCATCATCAAAGAGGCTTACAAATGACTGCGGCTTAATAAAACCTTTCAAACGAGTTTGCGATCAATCAACTTATTCCCTGTACAGCTTACATCTGAACCTGATATCCAAACCGCTAGCAATGTCCTCCGGACATTATGGTAATATGCCGGACTCCGCCATATTTATATTCATGAGTAATGTATCTGACAATTAGCCATTCCAATCCCCGACATGCCCTGTCATTATTTGATACTTTGTGCGCAACGAACGGAGGAAGACGCAGGAGGATGTGCTCGCGCAAGACCGCTGTCAGGCAAGGGTATGTCCGCTGATAATTGACGTATTGCTGCTGGCTTAGATATATATTTTGGTTGGATTGAGCTTGCTTGAAGTAGCTATCTCGAGCATCTATGAATTTTTTTAACCTTAATCGATACAACATATACAATACTTATATATGAATACATATTTATGTGATATATATATATATACACAAATGCATATAAATGTATATATATATATACATAATATATATATATATGTATATATATATATTATATATATATATATATATATATATATATATATATATTTATATGTATATGTATTGATATATAAATATATATATATGCATACATATACATATATATATGTATATATATATATTTATATATATATAAATATATATGTATATATATATATATATATATTATATTTTTTTTATATATATGAGAGTATATTTATTCATATTCATTTTATTTGCATATATTGAACATATATCAATATATATTTATATATGTATATTTATTTATGTATCTATGTATATTTTGATATATATTTAGTATACAAATATGTATCGTCAGAAACCTACGCATGTTTCTCGCAAATGGACATGGACAGTTAATATGTTTTTGCTGTCAGCAAGCCTTTGTGTGGCGATCATCTTATTTCACTCAATAACATGTAATGTGCCCTGTGTTTACGGTCACATGGAAATGGTTACTTAAAAACAATTGCCATTCTTTGCTTCAATCGCTTTATTAACCGGACGAGAGCTTCTTAACACTGACATGTACCGGTAAGATCTGTCTTGCCTTGAGGAACCTCCACACGTGTATGCATCAATGTCATATCATTGTAGTTTCTCTCATCATCATCATCATCATCATCAATGAGATCTCCATGGACCGATGGAACACACATCATAACACACGCTCAACCCGATACTCGTTATTCACATTGGTTTGCAAACATTCGACGCCAGGATAAAATGGAGACGCAGGTCGTGAGGGTAACCAACAAGGCAGATCGGCATCTCTTTGAGAGTTATGAAAATTTGCGCTGCGAAACGTCACTTCTAGTATGTATGACGCAAATGACCCGCGGAAAAGTATTCTGCGCTACAGCCGGGCTTATTTGCGTTTTACATGACTAGCCAAAAGTCATTATAAACTATTACAGGGGTAACTTAGGACGCTGATGTACGGGCTAAATACTGCTTAAATGCACGTCTATCACATGCTCTTTATCATTCTATATCTAACGCGTATGGTCATTTACGTTGTGCTTCCATTGACGAGCTAATCACTTAGACACAAGATCGGCTGATCACATTCAGCCCTTCGAATTGGTCCGATGTAAAGTTGTTGTCCATCACATTTGCCTATCTGATGGGATTGCCTGTCTATCACCACAGCAGCCTCATCGTGGCGTACTTTTGCCTTGAACAGTAACATCGAGATAAAGCAATAAAATACCCATCGGATGTCCGGCCATCGTAATTGAGATTGCCTCCATATGCGTACGTAGTGTGGCTGGCTTAACTCGTAGCCGGCATTTGTATGGGGCTAATGCAATGAGCGATATGCAACACTCGCTGAACATAACTGGAAACACGCATGGAAACCAATTTTAAACATTGTACTTATTTGTTTGCAATCGACAATAATAAGTAAGAATTCTCCCCGGTTGTAACGAGATTTCCACAAGGACATATATATTACTTCCCAACGTACATGTGGCGTGTTTTATGAGCATCAGCTAAAAACACGACATTAAACCCTCAAACAAATGCCGCAAATCGCACTTCTACTATCCAAGTAATTAACATCCTCGTTGGACTTGATTTCTTAAGCACATCAGACTCAATTAACGATATTCGGGGAATAAAGGAAGACTGGCTTGATTAGACGATGCTTATTTAAAATAACGCTTTACACAAACCCCCCTTTTTATTGATGCAAGGCATTCATTCAAAGCCAATGTGAATCATAGTTCCCGCCATATTGTATTGTAAACAGCGTGAGATTCCACATCCAATTACTCCACTCATTAATTGCACATTAAAGTTCCGCATACAGGCGTCCAGTATCTAAAATAGGATACGTCGTCTAATAATAGCATTGAGGGAGAGACTATCGTACATGAACCTAGACCTCTCTTTCCAGCTGATGTTGCTGATCATTTTCTGACAATAGCTCTATTGCTGTTTCTAATTTCTTGCCTAACATTTAAGTGCACATGATGGATAAATCGGTCTGTTTGAACCAACTACGAACCCTGTAGAGTTGAAATATGTTGGTATGTAACCGCTAAGGGTAAATACTAGATCACGTGAAAGTAGAAGTGGTGGGCTAATGAGTTGAATATTGATATCCCGAGTACCCGATGAATCATATATATGAACACATATGGTGATAGAACATGTTTATTGTCCGATTCTTGCATGCAAATATATAATAGCCGCTTATTTAGTTGGTTGTATACAATATGCGTAAAGCTACGGATATTTTGGTATTCAACACAATCCGCTCCTTGCTCTAATAGCTACGGACCCTCTGCTACAACACTCGACTAAGGAACTTTGAAATATATCTTTCGAGATTTTAGCTCTTATATAAAACCTAATCTGTAATAATCAGGTATCAGTATAGTGCACACATAATTGTGCCATAAACCGGAAACTGCATTTAACCTCACATTGTCGTTGCTGCGGCTGACCAGTTTAGTGGCTGCAGTCCGTTATGATAACAGTATTGCCCAAGCTAACACTTGGATCATTATAGATGTGCATTCCATGTTGCACCAGAAGATATTTGAAACTTGTTATTTTAAAGGCGTGGACGTATCATGATTACTGCACACTGAGCTGCGGTGCATTACCTGACAGCAATTTTAGCTGCAGTCTGAGTTACACTACATCACAGGAAAGCAATGTTGACTGCCGGTTGAGCTACGCTTTGTTACTCGACAGCAATATGAACTGTAGACTGAGCTACGCTACGTAACTAGAAAACAGTGTTGACTGCAGGTTGAGCTATGCTATATTACACGACAGCAATAGTGGCTAAAGGCAGAGCTATGCTACATTACCCTAAAGTAATGTTGCCGCAGACTGAGCTACGCTGCATTACTAGCCAGCAATGTTGAGTGCGGGCTAAACTACGCCACATTACCCGACAGCAATATTGACTACAGGCTGAGCTGCGCTACATTACTCGAAAGCAACGTAAACCGTAGATTGGGCAATTCTACATTTCTCGCCAGCAATGTTGGGTGCAGGCTGGTCTACGCTATATTACTCGACAGAAATGTTGCATTGAATCCCGCGGACTCCCTACCATCATTCACGCGAGTTTAACTACTGCTATATTGCCAAAAAAAAATGCCGATTAATTTACAGATGTATCAGTTATTTCACAATATTTGATATCCAGAAAACCTAATCTATTGATTCTTCTTCATAGCACATCATTTGAACTGCATGCATCCAACCTCCTGTGAGGCATGCATGAATATGTTTTACATTCCTATACATAGCTATGAGTCTGGAATTACTTATCACAGACATATGCGGATATATAACCACATACAGGGTTAACAACAGCAAAACTCGAATAGCTGGCAAAGACAGGCTTAGGCTCAGCTATAGTGGTGGAACGTGTTCAGAAATGCGCCGGACAGAGATGAATCACATATCACCTGAGAAGACTTTTTTTGTTCCATCAACCGTCAATTTATACTTGGTCAAATTAAACTCAACGTGCAAACAAAGTATTACTTGTAAATCTACCTACGCTTAACCTTTTTTATTATTTCGTATCATCTGTTGGTTGATACAAAACACAAAACCTTGGCTCTATGTAAACTATACATTTTAGCGTCATATTCTATTCACATATGTGGTTTTGAGCTTTTTGTCTTATCTTATTTGGGTCATGATGTAATGTTCGTAAGCTAGATAATTCTTCACTCTCAAACTCTGAAAACCGAGCTGTTCTTGATATATCGAAAGGGAATCTAAGGGCTAAAGCAATAGTTCATACACTTCCCTAAAATGTACATCGCTAAAAAATGTAGTGAAACATAGTGAAAAAGTTACTCCAGAACCAGCATGAAGACTAAGCATTAACTCCGAAGCGCTTATACACGAACTACGGTCCCAACGATATGTCTGCAGAAGTGTGTTCTGAGCTCCTTCTTGAAGCAAGAGATATCAACTGTTGTTCGGTGTTAAAAGCAAGGAAGACAAGTTTATTCCACAGACAGATAATCCACCATTACCGCGGAAATATATACATACATACATATATAAATATAAATATGTATATATGTATATATATGTATATATGTATATCTATATATATACATATATATATATATATAGATATATATATGTATATATTTCATATACATATATATGTATATATATATTTTATATGTATATATATATATATTTTAGCGTATATTATATATATATGTTAATATATTATGAATATACATTTTTATTCATATGCATATATATATTGTGTGTATATACTTTATATATGTATATTTATAGCATATATAATTAACGTGTAAAGCGTTAGATCACAGTACATATCTTGTAATCAAATAACAGTAATGTCGAGCTGTCACTGGAGCATTAGTTTTGTTACGCAACCATAAGGGATGGTACTCTGCAAGGATCATAACAATTATTCATTTTTGTGCGTCTGACAGCGGGTTGATTATATATATGTGTGTATTGCAGTTTTTATTCAACTTATTTTCAAGATAGCTGTAATCAGTACCATGTACGCAACACTCTGCACCAACGACAATTGCATATCGATACCCCCGCTAGAATCTACACTTAATTAGAAACTTCTGTAAGCTAAGTGCCTTTGACTACATTTGCCTCAATCTCGGGCATCTGCGCATTAACGGGACATTTTCACTCAGCTTGCTTTCTTATTCACAACTGCGAATTCGGTTCAAACGAATCACATACATATCTCATTAAGACAAACTGCCAATGAATTTTGCCTATGACAGGACTGCTTAATCACCAAAGTTGAAGGCGTAATGGTGGTCTTTATTGCTACAACAACTGGTGTTGTCTGGTTGATAAAACTGCGTGCAAGCAGCTGCAATATAGGAACAAAATGCCGTCATAACGTGAATTTACTGATTGACCTCTTGACAGAATGAAGTACTTGACACATCGAAACACAGTGAGCCCCGGCACCAGTAGCCTGGAATGTGGTGATACATGGCTCATCATTCATCCTGTCAAACGTACACTGTCAAAACGGGATGTGGTGGGGGGCGCTGAATCCAGTTCGGCCAGTTAACCACTGAAAGTTCATGCCTGGCTGGTGCAATTGCGAATTAATTCAATATACAAAACGGCTGTTAACCACGCTATAACAGACAGAGCAACGAATAATGCTACTGTGATGACAGCATCTAACTCTCAGCGCGATTGTTTGACGAGCAATGATCGTGTGTTGGTGGTTGCCGATATGCAGTTATTGCTCTGCCTTGATAAGTCATAACCCACAGGTGTTAGTCGATTGGTATCAAATATATAACTCGATGATTCGAGAAAAAAACATTGCAATGACAGATAAACTTCAAATGTATGATGAGCCTGAACTCACAGCTCATGGTCGATAACGCGCCCTGTATAGACTTGACATGGTAATAAGCCCCGGATTGCGTTTGGAGCACGTAAGTTGATTATCGATTTAGGTCATTATGCACAATATATACTATTAAGGCATAATGCACCCACCAGTGATTTGATAGGTTGTTCCATAGTGCGGTTGACGTTTTCGTCTATCATGGGCATAGTAAACGACGCCAACAACGAGTGCATGTGATGGTACCGTGATGTGGGACTTGGACAATATGATATCATCCGTAAGATCTTATTGGATAACCGATCAATTTGTATAGGCTCTTGGCTTCTGCTGTACTGCTATACACTAGACTGATACTGAACACACAAGGATTATGCTCTAAAACACTGCCTTTCCGTAGATGTGAGGTATGTAATAATCGTATTAGAGTTAATGTGAGTAATAATTCGGTTAATGTTCGTATACCATGGACAAATTAATAATTTGGTCTGACCTGTCTGATTCGATTCTGGATTGAAATATAATGGTAACGTAAAAAGACAGGACACAATAATCAATCAAGGATTATACAACAATCAAAGGATTATACACATTTGCGACGAAGAAACCGAAGGCTAAAATGCACATTGAGCCCCCCTGAACGACGACAGCAATATTGAAAAACGTTCTGTTTTCTCTAGAGCGGTATCATCTGCTGCAGATCAGCAGTCTTTCTTACCAATTGATTAACCAGCCTTTGTAACGAGTGATATAATCAGCCTCAAACATTAATGCGTGCAATGGTAATTACCTCGAGCTTTGATACGCCATAGCTGCATTATTTGACGAGAATTATTCGTAACAATCCTCTAACAAGCAACTCCAAACGATGCTTAATTTCACCATTATAACTTCACTTCACTCGATAATGCAATTTTTTTCCACGGGTTCGACATATGATTAGATTTACGTTAACTGCATTCCATGACCCGTCGCCCTTACATTGGTTGAGGATGGGATCTACCAAATTAGTAACCCTTGCTAATTACGATCGAAATAGAAGGTAATGGGATCGTACTTTAACCTCTCATAACATGTGCCCATCATTGGGAATTATATATATATATATATATATATATATATATATATATATATATATATATATATATATATATATATATATATATATATATATATATATATATATATATATATATATATATATATATATATATATATATATATATATATATATATATATATATATGTAAGACGGTATCCCAAACCGCGGTTGTACACCATTGTTCTAGCTCAGGACCATTATCAAACTTTTTGCGAGAGGATTGTTCCGATAGAACATCAATATGAATATCTGATGATTGAGGGATATTCATGTGTACCAGCCTTTTGAGGCGTCGTTACTCGTTTGATGCTGCTGGACTTTGCGGCATCAAAGAACATAGCAGTATTTGTAGTGATCGCGTTCTTCTCTGCTCCGTTTGACGAGCATTACTTTCAACAACAACCGAACAGCTGATAACCGTGCTTTTGCATGTGCAGTTGTCGTAAAGGATCACAATCAGGGTATAGCTTTACTTAGCAATGTCTTTCTCCTCGTGGGATCGATACATGATTAGAAATTTATTCAACTACAAGCCATAACCGGCCAGCTTAACTCTAACTAGTGATGGTTAAATAGCGTGCACAAAAGGAGAATGTGGTGATTGCGCTATAATTTGTTACATCCTTAACAGGTATGCCTGACGTTTGGTGCGATAGAAATTTGCATAGAATAACGAGAAGCTATTGCAAGCCATCAGGTATTTGGAGCGAAACAATTACTATATCATTATGATTTATGATATCAATATGCAGTGATACTTAAGATGGCCCAGGAACTGCCATTTCATATTTTGCTTTTACTAGTTGACATCAATTGCCGTTCATAAACAACAATTGGGACGTAAAGCCATCATTCGCCTATGGACATCATATCCTGATATGTTGAGCAGCTTATTGGAGGTAATCATATATTCAGAGCAACCATGTTTATACAGGAAGGCCTTTATTTGATTCAATTTACTATGCGCGCTTAAAAAGAATAGTGGTTTTCTTTGATTGCCATTACAGCTATGGCGGTAGATGACGACAGCGAAGCACGCGATCATTTTACTTATTTCGTACGTTGATGGAGCTCACCGACTTCTAAGTTTCATGTTGGCATTATGTCATTCCTGGTACATTTTTGTTGATTGCCAAAAACGCCTCGTGACCACTAAGCAATATATTTATGGCTACTTGTCGTTTATTGAGGGCTACTTGTCGCCCCCTCGTGTTATCCGTGGTGACCTCCGTGGTGACCTCTGTCTACAACTTAGATGGGAATTATCTTCGTTGAACATGTAGAAGATGATGGTGATTACTAATGGTCGCATCACTCCGTATCCGCGTATGTTTCAGCCCTTAGAATAAGATGGAAAAAGAATAATAAAGTAAATGAAATGAACACTGTTGAATCTGTATTGTGATAGCCTGTGTAACTTAGTATATGATACTGGCACAAGTTTTGGTGCAATTTTCCAGTGCCTTGATAAGAGATATATTTGCAGGCAATGCTGCATAAATATATATATAATACGATGAGGCTTTAACGACGAGATTTAGCCGTCAGCCAAAAAATAATAGCTTGGGCAAGATTACCAGCTATATAAGCTATAGAAAAATACTCAGATCAATACAGAAGACGTTTGTTGAGTTTTTGTACCTACTACTAACGACTAATTTTCTAGAATTTATATCCGATTTATTGTTGCCCTACCTGACGTCCCATAACAAACTGTATAGAACTATGTTGGCTGTCTGTAATGACAATTACGCTCCGTGCGCGCAATATTTTAGAACTTGCAAAATGTCGCTATCAGTGCATTAAGCAAACTGCAAATGGTATAGCATTAACAGCCACTATCTCGAAATACTTCTTTCCGCATTAATGCCAAATTATGTTATTACAAATGAATGAGCATGCATTGAGTGCGTAACATTAATCAACACATGAATACGCAATACCGTAAGGAGATTCACTAAAGCCAGTGAGGCAGTTATCATTTAGTTTATGGATGAAGGTAGTGCCTGGCGAAGGCAGGATTATTAGTTTGTTAGGCAATCATGCCATCCAGCAATTTCGCAGCATAATTGGGGAAAATACTAAACACCTAAACCTACGATAATCAATTTTCCCTTGCGCAATGATTATTGCTATCATGATATTCATAAAGGAAAAAAAATCTTATTTGAGGCAAATAGTAGCTAAAAATAAAATAAAATTGTCCAAGCAAACGGATTCGTATAAATTTTTGAAAGAACTGACGGCAAGTCTCAACGGTTGGTATTTGAACCCCTTCATTAGTGATGACCTGGCTAAATGATAAGTTATTTATTACTTAGAGCCACTGTGTACAGTATTTTTGAATTTCATTGCCATTATTTTTTCTACCTTTTCGTGATTGGTTGTTGTCGAAGGAGCTAGCTGTCTGTGGCTTGTCTCAGCTATGATGTATACAGTGAACAAGAGAACAATAACGCGATGCGAAAAAACAGCTGTTTAACAGTTAGGTCTCTTGAATCAAAGCCTACACTTTGTGTTATTCTCATCAGATTATACTATTGAAGCTTTAATGTAAATAGGTTAGCCATTACATAAATATTGCCATTAGTTTACCTTTGGTTGCTTGTTAAATTAGTGCAGTCGTCAGTTACGTCCAGCTCTCTGTTAATGGCTGCATAGCAATGTAAAACATGATAATTGTGTTGACTGCCCAGGTGAACCAATAGAAACAAAGCTCTGTGTTGTTCACGAGCAAACTATGGTTGCAACACACGACAATAATTCATGTTTTATCCATGAAAAGTGTTCTTTCTGTCGAGCAACATCTTAAAGAGTTGTATTCTGCTACAGGTACAAGAAATACCGCCAAATGACAACCTATTCGCTGCTTTGGATATGCAATATATGGACATATATTTTGTAGGGTTAGGCAATGGCGCATAGGTAAATATAAATAGAGGTTCGACTAACACCTGAGATGTGGCAATAAAGGGAAGGCGTCATGGAATGTCAAGTTGTAACCGTGCTGGGAAAATAACACCAGACAATTTACCATGCATAACTGACGAATTCCGTACGTCAGCAGGCTGTAATTGCTCCAATAGTTCGTTTATTTGTCAATCGACGTAAACCATTATAAATATTATCCCGCATCTTGCACTGCTAGATTTATGCTAACAGCACACGAGATCAACAGTTCACAATATAAATCAACCTGTACGCTGCAATACGTTCATCGGTTTTTAATATCGATGAGACTATTGTCCAGCAAAGTCAGTTGATTGATTAGTTTCTTAATGTCGTTCGACTTTTGCCGAGCTCGGCTTCTTTATGATTGAATAGATGGGCTACTGGAACCATTGCTCAGCTGAAATGGGGTGAGCGGTAATTGCTGAAGCCCTTCTTCAACAAGGATGCAATCTTCCGATTAATTCTCCTGTTTTCAGATATGACACAATCTTGGAAAATTGCTGTGATCAAGTGTTGAAAGACAATCACTGACTTAACATCAAGACGCGATACGTCTCGAGAACCGCCATTTCTCTGGAGACTTACCATCTTGAATCTGGTGTATGTACACACTATGACGGATAGCATTCGCACGCGTAATACAGAGTGTTAGGACGTCATATACTGCTATCGCAAACTCACCATACAATGTCAAGGCTACATCTGATTACATCTGAGAGCTTCAATCGCCGACAAAAAGGAGCTTTTTTGGTTATAACGAACCTTTGAATAGCGCGCCAGGCGCAATTACTTCCACCAATATATCTTTTTAGTAGCTATATCTAAGCAACCATTGTGTCTATAGATAGAGGTTTGCTCACATAAATAAACACTAGCATAGGTTTAGTACAACTGAATAAAAGAAACACGACTGATACCGTATATTCAATTAACTTAAATGTGATATTGGTACATTAATGCTTGTTTCGTGGATGAAATTGATATACTTGTTTTCACTCCATATTTCATATATAGTGACAAAACCCATCTTAAGAGCATAGTTAACGCTTCGTTGTATTTCTCATTGTGTTCTCCTGTTTATGTAGGTGTCATAATTTGCGTCGAATGATGGCGTGGCGTGTTTGTGTGTGTGTGTGAGTGGGGGGGGGGGGGGGTTACGATGGATGTCGGTGTGCTGCTTGCGAAATATATCTGGTACTGTTGAGCCGCATACTTCGGTAAACTGGAGATGTGATTTTGGCTGCAACGTCTTCCATCGCTTATCTTCTAGAAGAGCGGGAAATGTATATTACAAATCACTAATTTCCCACAAACAAACATGGATCCGATGTAAGGTTGTGATTTCCCATCACATTATCAGGTCCGATGGGGTAGCTTTTCCTTCACCATGGCAGCCTCATCGCGGCGTACATATACCTTGAACAGTAGCATTGATATATTGCAATAAATACCCATGGGGTCCTTGCTATCGTAATTGAGATCGCCTCTGCATAGATAGGCTTCCCTCTGCAGACTCCATATAGCTTGCGTAACTCGTAGCTTTGTAACTTTGGTCTTGTGGGGCTATTATTGCGGGTTCGCAATTAGCTATGCATCAGTTGCAGCGGGAGGAGGTCGATTAATTGTCACAAAATGCGACTCAACTATACGCACACCAGAGGGAGTAGATGCAAATTGTCAGATGGTCTTATCTCGGCCATAAAGTGCGCGGCATTTCATCAAGCCGGCCGTTCCCTACAAGGCTAATTCTTGAACTAGATCCGATCATAGGGTGAGTAGGTCTAGTCTCATGAACGCAAAATTGAGGTACTTTTTTCCGCTGAATATTCCAGACTATCCAAACGATGATCATACTTCCCCATTTAGAGGTGTTCTTGGTTAAAATTCCTAAATGATCCATGACCCAAAAACGCACTCAATGAACATCCATATCATACTATCCATAAAATTCAATCTGAAATCCATAGGTTGCCAACGTCTGTAAAATGAGTAAATTTATTAAGCCGGGTGATCAAATAAAATAGGTAGTCCCCTCAAGCTTTAGTCCTTGGGCGGGGTAATGCAGACATTTACCGATGATGCCAAGGATTACTTCATAGTTAGCCTCAAACCCTGGCACATGACATACATAAACTTACGCATTTCACTGCTGATAATCTCGTATCAAGAGGCAGCACTGTATTGATCATTCGTTTGAATCCATTATATATCTAGTAATGTCCGGGTCACCTTCCATTAAAAGGTATTGAACGGATTAATACGGCAATATTTGTTAAACTTGGTTTGGCCAGCATGCAAATTTACGTCCAACGTATCAGGATGCGCTCTGAGGCGTGTCCGGCAATAGCCTTTGACTAGAATCGTAGACAAACATCTCATAAACATAGTTACAGCAGCGTGTAACTACAGGATGAGGCCCACAGCCGTACCATTGCATATTGCAATAAACACTGACATGTTGCATAACAAATGCTACGGACAGAGCAGCATAAATATTCTGATTTTGGGGACATGTGACCGACAGAGAGGTAGGTGATATTTTCATGAACAGGGGAGAAACATTCGGCAAAGAGTTTGATCAGTGAGCAACCCAGTAATTGGTAGCACTGCTGGTCTTGCAATACGTTCATCTCATGGAATTCACCTTGATCGGACAGTTATATACAGTGAAGATGAGATATTTAGCGTTAAACAAACTCGTACTGTCAATATACTACTCATAAATGATTTGGAACATGTATCCTACTATCTTATGTTCTTTACCTATTCCGCACAAAGTCCATTACCTTGATACGTCAACTAAGAATGCTTAAAAAGAAAGAAAGCTGCAAATATACCATGTAGGAGTTTAGTTTACTTCATATCAAATC
Source organism: Urechis unicinctus (assembly GCA_034190875.2). Lineage (NCBI taxonomy): Eukaryota > Metazoa > Annelida > Polychaeta > Xenopneusta > Urechidae > Urechis > Urechis unicinctus. Next base: position 12,262,237 of record CM067349.1, read on the forward strand.
CTATGATATTTCTTATAAGTGCAACTGACTGTGCTGTGTACTGTTCATCTAATCCACCAGTGACGCATTACAGCAATTGCAATGGCCCCACGAGGCTATTATTGCAATGGATATATTTCCGTGCTGCCTAAGCTGATCCCAATTATGATAGCTGGCTGCAAACGAGTATTGCTATTGCCTCAAGCCAATATTATAGTTCAAGGTAAAGCTATCCCAAAAGGAGCTTACATGTGGATATAGTCGCCCTCTACATGCAAATATTACATCAAATTGGATTACTAGCTTAACTGTAACGCATTCACATCAACCTTGTGGCTTGAAGTGGAAATGTTGACTACTTTTCGATCAATTTGACAGCCTCACCATCCTATATAGTAACGTTCTATAACACCTACGCAACCAGAATTGTTTTGACCGAGTATGCATTTTTTCCTCACTTATTACCTTGGACTAGGTTTATTGGTCCAGAAATTGAAGCTGAGCGGTCGTTTTGCCAAAACGATTTATAACAATGACAATAAGAAGAATGGACTGTTAATGCTTGTCAAGCATACTATTTCTGGATAAAATACCAATCAACTTAGAGCAAGAAATTGCTAGGGTATATTATCACTAAGCGCTCTTCGGCATTTGTCGGGCAGTATGATCGTCATTCATTCCTCGTCCCCTCTGTAATTAACAACACACCCAGTGGTTCAATGTAATCATAACAATGGCGCTCATTGCCTAGTCGTCAGGGAATATGAAGTAACAGCTGTGTGCCATTAGGTGATATGCGCAACTCATAATACAGCCTCATAAGTAGTATCAGAGCACAGCAGCTTACAGGCATGAACCGGATCACTGGATTTGCCGACAGTGATGTTACAGCTCGATGTTATGTGTTATTTAAAACGAACGTGAATTAATGACATTGGAAAATATATGTAGCCGTTATAGAATTACATAAAATGTGCTCACTGTTGCATTTGCAAGCGTTTATTTTACTCCCTAGCAAGTTAGTGTTTGTTTGCATATATGTCTGTTTGGAAATGAGTTCATGTGCGCCAGATGCGGGTGTAAATAATAGATGCTATGTATGTGGTGCCTGCTAGGTGTAAAAGGTGCTTGACTGGATGTGTTAAAGATCACTCAACGCATTATGCGGCCCATAATCCAAGCAATTGTGATATCATACCAATGTATTCTGAATTGACATCGTTATCCAAATGAACAACTTAGTTTTTTTCTTTTAGATAAGAGGCGCAATGCGCCATATATCGGTGTACCAATGTTGCAAACTGCTTATATTGAGGTTTGCAAAAGGATTCAGCTACAGGGACCAGATACATGTTGCTGATGTGGTCGTGGGTATAAGTATATATATCTGAACAGATAAAAATTGCTAAATATCATAACAGTAACAATTGAAAGGTTTCCGGGACTGTTGCTTCAGCAGCGTGTGTTGCAATGAGATATAATCAAGCGATCATTTTGCCGAATCCGTAGGTTAGTAAGCAAGTCAGACCATTAAGCATTCGGATCATGCGTTTTTGATTCATCGCCTTCTTTTTATCGCTCCGAAAATATGGTCATTTTTTATCATCTTCCTAACGTTCAGTATACTTCAATGATATCGGTGATGATGCATACTAGCATTCGTGGCTTTTGCGCATGGAACATTGCCTAGGAATATCTCTAATTTCTTTAAATACTGCACACCAGTGTCTCTGTATAATTAAGGTGTTTGCACATTAGTAGTAAAGCACCTGGGCAATATACAAGTAAAAAGCATATGATGGGGTTTATGTAGTGCCTTGAGTTGCTAAGAGTAATAGGTTGCGTGGAATACTGAATGCATGGGGTAGCGACTGGCATCATAAAGGAGTAAAATATGCTGCTACTAATACTTGTCAGTATCCAAACCGTACTTGGTACAAAAGAGGTCGACGATGATGCCATGACGAGCTATGAGCTGTATGCACCATGGCACTGCATGTTCACCTTCATGTTACCACCAGCACGCTAACCAAACCGCTAGTACAATGTCGCGTGTCCACACCATGATGATCCATACCGCGCTATTACGTCATAATTAGTTAATTTACTGCCAGAACAAAAATATATCATAATCTTATTAAAAGCGGCAGTGTTAATGTGATCAATGACGAATATCGGAACATTTACATAATTGGTGCCAACTGTAATGAAAATAAATTGCTATCGAATTACACATTTGAAAACGCCTTTGCGGTGACCTGTGATACAATGAAAATATTGGTTAAATAGGTATCTGTGCATATGCTCGTTGCTAGTCATTGTGACGTGATGCAGCATGTGCCAATAATAAACGAAATAAGCATTTCTAGTCTTGCCGTGTGTAAGTCCATGATTGATTTGCTTTCAATTGAATTAGGCCATCTGACCCAGACAAATACTAGACTGCAACACATAGATTCCTTATTTGTATGACTGTATTCTTTTTTCGAGAGAGGTTCCTGTCATCGTAACATATCATTAGACAAGACCATTAAGCCATAATGTATCGACCTTCAATCATCTCGCTCGTTTCCACTCTTTCCTTGCATCATTCGACGTGTAATTATTTCATCAATTGTCAAACAAACACCTCATAACAATACTTTACCAATTGCTCATCTTCCGGCATCACAATTTGTTTTGCTACTGCATATCTCGAGATATATTCAACTGTAAGCCGTGACGTGCCACCACTATTTCCGATGATTGATGAGGCTAACCAAATTTTCTTTCGCTAATAATCGGTATATCGCGTGAATTGAATGCAACTTGGTAATTGTACTACAACTTCTGCAGCTATGCTCAACGTCAACTATATATATTTGTGTTGAATGGCTCCCAGATCAGCGATTGTATGCCATATGTCAATGGTTCTCAACAATGTAATTATTGCTCAGGAAATAATACCATATGGCGACAATAATGTCGCGGTTTCACGCTAATATCATAACACTGATGACTGAACTATATACATATACAGCAGAACGTTGAGCCTTTTGATGTGACGGGATTTTATTTATGTACGTTGTCGTTTTACTAATTGGTATTATCAGTAGACAAGAGCCTCACATAATAACACTGTGAAAGGCGAATAAAAAAAATGTTCACAACCACAATCGTCGCTGCTTCATCCACCGTGAATTATGTCAAACAATTATAAAATAGCAGATAATTTGGATGTGCTGACCAGCATACAGCTTGCTGTATTGACCAGTTTCGCTTCACCCAATAACGTCATTATTACTGTTAGATCGCTATATGAACTGAATTCTATTCAACAACGAGCAATGACCTATCAGCTTTACTTTAGATGAGAATATCAGATCGACCAAATTTTCTTCTGCCAATGATGATAGGATCGCGTGCACGAAAGAAAACTTGGTGATTGCTCTGTTACAATTTCAATGGATTTCATTGGATTATGACATAATCCGAAAACGTCAATATCGTCGCTAAAAGCATATATATTTTTACCAAAATGACAAAGATAATGAGTTGCATAAATACATTTCAAGAATTAAAACATTTGATTAATTATAAATTTATTTTACAGAAAAAATATATTTTTCTCATTATTCATCTATCTACGTTGTTGAATTACATCGCAAAGCGCAAATAATGGATCATAATGACCACATCTATGACAAATATTCTTTTTCTGATCCATGATGAATGAGAATAATTTCAAAATATCGGTATTTCCTAAATATACGCAAATAGAAGCCATTTGTACGAAATAATAGCCCGCGGTCCTGCATTACTCACCGCATACGACCCTTCTAGATATTGCTATACTCTTACCATTAACAGTGATACGAGGCATAAAATGTCGATTGGGTTGTATGTTATCATAATTGAAATCACTGTTGGCTGCAAGGGTAGCTTGCCGATTGCATCGATTCTCGTGGCCTTCTCATCGGCTTCACTGTCTGTTGCGATAGCTGCGATGCGGTGCATTGTATAGTGCTAATATAATCCGAGTGCTGGGTCGAATGGCGTACATAGGGTGTGGCTATGAGTAGAATATAATTGGCGGACCCTCAACATGCCGAAAATTCGATGCATATATCCTACCAATGAGTATGTCGAGCGGCGGGCCCACGTTATCTCAGTTATAATGTCTTGAATGGATGTGGCTAATTTAACTATTGGAAGTGACTTTAACACTAACTTCACTCGTGTCAATTCCCCTCACACTGTTACCCTGAAAACATTTTGTGAGCAGCAATGTTTAACTCCTAACGACTTGTTGGATGATAACTCGGTAGATCTTACCTATGTCACTCGTATCAACATTAGATAAGTTAAGGTTGTCCCAGAGTCTGGTTTCATCAATGTCAAGGTACGAATGTGAACGAGATAATTTATCCGACCACACTCCTGTACTTGCACGGCTAGATATGCATGTCCCACAGGTGGTTAATGATGAGCACCCTACCACTAATAGACCCAAATGAAGGGGAAAGTTGTCAGCGATATCGATAGTTATAAACGTGAATTGAGGAAGTTGTTACTAGAGCTGAACGTCTCAAAGCAGCATTTACATGTACAAAGATTGATTGCAATGACCATCACGGAGATATTGATCATTACTATAATGAAATTGTGAATGCATGTGTCAGAGCAGCTGTACAGAGTATTCCTGGGCATATAAAACGTCAACATCGGGCTGGTTGGGGTAAACAAGTCAATAAGCTTAAACCAAAATGAATATTTTGATGTCGAATCTGGGTGGAAAAAATTGGTTATCCACCGCTGACGTTCTTCAAGACATCAAGTGTAAAGCAAAGCGGAATTATAAAAGGATGTCACGGTACATGATCTGAAATCAAAGCAAGCTTGCGTGTGATGGAATGGCAGTTTTGCTGGTCGCAATTTCTGGAAAGAAGTGAGGAAGAAGCATTGTTGATCCAAGTCGAACGCGTCCGTAATGGATGGCGTGCACGCCGACGACGAGATATGCAATGTCTTTAAAGATAAATATGAAATACATTACCACAATGTGTCTTATAGTAATTCTCCATTGGATGCACTTAATGAATCATTGGTTCATGATGTACACTCGCATTTTGCCGGCGGTACATTTGAATCTTTGCATGCTTTCGACATTTCACAATTTAGGCAGGTAGCTTTTAAGCAGAAACGAGATAAATCGGACGGTCTTTGTGAAATAACCTTTGTTCACATATTGAATGGCTGCGATGAGCTATATACCCATCTATCAAACGTTTTTCTTTGAATGAAATAGCTAGCAAGCTTAGTCTACAAAACATTGATAAAGAGAGGTTAAAGTTTAATAATTCTATACACGAGCTTTGTGTGGCCCGTGAATGTGGTTATATTACTAATTTTTCGCACGAAGATATCAATGTTCTACTTTATTAGCACATTATGATGGCATCTCGCTCTGTTAAATGATTGCATTTGAACTTGATCGACATAAAATATCTGCACCATGCGTACGAAATAAATGATATTATTATTATATAATTATATCATTCTACGAATCATTTGAATCTTGGCACTGGCTATTTATGAAAATGACATATGATATATAGATAGCAAAGTAGCTGTCAAATCACGGTCTGCAAACGATGATGTTGGAGCCAGTAGGATTACAACTTTATGTAGACTTCTGGCACCATAGTAATGCGTGTGTAATTGGATAACGTGCAGTTGTTAGTGAAGTAAACTATATGAACGTCTGGCTGAGGCTGAATTAACAAACTATCCAATCCATGAGCAAGTTTATGCTATAATATATGTGCAGGGAGCAATGCATGTATAATAGTGCAAGAGTCGGATTACCTTAACCTCTTGATCGTTGATTTGTGAACGTTGCATTATTTATATTAAATTTGTAGCTTCTGCGAAATAGGTGTTGTACATAACATATTAAAGCCGAAATTTGATCGGAAATACGGCATAGTACTTCAAAGATATTTGATATCAAGTTGAGACCATATGTACCCACAGGCTGCATCGGCATCGTCCACAATAATGAATAGGGTATCATTACGCTTGACACATCTTTAAATTCATTGATTTGAAAATAGGTTGACGAATTCACACAATTCGTTTTAGTGTTCGAGTTGCTTTTAGCTGATTGGCTCTCTCCAGGAAGTAGCACTCAAATATGTGAAACAAAGAAGTAATTGCGTTATCTTCGCAACATTAGGCATTAGCGACGTATGTCAACGCACTGTTAAATTTCACACTATCTTATTCAAAGATAACATAAATGTAATCTGGTGCTCTGCCAGTCACCACTTGATGCTTTATATGTGCGATTCAGAAACAGCAGACGCGTTACCATTCGTATAAGCAGAAACACCTCCTAGTTGAGGGCCTTTATGGGCTTCACATTGACATAAACTCATATGTGCTGACATGAGTTGATAGTATGTTGCCTCATATTAACGATCTGAACGAGGATAGAGGTCCACCAGCGCAATTCGCGTGAAACGAAAACACTTGTCGGCGCAACGCTCGAACTAAAACAGTGTGCGATTTCTAGTCAGTGGCTTTGTGTGATAAGATCAAAAAGGTTCACGAGGATACCATCATATATAATTGATTAACACTAACCAACTGCAAGTTGTTATAAAGACGCGTTTTATGTCATGAGAAACCTATGACTGTTATGTGAAAAACACACCAGGCAATTCACCATATTTTACTCACCAATATAACTGTAAATGTTCCAAGAGTTTGTTGATTATTCAGGCGATTTGAATCACACTAAATAAATATAGTGATATGTGGCCGTGGTGTGTTTTGTTTTATTTGATTTAAACTTGCAGTACTCAATATTTATTGTGTACAATACATAATTTCGTTAGGAATATTCTCCGGCATAGTCAATAGTATGAATTTCTATTTGCCCATTACATTGTACAGTCTTTTTGTAAGTGCAAACATATCTCAGTGCACTCGATGCGATTGACTTTATGTAACCATTTGAGCCCCAGCGTGGCATATTCATGATTTGAACAGTAGTATAAATGCAATGCAATAAAATTCCCTACGTCCGGCTATCGTAATTGAGATCGCCTCGGAATGGATAAGCTTCCTATGCGTATAAAATATAGCTTACTTAACTCGTAGCTTCGCCATTGAAGCTTACGTTAGCTGATGTGCTTCAATGCTTGAATCGTACGAGGTCTTCCGACTATAGCAAGATGTGCATAACGACAATATATATCATTAACATGTCGAACATTTCATCGTAAGTATATCCAAAGCGGATAATTCATAAATCTAAATGCCACAAACCTCCCTGACAAGTGTCTCACAGCCTGTATTGGAGTAATGGCAAAAGCATGTTGGACTTATTGTATTGCATTACCGATGCTAATTGAAATCACAGACTTTGCATGTCAACCTCTTTACTGATTGACGTCGGACGTTCATTCAGAGTGAATAAGAGTCATATTGACAGCCATGACCGAACTCTAAATAGCTGAAGGAGGAAAAAATGTTGCATTGCACATAATATAAAATGAGGTAAAAATAAGTAATTTCACATGCGATGCTCATAAACGCTAATGCAGCATATACATATGTTGCATTTTCTGTGGGTGTCGAACGGGTGTGTTATCTGCTAGCATTTTAAGTAGTTTGATGTCGATGCGGCATACGGCTAACTGCTTTAGATAATCTGTGATTTATACTGATTTGTGCTGCATGATCTAGTAGAAGTATATTGGTCTCGAGTTTGGACCCAAACCCAAGGCTCGTAATGTTTGTTTTGTTGTGTTATTTTGTCAAGCTCGGAGTATAGTAATCATAACAGTTGTGCGGAGAACATACACGCCTTAACCAACAATCTTTACCACGGTTATATAGACGACAAATTGGCTCCTCCCTTGCCGTTTGTGGTACTGGAGTTCTGGGGCGATGGTGTTGCATCACTATCGACCAAGTTCGGCTGCTGCTGCTGGTGCTGCTGCTGGTGTTGCTGGTGCGTGGTCACAAATGCAAGGTGGACAAGAGAGGGTAGTCATTTCCCCATCGGCAGCCATGTTGGGCCTGGCGTAGTTGGAGAGCCCTGTCAAAGCTAAGCCTGTTTGGGCAGATTATATGCTGTGGTACTCATACCGATACGCTAACCTGCCAGGCTCTAATAGATCCGCTAGTACGATTGACTTACTTGCCATAGAAGTCCAATTATTTTTCTCGCCAAGAGCCTCGACGCCCACTGCGTCAATGTCGTTATACCGTATGGCCATATAATTATATATATACAGACATTTATTCATATATACTTGTTTATGTCTATATATTAATATGTTCTATATATTTATACCTATACATGTATATATATATTAATATGTACATATATATATATATAGATATATATATTAATGTATAGATATGCATATATATATAAATATATATTTATATATATATATATATGGCAATGTATAATCATATAAATATATACACACATACATATATTTATATATATATATATATATATATATATGTATATATATATGTATATATATAAATTATATGTATATATATATATGTATATATATACATATATATACATTTATATATATGTATATATATATATATATATATATATATATATATATATATATATATATATATATATATATCTATATATATATATGTATATATATATATATATATATATATATATATATATATATATATATATATATATATATATATATATATATATATCTATATATATAATACATATATATATATATATATATCTATATATATATATATATATCTCTCTATATATATATATCTATATCTCTATATATATGTGTGTGTGTGTGTGTGTGTGTGTGTGTGTGTGTGTGTGTGTGTGTGTGTGTGTGTGTGTGTGTGTGTAAATGTATTATAAAATGGCGTCCAACATTTCTCTAGTGCAATATACATCCTATCGTTAGCATGTTGTGCCTACGGTACCTTGATGGCTGCGTTGTTCAACGGCTGTCTGCTACTGTGTTGCATTTACAAAACCAAATTATTGTCTCTTTGCTGGTTTCAACTGAAAGTCACAGTTATAACTATACGATGATAAACAAGTCAGCTGCTGTTATAAAACTGCCATTTTACGCAACATGTTCATTTGTATTAATGGATTCGATAATATGTTACCCCTTTGCGCTTGATGTGCACTAGCGCATCAGCAGCATTTTTCATGGCATTTTTGTATCTATGAACGCTTTGGCTTAACAGCAAAATCAACAATGAAACTGCTCAATAATAGATCTATTATATCAATTTGACGCGACTTAGCCATATCTTGATGAAACTGCGTGTTTGATATCCCTAGACTGCACTTATAACTAGGTTACAGTGTTCGCAGCAGTCAGCTATCAAGCCGGTAATCAAATAACGGGAATGTCGAGCTGTCAAAGGCGCATTATTTTGCCACGCGAGCATGATGGATGGTACTTAGCAAACTTATCGCGTTTTGTTGCGAGCGCCTAGCTGCGGGTTACATACATGTATGTGCGCATTGCATGCTTGTACAGCATGACTTCTAGACAGCGGCGGTTATTGGAATGCTCAAATTACCATATTGCTAGTAGTTTTGTCGGGGTCAAAATACCACGTACAAGCAGCTGCAGTATCGGAGTAACAGTGCTATGATAAAATGCTTTCATTGGTCAAAAACAGTAGTTCCCTTATCCACCCCTACCCCTTTGAGTGCACGAATAATTCATGCGTATTTGTCCCTGCCCCATAACCCAGGCCGCATCCCCAAAGGCTACTATATAATGCCATATACCAACATTAAGTATAGTAGGCATGAATTTGACAGCACTAACTAGTGAGCAAATATTTTCTTTAAATGCGCATTGGTTATTTCGCTTGATTTGCACAAAGAAAAACATGGTTCGCCAGGGATTGTTTCGAGATAACAATTTCTTCTAGTCGTTCGGCAGAGGAATGATCAAGGTTGCGTCTTCCGTTTGCACTGCCAAGACGACATGAAATCCAATAAACATAAATGCAATAGACTCATAAACGTGTCCACCTCATTTACCATCAGTCTGCACCTACCCCCATCCAGTGTGTCGCTAAATCTAGACCTCTGGTGTAATATGAATACAACTAGCTTTCGATTGCCTGGATGGTTCAAAGTATTTTGATATCCGCTCTCAATTGATTACATACAACTGGATATTGTAAGAGTGTGAAAGATGCGAGCAAATGATTACAAACAGGACCGAGGCAAATAAAATATATGCATATATTCTACAGGCAGAATATAGATGAGATCAAAGCGAATCACATTGTCATTGAAGAGAGGCGTTGGTGCTCAATCCACGACTGCCAGTAAAGTGTAGTAAACAAAGCAGCAGACCGATCGACCGGAGTAAATCATAGCGAATGGTGCTCGGCGATACGAGAGCGAGCTGAGAACAATGTATACGCATTTATGAAAACCGAAAATACATCCAAGCGAGATGTGTATTCTTGTGGTGCTTTTACGGAATAGCGTTGGGCTCAGAATGCCATTACGTTGCATAAGGTACGCATATAATTATGCATTGGTCGAGAAGTCATCCTCTAAGCAGATGCAATTGGTCCACACAATTATAAATTATATTAATAAAGCTATATTTTGCAATTGCTATAATTGCAGAGGAATGTGTTTCCTGGCTGCCTGAGCTGATATCGACTATGATTACTTGAGACAAGCGAGCTTCTGCGTGACCTCCACCAAATAATATGGCTCAAAGGTGGTGAACTGAAGTCGTACCACACGCAAATATGACATAAAGTTAGATTGTAACCCGCACGCCAACAGATTCGATTCAAGCAGAACAAAATTGTTCACTGAAATTTAATGTACAAAGGTGTTAACCCATTTTTGATGAATGTGGTGAGAGTGTGCTGTTCACAATGTTTGGAGAAGCAAACGCAAGTACAATAGTGTACAGTCTGTTGGGTCATTGCATTGACATTTCACTCAAATAATGCATTTCCTCGGTCAAAAATTACTACAAACGCCTCAAGCTAATCCCTGCAACAATGCACCCATCCTTGATCCATCAACCCATGGTTGTTCTAACGTGCACGGTAATATTACATCTGTGATGATATAATTGCTCAGCATACAGGTGTGAGAACTGGCCAGGTGCACGTTTTGCTATGCAGCGATTCCATTTACCGACATCTGGCGATCCATCATTGACGTTATTATGTTGTCAAAGTTGGCATGGAAGGCAAACGCTGCACTAAATGTCCAATACCCAATATGTGTCAGATGAAGTTCTTGCCAAATCTATTGACTATAATACTTCGTGGCAGCTATTCATTCAGAGCATGGATTATCATTCATTGATCTCAGATGGCGACGCCTCTACGTTAGGTCAACTATGAGACGATTAGCTGCATCGATTTTGGTTGTTTGGTTTTGAAACCGATTGAAGTAAAATCTGCACCTTTGTTGATGTTAGCCAGGTATCAATATTATTCCTACACATCGTCATTGCTACTGGTGTTCATGGTCTACGGTCAGGTGCTGATACAATGGCATGCTTCACTTATCTCTGCAAACATTTGCCCCTCGCTTTCTGCGTAGTAAATGTCGACACGCATATATGTTATCCACATAAGATCGGCAATATATGTACGCCGTTATACGCACCGCTTCAAATACTTTACGTTGAACTACTATTCAACCCCCCTGATTTAAGGTCGGTGTTTGACCGTTATCTCATTGCTTGGCGATGATAACCCACAGTGAGCGTAAATGAATTCATTTGGATTATGTGCGTTATAGAGCTTGCGGTATTTTGTGCCATTAAGAAGGTATGAACTGTCCTAGAGTTGGTATCATATCAAAGGGCTGCAATTAATGTATCTCGCAGTACTATCTGTCCGGAGAAGAGTTTAGTACTCTAGGTGCAGATAAGTTGGCCGATTACATAGCATTAGGATATCTGAGTTTCATTTGTGTGTCAACATGCGGTGCACTGTAACGTCTAACTAACAAACAATCTGTATATACCATTTCAGGCTTTGGAAATATAACTGTATACTGTTCAATATACAGTTCGATTGACCTTATATCCCGCTGTCATGGATATGGTTGTTTCATTTGCATAGAAGGCAACTTGGCAATTGTACTACTATCACTTTCAATTATTACGGCTACGTCCATCGTCGGGTAATATAACAATTTGAAAACAATGACACACATATCAGTTTTTAAAGATCATACGTCATCGGCTCGTTACAACGTTATAACTGTTCAGCAGGTGTGACCATTAAAATAAATATCTGCACAATTACAAATAATAACCATGTGTGGTTATAGCCGTTTGTTGGTGGTAAGGTAGTGCACAATCAACAGACAAGAGCATCACACTATTAAGCCATGAAAGGTAGCTGCCTCGATCCTTTCTGCTCAATCAGTCCTCAATGTCCTGTGACCTTGACCCATTCCAAACAATCTGAAGCAGCTGATAGCTATGAGGTTGCATCTATACATTTCTATAAGCATGAACATCCAAGCTTATATTCAGGAGTGACATCATCGGATTAGATATTGCAGTACATTCCATGATCTGCCAGCTGTACATATAAAGAGCTGACAACATTGACATTTTTTTCTGTTGCCAATGATAGTTGGATCGCTTGCATATAAGGTAGCTGAGTTATGGCATTACAACTTTTGTTATCTACTTCATTATGTCCATCCATCGTTATGTAAGATGCATAACGGGTTGAATAACGCGCACCGATGCAGTTGCATACCATGCGAACAGTACTCTCGCTAACACTAAAGAAAATCATTAGCAGAAATCTAACGGGCAGTTACATCGCTAGTTTGACGTTATTACAATTGTTCAAAATTGTCCAACAGTATCCATTTGATTGGCATTACATGTCTACAAAAATAGCACGCTGTAAAGTGTTTTTTCAGTCGTGCGCTGCTGAAACAGTTTCAACATTTATTATTAGTTTCCATCATAGCCTCATATCTGTACAATATCACATTTCAATTATGATGTTGTAATGTTTATGATGCCACATTTAAGAGGACGAGTTTTAACAGATTAATAGGGAGAAACATTGCCGATAAGCACTTGTCCTCGACGTGGCAACTGATCTCATAGTCAAAGTAATAAGAAACCTTAAAGAGATTTATTGTCACCTCGAGATTACACGGAGGTTTGATTATAAAACAACTGGAGGATCGACCCTCTTAAGTCGAGTTTGCGTTCGAGCAGATGTCAGCCTGATTAATATCAACAGCTTGACGTATGTGATAGATACTCAAATAATGCACCTGGCCTGTTTCCCTACCTTTTGTGAGTTGAGCGCATATATTATGCACCCTGGGTAATATCAATCATTGATTATCCGACCTCCTCGCAGTCGAGTTATATTACCATACACGGCGTTGTACAGATAATTTCTTACACGGGGACTTGTGATGCAGTACTGTATACTTGACTGAAATGTAAGAAGGTATGTCTGTCTGTTGTGTTTATAAATAATTCCGTAGTGGAATATAGTAAGCGATCTTAAAAGTACACTCATCAAAGACACATTTCAGAGGTAAATCTGCTCGCGACCAAAAGTAAATATTCGAGTCGTACGTCATTTATTTCTTGAACACCCACGAGTTACGGGAATCTACCGAGAGCCGGTGTTGATATTTACCAGGCCAACATTTGCGCCGAAAACACACCGAGTATAAGAGGCCCGCATCTGCACGTGTTATTAATGGCATTCATTTCCCAGCAGGCTATCGCTCTGGCAGTTAATGTTCACACAATGAGTTAAAACGTCAAAATTCGTGTACTGCCTCAACATTCTCATTCAGTTCTCTATTGACTCAAATGCCTTTTAACATGGTCAATTTTTACAGTGAATCCATGAATCATTGGGTTAATTTGCCTACTATTACATCTGACAAGGGTTCGAGGACCCATGCAAATTCTCGCGAATATCATAATAACATAACTGGTATTGCAGAACATCGTTATGGCCCTGTATGTTTGTCGCATGGTGGACGTGTACGTTTAGCATTTGTTTAATGCTCAGGAAATAAAAAGAACTCATACTAACGTTGCAGTTTGTAGCCCATGGGAATCAAGATATATTGATTTATACCAGGAGAATATGGAAATTGATCATAATCATTGATATATATATATATATATATATATATATATATATATATATATATATATATATATATATATATATATATATATATATATATATATATATATATATATATATATATATATATATATTTCATGAACGACTATATGCCCTTGATCCTGCAGGCCCAATCTTTGCGCGTTAGCTGTGCTATAGTCCAGCAAAAGCCCACCTAGAGGTTACGTGACTTGTTGCGTAGACGAAAAAGCTGATGCTGGTATTACGCCCGAGAGAAATATGTGACGCGGATTGTCAATCACCATGGACTCAGATGCGATATTGTGAACTGGCGGATTATATGACCACCAAATGCGCTTACAGGTTCAACATGGATACGATATAACATATTACATGAGCCTTGGCCACTGCGTCACTGTCTGCCGTTGTTACCTCATTGGTAACCCACTTAACCTACAATTTTATTTTAAAAATATCGTATGTAATTCAATTCTGAACGAACTATTTGACGTCGTGAATTACAACATTTGACATTCACCGAAAGTGGCCAACAAATGAGATAGCAAAATCGAACCGCTCTTGTGGAGGTCCGTAAATTTGACACCGACTATCTGGGCTAGTTAATAAATCCATGTGCGTATTAATCATAGTAGCATTCACTTGCTTGCATGGCTGCTTAAGTTTATGCCGACATGTATGATCTAACCATGTATTCATTTTTTATATCATCTTCATGTTATTGTGGATGTTAAATGCATTACGACAGCAAGAGGGGATGTGCAACCCTCCTCAGTTTGGTTCATTTCATCAGAATCAGGAAGCAGCAATACACTGTCCAATATAAAAGATAAAAGGACGGGAATAAGACAAGTGCTTGTCTTAATATGCATGATCATTACAGATAGCGGGAATAAGACAAGTGCTTTCATGCAATGAGATGTTGATGCGTTCTCTCCATTCTGTTCGGCGTAATCGCCATGTACGAAGCACAGATCATTTGATGTAAACGCCTCCTTGTTCGACGTAAATACACACAGTAATAGCGCGAGTCTCATTCCATTACCCTCAAGGATAATTAACTATCTTGACTGGAATTTAGTTCATAGCAACAATTACACACTAGGCTCCATGATAATATATCATTCTCTCCGGTAGGTACAATGCTTGCAGTATGGACTCTTAGGTGATTACATTACGTTTTTTGGCATATTTGGATCTCATATATCCGCTTTGTACTGTCCACAGCCTTAATAATACGATGAGCAGTTCCGTTTTTGTTATACTAGCCCGATCTGTCTTTAGAGTGAGCTTCGTAATGCTTTAATATGGATCGATAATTGGTTTGTACGCGCATTTGTAAGGATTGCAATTAGCTCTTTCAAAAATCAATGAGTGAGTGAGCATTGAGTCGTATTTATCTGTACATTTGACCGCTCCTTAACCGCTGGCATTAATCACGCATGCTGTGGGATAAATCTTATGATAATCATCAGCTGCAAAACATCTAATGAGCCTTCCTTTCCATATACAGACACCTCCAAGCCTCTTAATGGCAGAGCAACTGATGACCTTTCCATTCCATTGTCAGACGACATCAACAAGGCTCTAAATCAAACCTGAATTAATTGAATGCTGGCGTTGTTCGCAAAGTGGTTGATTTACAATACAGAATCACATATTAATACTGCCAAGCTATGATGGATGGAGCATTTTAATTTTTATTACCATGACGAATGTCGAATCAAGTGTAATCTATTTTTCTACGGTAATTTTACTACCGTTTAACAACTATTGCATTCCTACAACTGGAGCCAGCTGTTGAATAGGAGATAGGCGCAAACAACCGAGGCTTGATCCAAAATACAGTTCAGTACCAAATTCAGTTGAGCAGATGGCACGGCAGCTCCATGAAGTGTCGAAGTATACGATTCACGGCAGATGAATTGGTGATGTGGATCGCATGCTTGATAACCACGTCGTAGGTATCCATCTTCTGTCGCATCAATAGCAGGTCACCGTTATATATTCAAACTAGTCTAAGTGGGTTAATTTACCACTTTACAGTAGGCGGAGCGAAAGGTGCGAAGCATGCCTTGGAACAGGTAACATTTGATAAAGGCACGTGTAAATACTCTTAATGGAAGCTCGGTTTTTTTAATAAATAAATCCATAGGTGTTGTTTAATAAACAATCGCGGAAGATGTTAGAATTTTATAGGGCAGGAAGTGGTGTTGTCTGGATAGTAAGCGCTCTCTTAGGTATGAACTAATAAAAACAATGAGTAAGGGCTCCGTATTATTGGTAAAAATATTTTCAATCCCAGAAAGTCGTTCACTATTCGGCAAATGGTGGGCATACGGGATACAGCTGAAATATAAGAGCGATGCAAAGGTATACGCTGTTCATTAGTCACTACATGTTGGGCTGTTTAAAATGGGTGTTGTGCCAGTCAGTATGCATAAAACAGAACAGAAGCCCTATGATATAGCTGTTAACAAAGCAATAACCTGAGTTTTTGGGGTAATAAAATATACAAGATCAATACGTTTGTTGCAGTAGCATAGCAGCATGTCGTAAATAATGTAGTAAGGTACAGTAGTTTTTGTGCCCCACACGCGGTATCTCATAAGCTCAATATCTATTCACAATCGCCATAAGCAGCGGCCGAAATTGCAAAGGTGCTAATACAATATGATTTAACGGAGGCTTATTGCCGGCGACCACGTTTGTCAAGTGAATGTAAAGCTGGAACTAAGCGGATAGCGAGTCAAAATGTGCTAAGTTGAGAATGGCTGAAAATGATTGCTAAATGTCGCTAAATGCATGATGTCAATATCATAAACACAGAGCGATTTGAACTTGTAAATGTATAAAAATCGCATCGATAAACAGCCTCATCTAATAAGAGCTTATATCCAAGTTATCATAGCTTATGGCATAAAATATGTCATATCCAACAATACACCACTGCCTCTGTTACCCCATTCGTTAGCTCGCTCGATGCGTGTTAACATTGTTTTGCCGTAAAGTGACGCCATGTTTGATCGCAGATTACAATACAGCTCCACAAAGACGATTTAATAGCCACAATGGCCATTGATTGGTTCCATACCCGCCACCAACATGTTATTGAGGTAAATCTCGCTTCCGAATAGCCATTGTGAATATGGGTTAAGCCTAGTGGTTACCACAATTATACAAGATATGTGGATAACAAACAATAATACTCAAACCAAATGACCGTTGACGTTTAGACATAAAATGCGCGGTGCAGTCTTATAACTGTCGCATGCCGCATACTTAGGCCCCTGAAAGTGCAAATCGTGCGCTTTTAGGCCGTGGAGATGGACATACAGCGGTCACTAGGAAGTACACCTACATCGAACACAGAGAGTGCGACATATGCAACAGGTGGATGTCGCTTTATTCGTATATTTCTCTCTCTCACTCTCACACACACGCACACACACACATACACACTGATAATATCTGCCTTCGAATTTACAATTCACTGGCTGTTGCCTCACAAAGTGAACCCCATATCTAACACGCTTGCCATCTCGCAGGTATTTCCCTTTCTGCCGATTTGACAATAAAGCACTTTTCTCCATCTTTTCCCTTAGATAATTTACCTTCTGCTTATGATAACCTATCTCACATGATTCCTCATCTGTAGCAGACTCCCAAGTAACCTTTGACCAGCCTCCCATCCGGTCGCTCATCGACTTTATCTAGCATAATAATCTACAATTGTTGCGCTTCTGTAATTGGCGCCAGCAGTTATTTAAGAAGTGTTAATTAGGGCAGATGGGTAGGGGGATACGATTGTGAACAAAATACCGATTTTAAGCAATTACAAACAAAGAGTGAAATTCAGCTGTGTACTAATCACAAATGAGCAGTTATGTTACTCACGACGATTAACTGTGTATGTTTGGACTAAATATACAGCAAGCACCCATTAACCTTTAAATCAAACCTGTGTTGAAATATTTTTTAGCGATTAGTAAGAAGTAACTGTCAGCATCAATAGTGAGAGATATTCCGTAATCACAATACAATCACTGGAAGGTGTCTGTAAATGCTATGAGCAAAGGAACGGCGTGGTAGAATAATTGTTCACCGTGACATCATTGGGTTTTGCATGCATAGGCTTATCAATGAATAATTTGTGTAGATTATAATGTAAACAGTAATTACAACATTTCCTCCGGTTTTCCTTAGTGTACAATGCACATCAGGTCATGGCTTAGTTCCAATTTGTTTCGGTGCGTGGCCTCCGAGAAGCCATTTGTTTTAAATAATAGGGCGGGATCCCTCATTAATCATTGCATGATATCCTCCTTGACATTGCTTTACTCTGACCATTACAATCGATAATTATCAATCAAAGTTTTACTAGTAAGTGAAAGGTGCACCGGGAGGGTTATTATTATTGCAGTCAGAATAATATGATAAATCTCTCAACACACCTGGAAGATCACTGCTAGCTTATTAAATTTCATATATATATTTCAATAAATTAGGATAAATGCTACCAAGAGCCTAGGAATTTATTATTTTGATAATAGCATATCGCCTCCCTCAGACATTCGTAGATTAAGTTTATTCCATGTTGGGCCTGGCGTAGCTTCCGCTAGGGTGAACATCCTCCGGTAGGCAGCAGCTCAGGGTAGGTGTGACGTCATTAATATGCGTTTGCTTACGAGCCCATTTTCACTGTGAACGCAGTGTCGTCATCCACATGAGCCACATCATCCGCAACATCCAAGGTTGTACAAAATCAGTGATGTCAAAATATTACGTCACCGGCCGAGGCAGTTAATACTTTGTGTGATTGAGATCGTCGCGCTCACCTGTCGGGCAAGTAGTCGGCTATTGATGGATGCGAAAGTACGACTGGCTGACTAGCTATGCTATTTAAAAGTCATAACCTCTTGTTCATATATATATAGCACAACAGTTCAACAGTGTAATCACTACCGCAATCGTAGCTGTAATAATATACGATCATGAGTGGTTTATGCGGAATCCTTCCTGCACCATAATCTGGCCCCGTCACCCCCAGAGACTACCAGTAGACACGTTATTTTTCAGCACCAGCTATTAGTTTGGAAACATAATGCGCATTGGTTATGTCGTTTGAGTTACAAAAAAAAAACAAGGATCGACCGAGAATATTTTCTGACAACAATATGTTCTAGCCTCTCAGCAAAGTTGCCATATGTAGCGAAGGGATGATGAAAGTTGAGTCTCTATTTGTAATGCCAAGACGGCCTGAAATCCAACAAACATATAAGTTATCCACTTGAAACGTGTCCACCTCATTTACCATCAGCCACCTGCGCCTACCTCTACCCCGTGTGTCGCGTAATTTAGTCCTCTAGTGTAATCTGAATATCTCAACTGATGGCTTTCAATTACCTGGATGGTAAAAGTATATTGATATCCGCTTTGATTGATTACGCACATCTGAATATTGTGAAATCTGGAAAGACGCAAATGCAAATATCTGCATATATAACTACACGCAGAATATAGATGAGATCAAAACGAATCCCATTTACATTGGAGTGTAGCGTCGGGGTTGAGTCCTAAGCGCAGTATCAGACCGATTGACCGGAATGAATCTTAGTTCATGGTACTAAGAACAATACGAACGCAATAGTTTATTGCTCATAATGCCATAACGTGGTATAATGTACACATTTAAATACAGATTGACTCAACTTATGAAGTACCTCAGCAGTTGTACTTGGTCCACACGATTGCGAATCATATTGATAAAGCTACATTTAGCTATGGCTATAATTGTAGAGAAATGTGTCTCCTTGTTGCCTGAGCTAATCGTAAATATGATTACTGGAGACAGTCGAGCTTCTGTGTGACCTCCAGCCATTATTAGGTATTGTTTTCTGAAGAAGACGTTCCACAAGCTAATATCACATTAAATAATATTTTAAACTTCACGGCAACAGATTCGAATCAAACACAACAAAATGGTTCACTGAAATTGAATCACGGAAATATGCTAACCCATTTTTTTATAAATATGGTAAGAGTACGCTGTTGACAATGTTTGGAGCAGCAAACACAAGACCAATAGTGCACAGTCCGTTGAGTTATAACATTTAAATTTCACCCAAATAATGCCTTTCCCTGGTCAAAAGTATTTATCCTTATGCAGAGAGTATCTTCAGTCGGCAAGGGTTACGAAGGCCTCAGCCTTATCACGCATCAATGCACCTATCCTTGACCCATCCATCCTTGACTGTTCCGACTTATCTGCACCCAGGTGCGAACGGTAACTTAACGTCACTGATGATTTATTTGCTCAGCATACACGAGGTACGGGAATGGCCAGGTGCACTATTTGGTATGCAGAGACTCCATTTACCGACATATGGCGGTCCATCATTGACGTTATTCTGTTGTTACAGATCAAGTCAAAGTTTGTAGGGAAAGCATACGCTGCATTAAATGTCCAATACCCTATATGTTTCAGAGGAAATTCCAACCGAATCTATTAACAATAATTACTTCGTGTCAGCTATTTATTCAAAGCGTGGATTATCATTCATTTATCTCAGACGGCGCCGCTTAAACGTTAGATCACCTATGAGGCGATTAGCTGCATCTATTTTGGTTGTTGCGCGTACATGGTCTGTTGTTGTCATTTACAGCCTCTATCGTATCGATTAGATGTCGATGACGTCACTAACGAATCGGAACACATTTACGTTATCTTTGAAGATAATGCGTGTTAAAACCGTGTCGCTCCCAGAAGAGGTTTAATATGACGCTATTGTGCTGAGGATGTATTACCACTTGAAACGGGCCATGTGCTATCATCGCCGCGGCATCGTCTGCCACTGTTAGTTCTCCTATTGGCAGCCGTTTCGCCGACCTGCATTTGTCGAGCATCAATATCTTGATTACCCATAATACGCCAATGGATATTGTTTTATATGGTATTTGCATATTATATAAAATGGTATCAGAAAAGCCCAGGCCTAAATATATGCAGAATCTTTTTAAATTCTACCATCTATCACAATCAATTTTAATTTCTTACCTGCACTTTTTGTGAAGATACTTGATCAAAAAATTAATTGGCGAAACTAGACCTCTGTGCAAATTGAAATTAACTAATCCAATCCTCTGTTGTTGAAGCTCGTGATTACATTTGATATCGCTCAGACCATCCTAACCAGTCGATAGACAAGGATGCTGCGCATTCAATTTTCTTTTGTATTTGACTGTAGTCTATTCATTCCGTCGGCATACATGAGTACATGCTTTTGTAACCTGCCGCTTTTGTGATTTCAGCAAAGTGTCATTGTGTTTCTCAGATACTGTTCGAATCGTGGAAAGATGTCACCATTTGTCGCCAAACTATCAGCCGTATATTGCGCGACTATACTCACTGATATGCACTGCTACAGACACATAGCGTTCCACTTTTGCCAAACCGTGCTGATTGTTGGCCTGTATGTTGCCAAATTCGCAGCTCTACGGTTGAACCAAAATAAGCCCGCATGACTCCTGTATCTCCGCATTTACATTTGCACGACCTAATTAATCTGAGAGTAAATTGTCCTAGAGTTGGTACCATGTTTAATCGAGATTTTGAAATATAGACGTTTTTATAATCAAGTGTGCTACTGAGCATCTATTGAAAATGAGTTCAATTCTGAGTAGAACGCTGATGATAAACTAATCTATGATGTCTTTATTGAGAGTAATGTTTAGATATATTTAGAGCGAAATCTAGTCAAAATTCTTACACAATTTTTATCGAAAGCCGAACCAATTGTCAGTGTGGGCTTGTGATGCAGTGCTACATATTTGACTGAAATGAAGGTAGATATGTCTGTCTGTTGCGTTTATAACTAATTCACGAGTTGAATTCAGTAAGCGATCTTACAAGTACATCCATCAAAGACACATTCCATAGGTAAATCTGCTCACGGCCAATTGTAATTGTCGATTGGTACTTATCATTTATTTGTTCAACGCCCACGAGCTACGGGAATCGACCAGATGCATGGCTCCTATCTACCGACGTAGTTCAATCCGATGTAGGCGAGAGGCTGCTGATATTTACCAGGCAAACATTTGCGCCGAAAACACACCGAGCATTACAGGTGTACTGCCCTAACATTCTCATTCAGTTCTCTATTGACTCAAATGTCTTTAACATAGTTAATTTACAGTGAATCCATGAATATTTGGGTTTATTTTCCATAGGTATTTTCCAACAATTTAATTCGACAAGGGTTCAAAGACCCATGCAAATTCTCGTGAATAACTAGTATTCACATAAGTGATCCTATAACATTGTTTGTATAAAGTATATATATTGACACGATACCTGTTCAGGTACCTATATTGTTGTGCATTTAAATTCCAAGGTTTTGGTTTTTAGAAGTTTGAAATGAACTCTTATGAGTGATGTATTCAATTATCATCACGACCATGGCAGTTTCTTAAGCAGAATATTTACGGGGCACTGATTAGAGAAATTACTGACAACCTCTCAGTGCACGTTACAAACTAGTTACATACGATTAATCCGCAGCCCATTCGTTTATTTTCCTTTCGGTTTAAAGCTTTTTACCTATACATTGCATGATTATATGACTACGATGCCGTTTGATTATATGTAATTTGATAAATAAAGATAATAGATAATTGATATGGCACGTTGGACGTGAACGTTAATCATTTTTTGACGCTCATGGGATAAAGAATAGCAACTACCAGCGTTGCAGTGCATGTCCCATCCCTTTGATTTATACAAAAAGAATATGTAAATGATTCACCTTTCAAATTGATCATTATTATGGAAAATATATATATTTCATGAACGACGATATGCCCTTGATCCCGCAGCCCCAATCTCTGTCCGTCAAAAGCCCACATAGAAGTTACCTAACTGAATGCGTAGACGAAAAAGCGGATGCTGGTATTACGTCCGAGAGAAATATGTGACGCACGACGCGTGCGGAATGTCAATCACCAAGCACTCAGATGCTATATTGTGAACTGGACGATTATCTGACTACCAAATGCGCTAACAGGTCCAGGATGGTTACGATTCAACACATGTCATGAGCTTTGGCCACTGCCGTTGTCTGCCGTTGTTACCTCATTGGTAACCACCCTATTCTACAATCAGTACCCGAAGAAGTTCCCGCTTCTTGCAGATATATAACGCGCTCTTACATCACTTATAATGCAGCTGAGGCATTGTTAGTTTGTATCAAATATATCGCATGTAATTTAATCCTGAACGAGCTATTTGACATCACAAACTAAACCATCCAAAATCGCCTTTGATGCGCATCTAGGTAAAGATGCGGAGGGAAATAAATCCTTATACAAGCAAATATAGCGACATTAATGAAAGTGGTCAACAACTTGTTTGTATGGCTGCTTAAGTTTATACAGGCATGTATGAGCTAACAATATACATGAGTCACTATTTGACCTGCATTCGAATACTGGATCATTTAATTTTATTCAATATTTTATTGAGTAATACTTGAAGCAGATGTCCGACAGTCGCCTCGATGTTCTGAAGGTTTAGATCAATGTCGAACTTTGCAACCTTTTCCATAATAAAGCAAATTTAGCTGATACATATTTGTCATCATATTTTCCAACTAATCACGACATAGCTGGCTGATGATAGGGTTCAACACATTGCTTCTCCGATCGCGTGTATTGAAGTTATGTACATCATTGCATGTATAGAAGAGTGTGTAATATATGTGGTGGCATACTCTTAGAGACTATACCATAATTTGTACTATGACCACCATACGCCAGAAGGCAACACTAATTATGTGCAATATCATGGTGAAAATAATAAAGAATAATACAAGGTTTTATTTCCGTGCCAGTTCCATGAATATTAGTGGTCATGAACTTTAGCCTCAACCTATGCTGCAGTTGTCGCCACATTTTAATATCGTTTGTGTGACACTGCTGTGTCAATTTTTGTATCAGTATCAAGAACGAATTCGGTACCTGCAGCAAGTCCAGTAGATGCATATCATTTTGAACTAGATGAAGTTAATTGATTTCTCGTTTAAAATAAAAATTCAAATTCATATTTCATGAATCAGTTAATCATGCAAACATACAGCTGTTGAAAGTGCCCAAGCTGCACGCTTTCTAAGGCTGTCCGTTACCCTTTCGCCTCTAATTAATTAATGGGAAAGAAGCTTAGATTTATTTTATAGCACGTTGGATATGCATACGACCTTGCCAAAGTGCCTCGGTCAACCTAGGTAATTGATACATTTATCATTTAATGCTAATAAACGGCTCTGCGTTTGTTTATCTCACTCTTTTACAAACGCATGCAAATAAGAAAAGCTGTAATGAGGTCCATGAGGACATTCTTTCTGTCTATGTCATCTCAAACGGATTCATATGTGTATGCTTATGAGAGATCGTACACATTGTTTGATTGGAGGTGAGATTTTGGTGTGAGTTGCGTCAACGTCCACTTGTCTTGTACTTTAAAAGCTGGTATTGATCTTATTGGAGAAGCAATTATACTGATTCAATCGACAACATGAGTTATTCGAAATGTCGATGAATGTCACTGGAAGCAGATACACCTGGTCAATCGTGCAGTTATTGCGTTTGTTCGTGAGCAACATGCAGCGCTCATATTTAGCATTTATACAATAGTACAGGATAACCCGGAGAGGAAAGATAGCTCTTGGATGAAGTTCATGCTGATAGTAACTCGGAATAAGCTTCCTTTCAGACAAACATTTTACTTACTTATATATGTACCACATTCTATTTTCTACTGACAGCATCCGAAACACATAAGCAAAATAATTGCGATGACAATACAAAATTGATTAATTGATTGAATGAGGCCCTTTATTAGTTGACGAAGTATGACATTAATGGGTGGGGATGTTGCTTCCAACTGTTTTGCATTGGTTATCCCTTATTAATGCATAAAAGATGCGTATGCAATCAAGGGCCCGAATTAATTGCAGAGCATTTTCTGTGTCAATCTTCAACTGGGATTATTATCAAGCAGAAAAACACTTTCCTTTGCTAAATAAGCTTTGCAACACCATCTAGGTCAGTTGATATGGAATTGGCGGTTCAATAACAATAAAGCCATTGTGCTTAACGGATGCATGCGAATGAAATACCGACAAAATTCTGGCAGCTTGATCTAAAAGCGCATATCAGATAACATATCCTGTCGATTTACCGATGCTTATATCTTTCCAACACTTAAGGGGTATACTTCTGTAGGCCATTTATGGTGATTCCGAAGCGTTACTCCATATGATTAAACGCGCGATCAGGTAATGCGAAAGAGAGCTATCACTTGCAGGCACTTACCACGTTTAACTGTAAATGTTTGGACGCAATATGGAGCAAGCAGCCGTCAACTATTTTGGTTAAAAAATATATACATATATATATATCTATATATATACATACATATATATATATATATATATATATATATATATATATATATATATATATATATATATATATATATATATATATATATATATATATATATATATATACATATATATATATATACATGAACTAATATAGATATTTATGAATATATATACTTATGCATATATATATATGTAAATATGTATATATATAGATATATATATATACATATGTTTATATATATATATATTATCTATATGTATTTTGATATAAATATATATACAATATATGTATATATATATATATATATATATATATATATATATATATATATATATATATATATATATATATATATATATATATATATATATATATATATATATATATCTCTATATATATATATATATATATATATGAATACTCTACAGTTAAAGGCATTGTAGCGGCTCGTATTACTAGTACAGCTCGTACGTTAAGGTCTGCGTGATAATGCATCGTACAAACCGACGCACTGTCGGAGCAAAATGCAGTCATATAGTTATTTCATTGATCGATCTACAGACAGCCGCTGGTCTCTAACACTCGGGAAACACACAGAAGGCACAGTGTGGTAAAAAGGTAACGAACAGTGTAGCAAATGATCCAACCGCTGTGTTAGCATTCTCATTGCACGTTAGTAAGTCCAATGGAAAGACGTAAGATACAGCATTCAGTGGATCAAGTTGCGTAGCATTGTACTAGCAGTTACACCACGAATGCATGCTTGCCTTTGTCTCGGAGCTGATTTCCAACAACGGACGGATTTACCGTATTGCTTGTTGACGAACAGAAAAAGGCACTCCCCTTATTCCCCACACCGCCTCAAAACCCTGTCACCCCTCAGAGTGCACGGGTGTCCCGTGCGTTGTCGCTTCTACGCTATAACCACGGCCCGTCATCTCCAATAACTAGCATAGATTACCATATTCCAATATAACATGCAGTAGGCATGTAGTTGGCAGCACTTACTAGCCAACAGTAGTTTACAAACAAATTTTGCATTGCCACTTTCGTTTGATATACGCGAACGAAAACAAGTTTGGACGGAGCATATTTCGTGCCAACCAAAACTAGTGTTTCAGCAATGATTTATGATCCAGCGACGGAATGATGCAAACTGAGTCTTCCATTTGTACTGCCCAGACGTCCTGAAAATCCAGTAAACAGAATTGCCATCCACTAATATACGTGTCAACTTCAATCACCATCAGCCACCTGCGCCCTACCATACACAGTGCGTCGCTTAATCTACTACCGGCTTTGATTTGTCTGGGTGGTAAGCATGATATTGATATCCGCGTTTATATGTGATATACATTCGGATATGGTTGAAATGAGAAAAACGCAAATAATATAAATAAAATCAATCGAAATATTACATATAAAATAAATCGAATACTACAGATGGAGTATATTTGATATCAAAGAGAATCACATGTTCTTGTTAAAGTATCGTGCCTGGTGAATGTCTCACGTCGATAGCGAGTCCCATTCACGTCTGCCAGCATGATGTAGTAAGCGCTGTAGCATACCAATTGGCTTGTAAAAATCTAAGTACATTGAGCATGTCAATACGAGAGCGGGCTAAAGGCAATGGAAACGTAATGATGAAAACAGCGAATATATCCAAGTTAGATGTGTATTCATGTTGCGCATGTATGGATTACTATATGATTTAGAATGCAAATATGTCTAGTAAGGTATATACATAGAGGTGGTATACTCAAACAATGACGCATCTCAGTAGTTGCATTTGGTTCAAACGAAAATGTATCCTCTTGATAAAGCCAAATGATTGAGTCATGGCAATAATCTCAATTATGATAACTGCCTTCAACAAATATTATGAGTAAAGGCATTGCTATCCAGGGTAGGGCTCATTTAGGGATAAACAGGCGTTCCATACCCGAATCTCAAATCAAATTAGGTTGAAAACTGCGAGACAAGGAATTCGAATCAAACCCAACAAAATTGTTGACTTAAGTTGATACGTAGAAAGATGTTTACCCATTTTGATACAAATAGATAGATTGTATTGTTGATAGTGTTCGTCGCAGCAACCGAAGTACGATTGTTAACTGTCTAGTAGTTATCTTTATCCTTTCACTCAATTATTGCCTTTTCCCGGTCAAAAATTACTATCCTCGTATGGAACGTCTTCTTAGTGAGTAATGGTTACGAAGGGCTCAACCCGATCAATGCACCCATCGTTTGAACCATTGTCTTGATGTATCTGCCCCAAACTTCACTGATGATATTTGTGCTCAGCATATACGAGGTGCGGGAACTGGTCAGGTGTCCTATATGACATGCAGAGGACATATGGCGGTCCATCAGTGGCATTTTGCTGTTTATTGATCAAGTCAACGTTTGCACGGAAAGCAACCGCGGCACTAGAGGCCCGATACCCAATTTGTTTTATATGAAAGCATTGCAAAATCAATAGACTATAATTACCTTGCGGCAGCTGTTAATTCAGAGAGTGGATTATCATTTCTTGATCTCAATGGCGAGGCTTTTACGTTAGGTCAACTATGAGACGATAAGCTGCATTGATTTGCATCTCCATTATCCGCTGCCATTTTCTTTGAAGCCTTATGTTTAACTTTATATGGTGGTAGTTACACGTCACCTTCCCTCAGCGAACAAGTGGATGAAACTTCTACATCTGTATAAGCCGCAATGCAGCAATATTCGAAACATTTAGCTCCAACAGCTTTGTTACAACTGAAAGAATGCATACAAATTTTCTGCGTTGCCCTGATGAATATTTATAACGTTGTACATCTGAAGATGAAGATTTTAAGGCAGTGGCTATTCGCGCATGCGTACGTGTGTATAGATCTCTGAGTAACGGTGAGTGCAGATTATCGATGAATAAGGGGTAGGCGCAGGGAGAGGGGGGTGGGGAGTGCTTTGTATGATATGTGGACGGTCAATGATTATTGATGTAATAACGAGTTGGATAAATGGTGAAATAGCACATACCCTGTGGCCTGTAAGATATCATGACGTCATGCACCCTGCACGGATAAGAGAGAATCAAAGCCAATTAAAATCTTTCTTTGTGCAAGTCCATGAGTAAATTTAGTTTTAGCTGGTTTAGACCACCAGAGTAAGCAATCCACCAATTAGCTATGTACTCGAATGCAGTCTATTTGGTTGGTAGGCGTACATAAGTGTCTATTCTTGTGTATGTTTTGCATTACCTATACAAGTTTTAAAATCGAAGTCAAATTAGCACATTTCTGGATGTCAGTTAAGCATCATGATTATCTTTATATATTGTTGCTGTTACTAAGAAGACTGTTATGAACATGTTGATGGTGATTATAGTGGCTGCGATGAGGAATCGGATCAAGATCGTCATGATTATGATGCTGACGATAAAGAATGAAGAAACCCAGATATCTGACCCCATGCAGCATGTTATGACACCAAATTAATTAAGCAAACCCAACACGCTTTCGTATAAATCCATGATTACATTTGGTTTCAAGTGGCTAACACCATTGAAACCAGCCTATTTACTTGACGTGTGCACATTGAACGTGCGTGCATACACAAGTATATGTTTTTGGAAGCACAACACAATATCATTTCAAAACCTATACAAATGAAGCCTGTTATCTTTAACATCCTGCGATATTGCTCCTCAACAAAGTATTGTTCCGGATTTAGCGACGCTAACAAATCACCTTCGTGTACCTCATATCAAAAGATGTTAGAACATCTGCCTCGCACGTTCTACGTTGATAATTAAGACAAGTAAATGGATGATGTCCATGCAACCAGCAATGTATATTGCGCGGCTGAGTGTTTTATACTACGTTCGAATGACATAATGTTGTATAACTGTTCAACCCTGCTGATTGTTTGTCTGTTTTTTGACGTAATCGCACACTTATGTGCTTGAAGGCCACATCATCAAGGTTGAGCCATTGTACAACTAGCAGCATTTGAACGATTGGCACCACCTGCTCAATGTACTTATGATTCCACCTAGAGCTGGCATCATGTTTAATTGAAATGTTTAAACGTATTTGTCAGCATTGGAGATTATCATCTGGTCAAAAGTACATGATGCTAGGTGTAGGTAAGTAGGCCGATTACATCATTTAACGATTCAGTCCGACCAGTGTAATTTGAATCGGGATTCATCCGTGGGATTGAAAGACACTACACCAATCTCATCAGACGATCTGCTATATTGCACGACTTGTATGATTGCTACTGTGGAGAGCACCAACAATGGATATTCTTGATTGCATCACGTTCGATGCGTGGATATTGAATAATATCATAAAGCCTAGTCGATTTGCTCTTCAATTCGATCGTTTTTAGATCAGCGACGCAGTCTTTGTGATACGCATTGAGTAGCTAGTCTATATTACGATGAATATTACCAATCGACATTAGCATAGGTCAAAACGACATTAACTGGTAATAACCTAAAACTTCTTTGCTCCATAACAGCATCATTGGGCGTGGAACTCTTTCACGATCTTCAAAGCACTAGTAATAAGACTACCATTAGTTGACTTTCTCAAGTATTACAATTGCAACCTGAAATAATATAGAGTCACATATGTATTCAACTGCGAGCAATGATATGCCACCTTTACTTTGGATGAGACTACGAGAATGACCACATTTTACCTTTGCCAGTGATTGAGTCCATGTCACTTACGTCAAGACAAGTACTTAGAGTTATATGGGTTCCGGAATCCCATGACCCTCCCCATTCAAAACACACCCTTTCATTCACGTGCATATATCAGTGCATTTGGAAAGTAGCAGCACAACCAGCCCCGTATTTCATGTTTTTGGTCCAACTGATTTATAGAATTATGAATCTGCCCCTCACTTTGGAACCATGTCTTAATCCAATCCGACGAACATGCATAGTCAGCACGAATAATATAATCCATACGAAACCCATAGCCGGATTTATTCGGTCCGATGTCCCTGAAATGTTTAGACACGAATGGCATATTGCGTCTCTAGTTACCCTATGTCACTATAAATGTCACCGGATGATAAGCAAGACTCTATCTTTGTTTTCAATTAACACTGACATCCCCGTCCTCAAGTTATCTAGGAATCGGGTGTGTTGTATATTCTTGTTGTTGGCTCAACATTTTGATGCTTGGGATTTAGTCATTGATTTGTTAGGACAACCACATCGATTCCAATCTTGTTTAGATGATATTCGACGTTCTACTGATATACTATTGATACTCCCATGACATCGTTTCATCGTGATGTAGTTGGATTATAAAAACGTGCATTCCGTTGATGTTACGTGTCGGTAAAACACATCTTAATGGGATATGTATGTATCAATGTCACTCATTGCAGAAGTAATATGAGAAACCCTTACGTTTTAAATGCATATAGCTAATGCCTAGCACCCGTAACCTGGTATTCCATAGCCTATCCATACAGCCTTGTGATCCAACGCCTATCCATACAGCCTTGTATTTCACGGCCTATTTTTGTAGCCACATGTTGATTTAATAGCGTCATCTAGCCAAAAATATATATCACATCTTCTCTGATTAATGCACATGGTCAGGGAATGTCCAGTAGGATGCCGAGAACGACAATATTGATTTGGACTGGCACATGTAATGCTTCCCCCCCCTTATTAGGGCTTATTGCGATTGGTAATACTGATGCAATACACATGCGATAAATGATCATTATGAAGCTACTAGCTTCAATTACGGGTCCTAGCTTACTGATAAATTAACGCTGAGACTAGCAACGGCATTATGATAAGATTATTGCTCATCCCTTCCATGCTAAATGCAAATAACCTAACCTATGGACGACATAAGCATTGGATACATGCATCTGCGTTAATAACCTAAATATTTTGAAATGCATGTTGAATGTCCATTAGGATGCCGATTCGCTAAAAAGGCCGATCGGATCATACCAGCAGCTTTTGGGACTTTAACAAGCCTGTTTCAATTTAAGGGTACACTTTGTGATTACAAACTTATAACTTACTGGGTCTGTATCAGCATTATACTTCAGAGTCGTCACCATACGTTGCAATTTGAATAATGGTTGAATATGGAAATCCCACGCAAAGACAATATAATTAAATTGAGAAACAGGTAATGATTTGTGTAAAGTAATTAATATATGTTGAGGCTAATCATACTAAGCGTATTGAGAATCCCAGTTGTTTTTTCGAAATTGCATTTGAGAGTTTTTGAATTAGAGGTTCAAATGTCAATTTATTGTTTATTAGAATGCCGAGAATACAAAAGCAATCTGTTGTTTGTGATGGAAATACTCCAAATTTTAATACAAAGTTGTGCGGGATTTAATTTGAATATTTTTTGAATTACTAGTTCGTTCCTTATTTATTGAGCTCTAAAGATATATTGCATATCATGAAATAGGTTATTGTCATTAAAGTAATGATAACTTTGTTTATAGATAATCTTTTCATATAGTTTAAATAGAGATGGTAGTAATGAGGTTGGTTGGTATGGTCACCAGATTATAGATCTGAGCTATTTTTAATTTGTTTTGGAAAAATACCTGTTTTGAGTGATTGGTTTATAATTATACAATTATGGCCACAAAGGTTTCTACCTTTTGAGGAATCTTGTTGATATGCCATATACACCAGTGCTAGATTTGGAGGTTAATGTATATATGGAGACAGCAACAGTATCTTCACGAATGGAGCGAAAATAAAAGACAAGCATTAGTGACCGCGACAATTCTGGATATGATGTGTTTGTGAGGACCCTCATTCTATTGGCTAAATTGGGATCAGTGTCTTCAAAGTGTATGTCACACAGTTGTGCCATTTTTTTGTAGAATTACTGGATGGGTAGCATTGGTGTTGGATTTATTGATAACACTTCTTATTAGTTGCCACGCATGTTCTGATTTTATAATGCAAGCATGATAATGAATATTCTTGGCCATTCGAATGTTTTGTTTCAGAGTTCTGTTATACGTTGTTTAACTAGTTTTAATACATGCATGATTTTCTGATGCGGGGTTTGTGCTCTACATTGACACAGGGGGAGGGGGCACAGGTGCAAACACATTGTTACAACTAATATCAATTGCTAAATATAGCAGAATATAAACGGACGAAATGCCACTTCAAGGGTACCATGGGTTGAAGCATACTAACACTTTAAGGGCCTTTCTAGTCATATCTATGGTAACACTGCAGCCTATTTATCCCTGTTCGTCAGTTCGCCCGAGGCTTTCATATCTAGTTTTTCCATTAAGTAAAGTGCTATTGTATCGTCGATGACAATACAGCCAAACAACCCATTGTGGTGAAAAGCGCTGGATGATATGACCATACTTGTCATCACAATGGGGCCAAAATTAGCCACATATGGACATCGACGTGTTTTATAGCCGCCGCCAGCAAGTAAACGATGTGCAATATGTCCCAGCATAGCCTTAGAGAATGCAAAGTAAGAATAGTGGTTTTCGCAGATACACGAAAACTGTTGGGGACATACGGTTACGCTAGAACCAAATGTGATCTGTGACACGCTCCCGCCAACTCTCACTACGAATCTAGAATTATTGCGCTTCTGTAATTGGTGCCATGAATCACAGAGGAGTATTAACGAGAGCAGATGTAGGCATGGTAGCAGATGATGCGCAAATAATTTATTACAGAGAGAATAAGAACGTTTCCAGGACAATACAATGTTTTCTTTTGCTACCCAATTATTATTGCCGGATGGGTAAAGGTAAGCTAAGTATTAACACTTGAGTAGATGGATCATTAAATGTTGCAAAACACGACCACAGTTTCCCCCCACACCCCCTCAATCCCTATATTTGTCCATCTTATACATTTATTTAAGAGATTAACAAGTCACTGACGTTGGTTAACAGAACATGTGCCATCTTCTCCGTTGCTGTAGGGTAAGCTATTGTAACAACTACTGGGGAACTGTCAGTTTGACATCTGGTGGTAGCTTGCTTCAGATTCGCCACAAAAATCATGATACATATAAACATCAACAACTGCATGACCTAATGACCAGAGGCACCATAAAACACATTGGTGATGGTGTGCCGGTAAAGCCGATACTTGCCTTAAAGTTATCTCGGGTAATCTGGTTACGTTTTAAACAGGTGTCGGTGATTCGTGTGAGGCTGTAGTATGGTTACATTGGTTGTGTTATGTCCAATAACGGGGTGAAGGGTGCGAGAATGTGACTGGTGTTGACCCATGATCATGTCAAAAGCATACTTGAAACATGGAAATTGTAGTTCAATCAATATTAATGTGCGGATATATATCACACTTGGCGGCCTTCTGGACACAGGTGGTCTGCAAGCGAGCACTCATGCCTGGGTTCAATACAAACTAGGTGCTACACACACGTCAAAGCTGAGTAGCGAATGTTAGCAGTACAATTTCGACCAAGAGGTGCTGGAAAATGCTCATGTTGATCCGTGCAGATCCTTACACCAGTGGGTGACTATTCAATAGCGTAGGCTGGTTAACAGATTTGACCTTCCATTAAGCATGGAGTACCTCGAGCCAAAGCCATATACATGAGGCCCCTAAGGTCAAATCCAAGTGAGACAAATGCGTTCAGCCGGCCATAGAAAATGATCTAAAACAGCCGTGTATACTCATGATACGTCATATAATATCAAGGATCGGCGTTACTACTTGCGGGTTACAAGATTGCCACGCGCTTTGATCCTGCGCAATCCGGTGTTATTGATGCTATAAATACACACATGGCTCAGAATTAATTCTACGCAATATTTCTAACGCGTATTATGCATGGACTCTCTTCATTTAATCGCGCTATATGCATCTTCAGTTAGAGTGTTTTTGCAACAGAGGGCAGATATCAAGGAGCATATATTGATGTGAAATAAGGAATATGCGCGCAGCCAGGGGCAGTGCACTATTTTAATGCTGCTGATGCCACATTTATGCACGAGAAATTCCATCATGATGCATTACAAAGAGAATGAGACCGTATCCCGTTGAATGCAATTTTTTTGTCTTTCCCCAAATATGATAATATGCGGGATAAAGACAACTAGTCACCACTGATGCCGCGTGGTGAGTTTGAAACCTGACGATAGCTTGCAAAAACATCTCCCCTAGAAACCTAACCAATCTTTACCAACTTAAATAAGGACCGGGGCGTATGATCGGCATATTAGCTGGGATACCTGCGGTCAATTCAGGTGCGTATACCAGGCGGCTCATCATTATAGCGGGGAGGTAGTATGGCACCATTAGTCTGTCTCAGGGTCAACAACGTTGAAGAATACTGTGACACGTGGATATCTGTGGTTCGTGAAATAAGTCATCCAAGGGTGTGGGCAAAGTAGTCAGAATGCTGCGTTCTTCAAAATATAGCTGCGGTGATACAGGAGTAGGAGAACGATGCTATATGTTCATTAGTCAGTAATATGAACGGCCGTTTAAAATGGGGTAGAAACCAGTGTTGTCTGGTTTATCAATACAATAAATCACCGCTCTCTAAGTCATGACCTAATAAGACAATGAGTAAGGGCTCCGGGTTCATTGTGTAATATGTTCATTCACAGAACGTAGTTCTCTATTCGGCGTAAGGTGCGCATACGGGATGTATCGGAAATATGGAGGCGATGCAAAGGTGAACACTGTACATTAGTCATTGTCATGTTTGGCTGTTTAAAATGGGTTTTGTGCTAATCAGTATGCGTAAAACAGAACAGCACACCTATGATATAGCCGTTAACAAAACAATAACCTAGTTCATTGGGGTAATACAATATACTGGATCCATACGCTTGTTGTAATTGCATACTCACGTCATAAATGACGTAGTACGCTGTCTCGTAAGTTCCAGACCTATTCACAATCTGCATTAGCAGCGGCCGAAATCGTAAAGGTGCTAGAGCAATTAGTCAAATATTACTTATAACAGTAGTCTTTTTCTGGCGAGTGTGCATTTTTGTTCTGGGTTAGGGAATGTATGGCAGGAACTTAGCGAAAAACGGGTCAAATGGCACTAAATTGAGAACTGTTAGCACAAAAAATGTCCAGGATATTGATATGATAAACGGAGTGTCATATGAAGGTGTTACTGTGTTATAAGCATATTAATACATGATATATTGTCACATCTTGCAAGTGCTTATAAGCCAGGGTACCATAGCTGATGGTCATGTCAAGAGATCACTGCAGCCTCTGATACTCTCTTCGCCAGTCCACATGAGGTTTCTTTAG
This sequence comes from Urechis unicinctus, assembly GCA_034190875.2. Taxonomy (NCBI): domain Eukaryota; kingdom Metazoa; phylum Annelida; class Polychaeta; order Xenopneusta; family Urechidae; genus Urechis; species Urechis unicinctus. Next base: position 12,298,148 of record CM067349.1, read on the forward strand.
ACTGTTTTGCCATAATGAGACGAGCTATTTGCGCTAGGATGGCAATAGGTTACATGCATCAAGCATTTGCCAGAGGTGCAAATCATTGCAATATAAAACATCAGTGAATAACATGGTACGTGATTGCTTTATGGGCACTTTTTCCAATGTATTTATCGAAATGCAGTAAACTTGACACCCTTCTGAATCCCTGATGTTGCTGTCAATTTCAGTTATAGCCAGCGAGGGATTGCTTGCATGTATCGAGCTATACTCAAACGCAACCATATTCTTCTGTGTATATAAGTGGGGTACCAGGACTTACAATTCAGAAAAGAATGGTTGTACATGAGCTGTCATATTCTATCGTTGATCGTAGGTATATTTTGCGGAAAATGGTTTCTTGCTTATACAATGGTCACTGGCTTTGATCCAGCGCAATCCTGTTTGGTGATTCTATCTAACACATCTGCTGCGTATTATTCATTAACTTTATTCGTTCGTCGCATAAATCTCCAGGAACAGCACCAGGAGCATTAAGCAAATCCAAAGCAAACGACAACATTTGTTTACGCTCGATAGTTTTGGCTGCACCACGGTGTGGTCGTATTTAGCCGGCAGCTGTGTATGATTGGCTAAAGACCAAATATATTGCAGGTTAAATCGGGTACGTTATAGCAGGATGCTCATTATTAGAGGTATTATGGCACTTTCCTAGTAATGTTGCTCAGCTGCTGAAATCAGTGAGGTCCGAGGCGTGAGGGAAACCGGGTGCACTCGCCCCTGCTGCTGCTCCTTGTAACCTTTATAATCAGCTGCAATTATGTCCACAGTTGGGTACAATATATATTGGAATAGAATAGCACACACGGAATTGATTGCTATCCACCAGGTTAAATGGTCAGCAACAAATATTGACCACAATCAAATATCATAAGAATATAGTAATGTTCTGGTTTAACATAAATGAAGCATTTGGAACATAAAGGATATCCATGTGCAGTAAAAATCTTAGTCTTTTAATGAGCCTGGAATTGCATTATATAGTCATACTCTGTTTGCTGCTGCTATCAATTATTGCCATATACAATGAAGTTACAATAGGTGATGTGAAGATATGATTCGCCGCGGGGCAGCAGGGTGTTTTAGGTGGACTACTGACAAATGTTGTTGTTTAGCGGCCGAGAAGCCATTTGTATGGAACAATAGTGCGTGATCACGCATAAATCACCACATGAAACCTTATTGACATGGCTATAGCCCACCGTGGTTTATTTTACCGCTAATCCTAGACACGTTATACGTAGACACGATTTACGTAGCCGTAGTCATCAAGACTTTAAACGACTTCCCAAAAGCATTCGTGTAAGCATTCAAGCATTGTTGTCATATGCCGTCATTTTTAACGGTAGTACCGAGCATATTCCTGGTGATTACAATCGAGCCATATCATATCCTCAGACATAAGCCTCTCATTCAATTCGCAGTCGTTCAGGCTTAATTTACGAACAAATATTGTATGTGCATGGCGCTATTCCAGAATTCTTTGATAGCAATGCATGCAAAATCGTACAGGGCTCGCATCCCCTTAACCTCATGTTCGTGGATTGGTAATAGTTGCAGGCTGTTTGTTTTGTACTTGCAGCTTGTGTGAAGTTAGGTTTGAACGTAAAATATAAAAACGGAAAACTTTTCGGAAATCATTCACAGTATCTCATTATTCCTTGATATCAAGCTACAACCTCCATAATTATGAGGGCTTTATTATGCAATACTCACTAATGCTGATAATATTGAGTAGAATCAAACACTATCTTACCTTTGGATGCATTATAAGGAAGCTCCATGTTGTAGCCTTATATGACAGACTACTGATATCTGCTGTATCTGAGCATCAGATTATCTGAGGTCCAAAAGGGCACATTCCATTGACACAACTACAACTATGTGGACGAATTCACACAATTCGTAACCGTGTTTGAGTCACCATTATTGGATCAGTTCATCGAAAAAAGTATGCAACTAGCACAAACAAATATAAATAAAGGAACAACTTGCATTATCTACTCAACATGAGGCTGTTGCAACGATGTCAATGCACGTAAAATGCCATACATATCTTATTCAATGATAAGAGTACTACACATACCCAAGCTGACCAATCCCTTATAAACGCTAGATATGTGCAACTCAGAAACCGTACATTGTTTAAATCTGTATAAGCAAAATTATATCCTCGCATTTGGCAGTCGTTGTATACGTGTTTCTGATGAGGAAGATTGTTTGGGGAATTTCTTGTTGGATGGACGATATACAGCAGTCCTTTTTCGCCCGGTACCTTAAGATTGGAGCAGCATTGAATGAGAGTTATTATGAGAAATAATTTTTGTCTTTCTATCTATGTTTGCTTCACATTGACGTGAACCCATGTATTTTGACGCGATATAATAGTGTGTTGCCTCATATCCCCTGGCGAACCAAGATAGAGGTTACCAGCTCTGTTTGCACATGTGGGTGCAATGTACGGTTATTCTCCGCGATTTACGTGAAGTTTTCCTAGATTCTGGCAACGGCTCGCTTTGAAACCGCTGCAGCTGATGCCTTACCGAAAGCGAAACAGCACTCTGTGACTATCGGTTGACTACGTGTTCGTCAGATCTAAAATGCACTGGCCTGAATTTGATAATTGTGAAAACGCATCGCCGTCAGTGTACTCGTCAAAACTGGCGAACACCTCAACCTGAGTTAAGTATTGGACTCAGTGTTTCCCTCAATGAAATGACAGACCACAACTTGGATACATGGGTATCTCAATGTCGAGAAAGTTACGATTTTCAATTTATCCGATTTCTCTGAACCTGGATTGCTTAAGAGAATAATGCAGAGAAATCGGACTAGAACCGTTACATTGAAGTTTATCATCATTTGTATTCGAATGCATTAATTAGAATTTTGGTTCAAAACTGGCCGTGGGTGAGTTGTTATAGGGTTTGTGTATATATTTACTTGCTACACTTTATCTTTAGCATACTCCAAACGCATCATAGAAAACATATTCATATAAATTATATTATACTTCACACCCACGTTATTATCCTTTTGTCATATTTCCTCTTAACCTAAACAAAAATCTGTATAGGATAAAATAATCGTAGTTGGTCTTCCCGTTCCCACATCAAATATTTCATTGTTGCTGATTTTTCTGTGAAATGCACAAGAAATCTAGGCGTTCCAAGAGAAGGGAGGTAACATGGTAGGTCATAGAAGTCGTGATCAACGTTGGTTCATGTCTGATAATCCTCCTTTAGAACAGCATCAGGACTTATTGCTTGAATCCGTTCTCTGTTTCTTCACAGTAGGTTATTGTCAGGAACGATTATTCCAATGTATTTTTGTACTACGAATATCCTTACACCGCTTTGCGATAAAAACACGGAAATGGTAACGGCAAGGAACATGTTAAAAGTTGTGGTTAGATCATGCACGCAGAACAGACAGTGCCATCGAAATCTGGTCCGTCTTCAATAAAGGTACACTATCAGACCATATATATAAGATCGGGTGATAAAGGCAATTTAGTTTGCCATAATAATAGAATAAGCATCATGGTCGTCACCTTAGACACTCTTTTGTAGGTAGACTTAGGCCAAAAGATAAGATAGTGGGGGAAAACACTGCTTAAGAGATTGCATGGTATTAAGTAACAAAGGTATCACTTACGTAATCAATTACTGCCATACCACGTGGTTTACTACCGTCGTGAATCAGACGGAAGCCACTGCCATCCCCAATGATGGCCTCCACGGCGGCTGTCAAAACTGACGTCCATTTGGTGACCCTGTATCTTTGTTCTGCGATCTCGCGTAGATTTTGGATCGCAGTATCTTAGGCGAGCAATAAGTCAACTCGTCTAGGCTTAATGTTTTTTATGTGTCAACCATTATAAATCTGTTGATGATGCCATTATGTTGTAAATACGATCATGATCGTCATGAAGCTATTTTCTCCATTCTTCGTGATCGGATTTATGGTTAATGGTCATTATTCTGTAGAATTTACAAAACCAAATATCGTTCCTCAGCTGGATGGTAATTCGGATAAATATGTGTTGACTAATACTTCAAATCGGTAGCTTTGGGGAAGCATATTTCCGACACAACATTATAATTTTGACCATGTGTACAGATGCATGTGTTAGTATTATGTTGGAAGTTTGAAAATATTATCCCTTTAGCAATAGCGCATCAGCATCGTTTTGCATGGCATTTGTGTTTCTACAATCGGCTCGGCTCAACAGTGAAAACAACAATGCAACCGCACATATCCCGGAATAAAATAGCCATTCTTTCAATTTAACGTGGCGTGGTCATACCCTAACAAAACTGCTTATTTAATATCCTTAGACCGTGCAGAAAGCTTGATAACTGTGTTGAAAACAGTCCGTTATCAAACAGTCAGTCAAATAACGGGAATGTCGAGCTGTCGAAGGAGCATTAATTTGCCACGCAAGCATGATGGATGGCACCAAGCAATGAGCATTTCATCGTTATTTAAGCTTAGCGGGTTTTGTTGTGAGCGCCTAGCAGCAGGTTGATCACATATGCGTGCACATTGCATGCTCATACAGCTTTGTTTCCCCAGATACCTACAGTGAGTGGAAAGCGCCAACGTTAAGCGATGCAACACAAACAGTGGCCGTTCACACCGCTTTGGCGCACACGAACAATTTGTATTCTTGAGTGTATCAATGAGTGGACATTGAATAATAACTACAAGCCTTGTTTATTCTAACATCAATTCAATCCTTTTGAGATCAGCGACACAGTCCTGCTGATACGCATTGAGCAGCTGGTCGATGTTACGTAGCAAACGGCAAAAGTATCGGTAAAAAGGCATTGAATGGGAATTTTATGCAGCAAACGGCAAAAATATTGGTAAAAAGGCATTGAATGGGAAATCCCTGGCTCTTCTCTGTTCCATAACGGCATCATTTGATGTGCAATGCTTTACACGGCAATCAAACAACATCTGGTTACAAAACACTACCATTTGTAGACTTTTACAAGTATGACAATGTCAGCTTGAATGCACTGGATAATATCGTTGCATTTGAGATCAATTGCAAGCCATGACTGGCCAGCATTACTTTACATGAGGCAATGAGATCTTCCACATTAAACCATTGCTAACGATGGAGGGATCGCGTACATAGAAGGCAACTGAGTTGTATTCTACAACAGATAAGTCCATCCATATGCAGCCGTACTTTATGCGTCAGGAGCTAAAATTACTTATCTTGACTTGGTAACAATTGATATCAACAATAGAAAAGGGCCTTTTGCAATGAATGGTAATTATCTCGATATCCTCTGTTCCATCGCTGGGTAATCGGAAGTACATTCCATTAAAACAACCATAAAAAGGTTAAGAACGTTATACCATCGTTTCTTAAACTCATATCAGCATCAACATTCGAGATTAATTATCCTGAATAATGTCAATCCCACCCCGGAATCGATAATTAATTCGAATTAAATCAACTTTAAGTCATGATCTGCTAGCATTATATTTGGTGAGATAATGAACGCGATCAAATCTCTTTGGTCCAATAATGGCTGGATCGCGTGCACAAAAAGGAAGACAGCGATTGCACTACATCCACTTTTGGCCATTTTACAGTCCACACCGAGAAAGATACACAACGCAAAAGCGACTGCAACCATTGGCTATGATGCTATTAATTATGATTAATATGACATATGGCAATTGCAATATATTGGTTTACCATTAGTATGCTATCTAAACGCTGAACCATATTCATATTGAGTCCGCTGATGAACCTAGGTCATACTCTATTAGTTGATATCAGGCATTTTCCGCAAACAATGAAGGCATAAGTGGTGATGAAAGTACATTAGATCCTAACAGCGTGTGTAAGCAGCAATAACCAACAAGAAATGCACACATGAATATGAGCCGAGAGCGATTCTCTCGCCCTCAACTCTCCCTCATCTCTCTCACTCTCACTCTCCCGCTCCCTTTTACTCTCTCTCTCTCTCACTTCTCTCTCTCGCTCTCTTTCTCCTTCTCTCTCACTCTCTCTCCTATTGCGCTAACTTTCTATTGATAATACTGCAATAGCCTCTGATGTCTGGAAATACAACGTAGCACATATGTCTATACAGAGCAGCATGGACCACGGGGCAATAATAGCCGCGCGTGACCTGCCAATAACCCCGGATGTCAAGCGTTGTCAAGGGGGGGGGGGGGGGGGCAAGCCAGGTGCGCTTTAAGCGTATGGTGTCTGATAAAGCAATATAACTGTAACACTCTGGCTGGCATTGGTATATAATTAACCACAGGGCTAGATATCTGCAAGCTGCCTTCTGATAAAAAAAACCTCTGTAGAAGCTTTCCGTGTCCAACTGATAAAAAAGATCCGCCTCCGCACATTCATTAGCGTGGGTGGATTGACACACATGATCTTCAATTGAGATCGGAGTGCTTCAAGCCGTATTCTTGGATGAGAGGATTTACGAAGGATGCGTCTACTTGGCTGGAGAATGGATCCTACATAAACCGTGTACTTGTAAGTGCCTTCGTTGATTTAGAAGGCCTTAACAGTCACAGAATACCATGCCCACAAAACACGGTCGCCACTGCGAATCTTTGAATAGTGCAATACTAAGGTGGATAACGAAGATAGGGTGGGGTTTGATGAATGAGTGAAGATTTTTTTCCACAACTACACACCATATAGCACACTATTATTGGTAGGCCTTTAAACACTATCCATACTTTTTTTTATCAATCGCGGTAGACTGTGCTTTTGTGTACCGTACTTCGTGTACCTTGGTGTCGCTTGGTGCACGATAAGGTTAACTACTAAACGTGCTCAGGACAAATAACAGCATTTTACGCAAATACAGTCCCATCAAAACATTTACGATGCTATTTGGTGACGGTTGTAGATGAGGAAGGTAGTGATGCTTGGACACTTGCCCTTAGGTGCAAGACCTGTTGCTCATAACGAGTTGCGAGACCCACACTGCTGGGACGGGAGTACTATTAGATTACGGAGACATTTATGTTGTACACATATACCGCTAGGTTTCGTTTGCTGTCGGTCGATCATATCAGGCCAGACGTAACCACCTACCTCTACGTAAACTAAACCGCCCACTTCCGTTGGTGATGAGCGAGAAGGGATCATCGCGTGATTACAGATCAATACGCCTATCAACGACATGTTCCATTGGCAAATATATGCTAGGGACCATTGGTAAATATCGATTGGGATTAATGTGTTCAGCGCCCACGAGGTACGGGAATCGACCAGATCCACTATTTGATATGCACGGTTTCTATTAACCATCGTACTGCAGTTCATTACTGACTAGAGTCTGCTGATATTGACCAGGTCAACATTTGCATAGAAAACATACCCGGCATTAGGGACCGGGCCCAGACGATTGCTGGCAGTATGCGGTACTAACAAAACAGGTAACAAACTCAACATAATATTCTGACTTGTATTTGATATCTATGGAAGGAACGGTAGTTGGAGAGGACGCTGTTAACCTCTCTGACGCGTTATAATCTTAAACGAAGTCTAGGTAAAGGATACCGTAAACTTATGGAAGGTCTAATTTTAGATGTCGACAAGTTTCATTTAGCACAAATCTGTGTTCGTAGCTTTTACCGAACGCAAATAATATATGGATCCCTCTACTTGCATGGCCAGCTTTGATTAAGCTCTATGTCGGCAGCAGGTATCTTTTCGAAATTATTTGCTAAGTATGTAACGTTTACAAGCGCTGCAACCTTTACCAATTACGACCCATCGCTTTGGTCAAGAGAGATGATTGACGAAACTTGTGCAATATTCTAGTGATCTACACACGTTCTTGGACTTGTCGGAAAATCAGTTTATCCTCAGAGGGCACATAAATTGGTTAACTCGGTGAAGAATGAATCTCGAAGGCAACAATATTTGAAAAATAAGGGGAACCGTGAAATGATATTGCATGGTGGACATGAACGTAAAACATTTGTGTATATTATTTATATATGTATATATATATATTTATATATGTATATGTACATATATATATATATATATATATATATATATATATATATATATATATATATATATATATATATATATATATAGATATGTGTATTTATACATAATATATATATATATATATATATATATATATATATATATATATATATATATATAATAAGATTGTAACGAATTGTAGAGCATTAGTAAGCGTCGTTCATTTTAGGTGATTTATTATGACATTTCGACAGCATTAACATGCGTGTTGAAGAAATTATGCGACGATACTGACAATTTTGGTACTGATCCGGGAATTATTGCAATCAAGGGCTCTCGTCCATTGCTTGTAATGGAATGCAAATGTAATGTAAGGTCAATATCATTCAAGGCTTGATGTGTTTGATTAGCACAGATAAAGGACGGGAATCCGACAGTTGCTTCCCTTAATATGCATGCGTTTCCGGCTCAGGATGATAATCGAAAGTGCAATGCTCCAATGGTGCATTTTTTGTGACAGCAAACATTCTATATATTAGTTGTTTGCGCTTTCTGTCCATTGTGTTGAGCGTAATATGATTTCCTCTAATCGCCATCATCGTGTAAAAGTTATATTAGTCACCGCAGTAAAAGCTTAAGCCTTGTTCAATAACAGTTGAGAGGAATTAAGGACATTAACAAGAACATAGTTTGTAGCAACGATTAAACACCAGGCTCCATGATTAATTAACGTTCTCTGAGATCGGTACAATGCTTGCAGAGTTGATTTCGGTAACTTTAGTATATTATCAACTGAATTCGTGTCTCATATATTTCCTTTGCAATGTCAAAAGCCTCAACAATACGATAAAGCAACCTTAGACATTAAATACACGCTAGCGATGAGCAGTTTGTCTTTAATTCTGGCCACCATTGACGCTATCAAATTCGCACAAACTGCATATTGGCTACATAATATGATAACCGACTGAAGGAGAAATAACAAACTAGTTACTAGACTGCCAATTGCTAGAATTAACTTTTTTTTATCACGGGTCAATAATAGGCATTTTAATCTGTAAATCATAACACTTGGTTGGTTTGAATGTAATAGCAAGCATGTGTTAGGATCGCTATTAGCCATTTCAAACAAACCGAATAAGTGAGCTATGAGCTATGAGCCATATTTATATGTACCCTTTATTATTTTGTCACTGCTGTCACTGATCACGCATGCTGTGGTAAAATATATTGATTATCATTAACTGCCTAATAAGTGACGAGCCTTTATTTCCTTTAACAGACACCTCCAAGCCTTCAAATATATGCTTGAATCAATTGAATAGGCACCTTGTTCGCTAAGTGGTCGATTTGAAATATCTAAATTTAATTGTGGATGGCAGTTGATAATTTCCCGTCTACGGATGGTTGAACCGTGAGAATCAAAGGTAAGCAGTGAATTGTATGACAAGCTGATATGGACATAAGTACCCTACGGGCCGTCGTGCAAGATTATATCTCCCAATGTAAGCTTTGTTCTCGATGAGTATACGCCATTTTGTAGTACTTATTTCATTCCTGGAGCAAGCAATAGGTATCTACAAACATTCGAAGCAGGATAAATAATACTGTAAAGGACCAAATACAGCAAAAAAATGGCACGGTCTACTCATGAAATGTCAAAGAGTACCCTTCATGGCACCGAGAAAGCACCATCGTGAAGACAGTTAGATGCTGTTTGGTGCTCTCAATCATTATTCTCTCGAAATAATAATCAAATCGGTCCAGCAATTGCTCTGCAATTAGTTTGAGATCCATAAATACACTGCAATAAGGTTACTTTACTTGAGGGACGTAAGAGCATAAGATAGTTTGCCAGTATTGCTCGTCACACACGACACTTATTGGCATATGAAGACAACGTGCTTTGCATCAGATCAATTAACCATGCAAACACAGAAAAGAGCGGTAAAAAGTGATCCAGCTGCGCGTTTTCTCACATTTTCCATACTCAGTCGTTCCTACTTAGACTGCCTTTGAGGAGAAAATGGAAAAGTTGATTAGGTTTATTTTGCAGGCACGTGTATAAACATAGAACCTGGCAAGAGCGCCACCACCCAGCGAGAACGCCCAAATAACATTACATGTGTCGCTTAATACTCGGTCAACGTAGGTCAATGATACATTTAGCAAGCGATACTACAGAGTGGCTCTGCATTTTTTATTGCACTCTTTTACGAGCGCTAGAAAAAGGCGAATAAGGGATCTGAAATGATGCCCATCAGGGTATTTTCATTGCCCCTGCCATCGCAAATGGATTCATTTGTTTATGCTTATGGAAGACAGTACACATTGTTTGAGTGATATTTTGGTGTGCGTAGGGTCAATTTCCACTTATCTTGTAGTTTCAACTACTATTGATCTTATTGGTGAAGCAATTCAAATACTTCAATCTACAAAAATGTGTTAATCGACATGGCGATGAATGCAATTATATTGTTAGTTCTTGATCAACATGCCTCGCTTGTATTCAGGATTCATAATTGCACAATAACAAGATAACCTGGAGAAGGGGGGGTGGTTAATGATGCTATTTGAGGGAGCACATATTGAGCGTAACATATAATGGCTTTTTATTGAGACATGCTTCTTGTATATGGATTATATTCTATATGGTACTGAGAGCACCCAAAACCCTTCAGAAGAATAATTGGGATGGCAATAGAAACCGATCCACCACCATGTGCTATTTAATTAATGCGACGCTTATCCGCTTAAGTTGCATGTGTGTATCAAAACTGATATGTATTTCATTATTCCTATTTAATGTATAATCAAAGATGTTTGTGCAATCTACGGCTAAAATCAGTCGCAGCAGCTAACTTTCTATGTCAATCTTCAAATCGGCTTAATACCAGCCAGTAAAACACATTCCTATGCTAATAAAATTTCGCAATTCCGTCAATGTTCAATTTGCGCAAACCACCAGACTGTGTCGACTGCAAATAGTGCAGATGATTTGCTTTTCCGTTGCATTCAGAAGATGCTAGGCCAAATTACTTTCAATAGATGATGGACCACGTGCAACGGGATACCCTATGCCAATTTCCCAAGCCGTGTAGCTCTGCTAACCGGAAGCTGATTTCCCATCGTCTTTTGATATAGCACCAGGACCAGATCCCGATTTTCTGAGTGAAAATTAGTCATCATTCCACTATCAAAAACCACACAGAGTAACCATTGGGCAAATGGAATGCAATATTAGTGCATGTGTTTTCAATCAAAGGTAGCCGCTGCCTTTCGCATACATGCATATTCAACTCTGGTCTCAAAAGAAATCGCTGCATCATTCATGCTTGCTTTGTTCGTCCCATAAACGCAATCATCAATTGCCTTTCCTGATCGAAGATGTCAATGCCTACGGCTCATTATAGTGATGATGCTTGTTATTATACAAGCAAAGAAAAGGATCATACTTGACAATTGTGGCCCCCAGCAACTAAACGATAAATGATATTTTCGGCTTTAGTTTAGGAGAATATTACTTCATCCGTTTAGTTACCGGTACAAAGGAAGTAAGTATATTACGGAGGTTAGATAAATATTGCAGTTTAGTACTGCTTTGCATGATGCAATCTTATACCAATAAGAATCAAACTGTATGGCTGTGCATGAGAATATTGAGCTGTGTTCTTGCTGTCATGTAAACGGGATTAAAATATCATGGTTCGATAAAAATCGAATAACACGTGCCTACTACCTGAGAGATATATATATATATATATATATATATATATATATATATATATATATATATATATATATATATATATATATATATATATATATATATATATATATATATATATCTATATATATATATTTAGCTTATATATACAATATATATATATATATATGATATATATATATATATATATCTATATTATTATGGGTTTATCTCAAGATTGGGTGTATGGTACATATATCTGATATATCTGTGTGTAGGCCTATATATCCATATTCTATATATACATATGTGTGTGTGCACGGTTTTTGTAAATATATATATATATATATTTATATATATATATATTTATAATACATAGATATATATTTCATAAACATTATATATATATATGTATACATACCTATATATATAAGAATATAGATGCATATATATATCTTATATATATATATATATATGATATGTTTATATATAAATATATTTATATATTAATATATATATATATATATATATATAGTATATATGTATATTATAAACATATATATGTCTCCACTATGGGACCAAAAAATATAAACATATATATATATATATATATATATATATATATATATATATATATATATATATATATCTCTATATATATATATATATATATATATATATATATATATATATACATATCTATAATATGCATATTTAGCTTTCCGGAGTCGAAATATACAAGCCATTTAGAGGCATGTCATCCAGATATCATATAACCCGTATTAATTTCGTACTGAATGATTCATGCGCGTCTTCTCTTGGTGGCAGCTCAGTATTAATGCAGAAGGCCGCAAGTGGTGTTTAGCGGAATAGGTCAAGATTAAGTGGTGTCTGGTACATCCATATCTGATATTAGAGCTCTCTAAGTCAAGGCCTAATAACAAAATAGGTAAAGACGGCTTAATTCTATTCACAGAAAGTCGTTCATTATTCGGCATCTGGTGCACGGTTGAAAAAGAGCCGCAGCTTGGTTAAAGGTTATCGAAGCTCGCGTAAGTACAAAGGTTACCGCTGTTCGCTACTCAATATCATGTTGGGACCTGTCAGTCTTGAAACATGCGATGCATAATATTTGATGCATAATACTTGGCTGTTTACAATGAGGGTTGTGTCCCTTATTACGTGCAAAACGGAACAGTAAACCTTTGATATAGCTGTTTCTGGGGTAATATCAAACCCGGGGTCCATGCATTTGCTTTAATTGCATGCAGAACTTCAAGAATCAAGTAATATGGTATCATCCCTTCTCAGCCCATGAAACGTTTGCTGACACGCGATCTCATAAGCTCCATACGTATTCCCGAGCTAAATACGCAGCTGCCGAAATCATTAAGTTTCTGAACCAATGCGCCGGGTTTGATTTTTAACGGGAGTTTGGCTTCAAGAAATTTGCTAGCGGAACGTGCTGCAAGAACTTTGCAACAAGCGAATCAAATAGCACTAATTTGAGAATTGTAACAGCTAGAAAAGATTGCTACATACTGGGTCCTTCGTCGTCACAGGAACCAAAAGGACATTGACACGATAAACGTAGTGCCATTTGAACGTGATGCTATATAATAAGCATATTGATGCATAGCCTGGTTTATTAGCTCTTATTAACAGTTGCATAGGCTGAGCTAATGGCCTGAGCGCCATATAACACACTTGTGTCGGTGTGCCGTTGAACATTATGCTCAACGTAAAGCTAGCTATCTCTTGTTTGGCGTGATTAGAGCAAGATTGTAGTATGTCATTATTGGGTTGTTCTTGTGAGCTTATTAAACTATATTGGGTATATATATATATAGATATATATAATATATGATATATATATATATATATATGTCATAGTAACAAGATATATATATATATGCTGGATCATCATATTCGTTCCTACGATACGATATATCTCGATAAGCCTAGGGACACTAAATATAGGACTATCAATCTTGTATGATATCCCGTGTTACTGGTCCTACGGATAGTAGATTTATATATATCCGTTCTATCCTACACTCTATATATATATATATACCTATATATATATATATATATATATATATATATATATATATATCTATTGCACGAAATATTTATTACGCCATGATTTTAGAAATCAGAGGAAGGGAATTTATCTCGTCTTCAATCCAGATAAAACTATTCGTCAACACATAATAGTAAGATTATCATTAAATAGAGTGTTATTTGTTATATAATTTATATTTGTTATATAATTTATTCATTATCTGCTGTCGTTAATGAACTCGCGATCTTCCCCACCACCTGTCAACATAAGCAGATCTACGATACATTCGCTGAGCGATCTACCACAGGTAACTCATCCTCCTAGAGAAACAGATAATACTCAAATTGTGAGTATTATTCGAGACAAAAAGTTGCCGAATGGTATGGATAACATTTATGTAATGAAAATTCGTGTTCAAAATTCAGCATAGATTTTGCAAACAAATAATTATATTGTTTCTTTGGATGAAATATGGATAGTACCTTCTCCCACAGAATCCTGTCACTATGCGTTAAAAACACAAAGTTATCACGGACTAATCAAATCAAATTTGAACTTTAACGATCACTTCAACCCAAGCAATGGATACCAGCCCCAATTTCAAAAGCTTCCTCCCCTCACTGCCTCCAAATTAGAGCTCACACAGCAGTGCATGTATCGCTTGATTTGGCATAAGCGTCGTTAGGAAAATGCCATAGGTTTCCCTACTATTGCAAACGATGATGAAGAAATATGTGCTTTATATGATGAACAGAAGTTTGGCTCTGAGATGGCCTTGGACATCACATGTAAGAGCAGCTATGCACATTGAAGTGGCTGCAAAAGGAACACAAACATGTGAAGCGTCTGAAAAATCGTTAGGTGCGGAAATGCAAAATGGGCAGTCATTTTGCGTTAAGTCATGTAAAGTTTAATCGAAACATTATGCCATAACCTAGTGTGAGTCATATATACATAATGAATTTTACTATAGTGCATAACCGCTACCCAATTTGTGTAGAATGGCGCATAATTTGCGCATGTTCAGTTTCACTGCTAGAAATTGTCAGACCTACAAGTTCAGCACCGATTTCCCTTTTCGACATCTGAAGAGTAATTATCAAGCGTATAGTCTCTATTGCCTTTGAAGGGCTATCACATAGTTGAAGCACAATGCGCTGGTACATCCTCTGTGATCGTTTACGCTTTAAGCTATTTAATTATCTACATCATATGGACGCAGAAAAAACATCCAAGAAATTACGTTTATCCTTGTGTCATTTAGATGTATGGTGAATGATAGCAGCATACAATCAAGTATTGTACAATTCGTTGTTATTCAATCGACATGATGTGTTATCACTATTTGATAGTCTTCTGCTGATTTTTCTGAACTAGCGAATACACAGTGATAAATAAACCCCTGATTGCTTCTGCCCGAAAACGACGAACTGTATGTTTGGCAATCTGGAGACTTAAACAAATACCGTTCCCATTCAATAATCCGATGTTTGTTTTCCTTTGCAACCGCGTTTAGAACTTGCTGCATTTAATCTAGTCATCGTGCTCCTATAACATGTATTGATTGCAGGCTTAGCATTACTTTGGTGGCGGCACAGTGGAGTTAAAATAACATTTGTAGTATCATTTCCAACGGGAAAAGAAATATAACAGTTTCTGCCGAAACTGTATAACTTTATCATGTATTTAGTACTGTGGCATAGAGATAGTGGTAAACAGAAACAGCAGTTTTATATTCTCGCTTCGGATTGTTGTATTTACTTGGATATCTGGTGCACATCAAATATCGGCAACGACGATAAAACGGACGGGAAACTTAGTCTGGGCAAGTGATTTGTTGCATCCTGGTATATGGGGAAAGGGAGGAGGCTAAGTGCATTTGCATAAAAATTAGGCGGTGCCTTTGACCAAATGCGAAACGTTCTGACCTTTTTATGTCTGAAATAATATACTTTTATATTTATATTGTTATTGTTTCTCATACCCCACCCCCCTTTCCTCACGGTGTTAATACGTTGCTTTAAGTTGAAAGGTGAATGACGCCTTTCGCTTGCATATCACGTGATAGTTTATAGTTTATACATCATATGACCCCGGCTGCATAGCAATGTATACAATCGATAAAATCGTTTTGTATGTGAAATACAGATTGCAAATACACAAATTAATGTCGGAGTGTGAGCAACGTTTGTAAGCAAAGTGAGCCTGTTATGCCATCTTACGCCCATTATTCAAATTCACTTCCATCATTCACCTAACAAAACAAATTTTCCATTCACCCACTAGCCCCTTGAAGTTAATTCTGCGAGTGGAATTTCAGCGTGTCGGACAACAGCAAGTACTAATAAGGCCGCTTTAAACAAAGCGAGGGGCGTAATTTATTACAGACATTAGATCCGTAATGTTGTACGGACCGGAAAGTGACTCCTTGTATCAAATTCACAATATATCATGGTAATGGGGGACCAAGATGACATCGGCAACTCAACGATCGCAAACCGAGAAACGTTGGTTGATGCAAGTAATGTTTATTAAATCCGTATTCATATTATCACTAACCTAGGATTGCCAGTAAATAGCACATAGCATCAATGGAACAGGTCCTGTATTATCGCAGGTAATATGCAATATTCTTTCATATTAATGAGATACCATTGGTTAAGAGAAAACGTATGGCAGTGCATGTATGTTTTAGTGCGAGTCAGATTGATGTTCGACAGGTCGTCATTTAAACGTTCGATATTGTTCTCGACGCAAAAGATTCTCTGGATCTTACATAAGTGCCGCAGGTGTTGTGTGATAAATAATCGCGGATGATGTTAATATTAAATAGGACAGGAAGTGGTTTTGTCTCGAAAATTAGCGCTCTATTAGGCATTGCCTAATAACAAAATGAGCAGGGGCACCGAAATAATGTTGAAATATTATTATTCACACAGAGGCGCTCTCTATTCGGTGTATGGTGTGCATGCGGTATGCAGCTAAAATATGGCGACGAAACATAGGTGAATCTCGTCCATTAATCACTATTATGTTCGGCTGTTTAAAATGGGTTTTGTGCTAGTTAGTGTGCATAAAACAAAACAGCATACCTATAGTATAGCTGTTAACCGAGAAATACGAGAACCGAGTTCCTTGGGTAATGCCATACGTTTGCTCTGATTGCGTGCATTGTGTCATAAACATAGTAGAACGGTAGAGTACTTTCTCTGTCTAATATATTCCATACCTTTTTACAATCGTCATTAGCAGCGTAAAGGTGCTAAAATAATATTATTGACAACGGGAGGCTTTCTGCGGGCACCTATGTTTTTTATGTTTATGTAAAACTGGAACTTAGCGGAGAACAGGTTACAAGGCGTTAAATCCAGAATGGCTATATCTAAAAATGATTACTAAATGTAGCTTAATCAAGGATATCAACATCAAACGAAGTGCGATAAGAATTTGTTACTACATTATAATCGCATTAATGCAAATCAACTTCCACTTTGTTGGCTTGAATTATTGTAAATCACAATCACACAAACATACGAATATCGAACTAATTCGATTACAACTTGCTGATCGTTGTCGCTTGTACTACCAGGAAAAATTGCCCTACTTCTATGAGATGAAATAGATGAATATATTTTCTTACATTAACTAATTTAAAATGTTATTGTTATTCAGAAAAGCAGCTCAGCATGGCAATTCGGCAAAAAAATTTTAAAAAACGCTTTTCAGACGATTGAACCCCAATTCAATCGTCTCAAGAGATCGATTAAGTGGGGGAGCGATGAGGTCCAACACGGGCCTAGTCTTAAACATTAAAGGGTTGGCATGGGGCCAATTTCGAGTTTCTCCTATAATTCTCTTAAATCTGGGTTTCATCATTGCATATGTAGCCATATATGACCATTTGTGCCGTTTGTCGATAAACAGCGTCATCAAGGGGTTAAGAGCCTGGTGTTCTGTCCACCGACAAAATAAATATCCATTACCACATATAATATAGATTGTCGGTTTCAAACCAAGTGAATGTGCGATATTAAAAAGTACGTTGGGATTTTTATCATTGATCGGCGGATTTTATCAGAGCGAAGCTAGCAATAATACGGTACAGTCTGCGCATTGACGGCAAACCCGAGTCGCGATTTCGCCTGCATTCCAAGACCGGATGATTAAATTGTTTGGACTTTTTTCTTGGGCTACACTTGAAAGCTGGTGTCAGGCAGACGACTCGATGTTCAAGCATTCATGTCCAAAACCTCAAAGCATTTTCCATAATACGGCAAGTTGAGCTTGTTTTCTTTCATAATCCGATCAAGTCATTGCAGCTTTTGTTCAAGAAGAGTGACCGACCTTAGCGCGTATACTTTTTTGATCGAGTGTATTAAAGACAAATTAGTGATAGCAAAATTTTAAGCTATCAACCAGTACCATGGTGTACAATGGTTACGTGCATAATTTCATGTGTAGAAGAGTTTGTAATATATGTAGTTTGCAGACGCTACCAGAATTAGTACGCCAAAAGGCAAGTAACCTGCATATCATTTTGAAGTAGATTCAGTTAGTTGACTTATCGTCACTAACAAGCGGCATTTTAAATCGCACTCGTTTACGAGCGCTTGACACATGCACAAATCTTAAATGAGACCCATCAGGGTATTTTCATTTCCTACACAATCTCAAATGGATGCATATGTTTACGGCTAATGAGAAATAGCACACATTATTTGTGTGAGATTTTGGTGTCAGTGGCGTCAACTTCAACTTCTCTTGTAGTTTCATTTATATTATTTGAGAAGCAATTCAACTGCTTTAATCTACATCAATGAGTTCATCGAAATATCGATAAATGTCCCTTTATAGAAGAAACATCTGGTTGATCGTATCATCATAGTGCTAGTTCGTGATCAGCACGCCACGCCCATTTGTAGCAAATATTAGTGGACAACTACAGTAACAACCGGATAATTAATGATGCTGTTTGATGAAGTTTATACAGAGTAACCCATGACAATCTTTCACTCAGACATACTTTTTAATTCCTTGCTTATGTACCACTGACAGTATCCGAAACACATTAGATGAATACTTAGGATGGCAATGCAAGACAATCCAAGTTGCTAGGAATATCACATTGCTGTGTGGGGAAGTTGCTTCAAAGCTGATGCGCATTTTATAATCCCTATTTGATGCAAAATAAAAAATGTTAATGTATTCAAGGGTCACAATCAATCAGCTCATTATTTGTGTCAATCGTCATCCAGCGAAACACATTCCTGCGCTAATGAAATTTAGCAATACCGTCGGTGTTCAATCAACACAAACCACCAGACTGGATCGACTGCAAACAGAACGGATGATTTGTTTTTTTCCGTTGCATTCAGAAGATACTAGGCCAAATTACTTTCCCACTAATTCAATAGATGAATAACCACTTGCAACGGGATACCGAATGCAACTTTCCCAAGCCGGGCATCTATGCTAACCACAAGCCGTTCTCTTATCGTCGTTTGATACAGAGCCAGGGTTAGATACCTACTTTTTGAGTGAACAGTAGTCATAATTCAAACAGGGCAGCCATTTGGCAAATTGGAGGCAATATTAGTAAGCGTGTGGTTTGCAAACCAGAGTTTGCTGCTGACCAGGTCGCATACATACCTATACATATGCAGTCTTAAAAGCTAATTCAATTCTGAACTCAAAATAAATTGCAGTCTTAAGCTTCACCAAAGTATCACCACGTGCGTGTGCACTGCCAACTGAACACTGTTTTCACGTGTTGCATTAATCGGAAGGTCAGTATGTTATGATTGTCAACTGCTACCTCAACTGTAAATTGTTTCGTGTAGCCAATTAATCATTTAATTATCTCTGCTACGTTGTATGCGCATTGAAAATGTCCATTGATGCGATGTGTCTGACAGCTCATGTCTCCGATTCCTAATACCCGTCCAGGTCAGGTACAACCATTGGCGAAATAAAATTCCCGATCTGTAGAAATACAGCCACAACCATATAATTTGTTATAGTTGATCGTGAAAGTACCGCATATCCGAAAACATTTCATGACGATCTGGCTATCATTATAGGAAAGGGGCTATCGCTTGCAGGCACAATGTATTATGATAGCCACTGCTGGTCACGCCCCGGGGTACAATCGAATCGCTGGATTATCATTTGTTCTGTTCAGCCTATAAACGTTATCATAAATTGCCTTGCCTACCCGAATGTGTGATTTGATCGAAGACGACAATGCCAACGCATTGGCTCATTTGAGTGGAAGGCTGTGCATGGTTTGATGATACTGGTTAACATAAAAGCTAAAGAAAGGATCACGCTTGACAATTTTAGGCCCAAGCAACTAAGCGACAAATGATATTTCCGGTTATAGTTTAGCAGAATATTAC
Source organism: Urechis unicinctus (assembly GCA_034190875.2). Lineage (NCBI taxonomy): Eukaryota > Metazoa > Annelida > Polychaeta > Xenopneusta > Urechidae > Urechis > Urechis unicinctus. The sequence continues at coordinate 12,318,367 of CM067349.1, forward strand.
TGTGTCCGGTTAGTTACCGGGATAGAGTAAGTAAGTGATTTCACGGAGGTTAGATAATCCATGAAGTTTGGTACAGCGTTGCATAATGCGATCTGATATCGATAAGAAAGCAACTGCGTGGCTGGTGCGTAAGATGACGGAAACTCGACTTGTTATCTCGCTGTCATGTAAAAGGGGTTAATATATCATGGTTTGATTCAAATCGAATAACACGTGCCATCTAGCGGACTACATATTCATTTGTGTAAGCTTATTTAAGCCTGTGCACGCTGTAAATACGGTATCTTTTGCTCCTCCCTATCACTTCCTCCTTCTGTCTTGGACGTTATATGATACTACGTTCTCGCTTCCGTAGCTTATGAGATCTGTACATTTCCGCGATCAACATATCTATGCGGATGTAGCCTTTTCAGCCAGCAAAAGCAAAGGGTTATTCGTGCTTCGCTTACAGATGCTGTATATGTATTCTGTTATTCCAGAACATTACATGCCAAAAAATATTTACCGTATAACAACTTATATGATTAGCGTAGTAATGCGTTATATTGCGATTGTCGTTTGATATATTGCAACAGCATTGTCAAACATACGATTCAGCTATAATACGTCAAAGCAGCATGGTGTTTCATGTGCTTTCACAACCGATACACACAAAGGTGAGAGCTGTTGGATATATATATTGTAATAAATATATATATATATATATATATATATATATATATATATATATATATATATATATATATATATATATATATATATATATATATATATATATATATAAATATACATGTATAAACATATTTATTGATATTAATATATATATATATGTATATATATATATATATATTAATACATATATATATCAATATATATATATACTTATTTTGATATATATACATATATATAAATATGAATATATATATATAAACGAATATATATAAATATATATATATATATACATATATGTACATAAATACATATATAATTATATTTAAAGATATATATATCATATATATATGTATATATATGTAAATATATATATATATGTATATATATATATGTATATATATATGTATGTATACATTTTTATATATATTTATGCATATATATGTATATTTATATATGTATTTATATATATATATATAAATATATACATATATTTATCTGTGTGTTTGTGTATATTTGTGTGCGTGTGTGTGTGTCTGTGTATTTATAACACTCAGCGAGCATACTATAAACCAAGAATACAGTAATAGAGAGTGGTTTCGACGTGTTATTAAATATGAATAAACGCACGATGATATTATCCGAAAGTGTGATATCGCTTGCAGGCGCAATGTATTTAACTAGCCACTCTTGGTGGCACCCAAAGGGTACCCAGCAATCTCTTCGTCATTGCTTGTTCTGTTTAGCGCATTAAAGGTGACATAAATTGCCCTGTATAAACGAAGGTGTGATGCGACCAAAGATGACAATGCCAACCAGTCAGCTCATTTTAGTGAAAGGGGCTTCAGATGTCATGATGATTCGTATTACTTTACAAGCAGTTGAATAGACCACCTATGGCAATTTTGACCCAAAGCAACCTAACGATAAACTACATGCAAGTATTGTTCCTATCCGACCGTTACTAACGGAGTTATTCGACATACTAATGTTTCGCTTTTTTTAGATGACCTTGACCTTATTTTCACGTCAAGGTCAGATCAAAACATTCAGATTCTTTGCATCATTGAAACAAATTATAAAACTTGCTCCCTGTATCACAAACTATCGCACAAACCCACAAATCCACAATCAAACTAATAAACCGGACTGATCACCAGAACGTTGCTCCAAAAACCTACATACCCCGCCATGCAAAGCAGCGATTGGGGGCGCTATGCAAAGGTGAACGCTGTTCATTAGTCAATGTCATGTTCGGTAATTAAAGTGGGTTTTGTGCTATTCAGTATGCATAAAACAGAACAAAATACCTGATATATATAGCTGTTAACGAAGCAATAACCTTAGTTCTTTGGGTAATACAGTATACTGGATCCAAACGCTTGTTGTAACTGAATGCAGCACGTCATGAAAGGTACCGTGCTTTCTTAGCCGCTGTATCATAAGCTCGATATCTATTCACAATCTGTATTACCAGCGGCCGAAATCGTAAAGGTGCCAAGGCAATTAGCTGAGTATGATTTAAAGTGGGAGGGTTTTTCCTGGAGTATATGTTTTTGAAAAGGGAGGCAGGAATAAAGCGGTAAGCGGGTCAAAAGGCTCTATATTGAAAAATGTTACAACTAACATTGATGGCTTAATTTTGATACATCCAGAATCTCAACATGATTAATAGTAAGTCATATGAACTCACTACTACACTTAGCATATTGATACGTAGCTATATCTAACTTCACTCTCTATCCCTTTCACTCTCGCTCTCTCTCTCGCCACACACACACACACACACAAACACACCTCACACACACACACACGCATACACACACAAACACACTCATAATATCTGAGCACCCATGTATGTATCTCTTCTTACCCTTGCACAAGACTCCCTAAGTGGACCCTATGCCTAACCGCTGGCATTCCCGCACCTATAAAGTGGACTTCCCTATTTTCGTCCTTTGCGCTATTGCTGTCAAATTATCCCCTCTACCCATCCACTGTGTTGATAATACAGAATGTTTCTCCGTCCTTCCCCTTAGATAATACGATTTTCTACTCCCCATAGCTTATCTAATATGATTTCTCTTAATTAAAGCGAGAGAGTAGTATGGCTTTATTGGGTTGTCTTCAGGGGATATCTGGCCGGAGGATACGTTATCGAAGAAAGAAGCGACTCTAATAGAGGAATCATTCACAAAGGGTTGCAAAAATGCTGCCCAGTTCTCACATTGGCAGGTGCAAAGCATCATGGAAGACTACTTAGTAGCATCGGCTGATATCCAACAGCCCTTAGCCACGTTCCTATATATAGAGCCCCGGAGGGCACACTCTTGCTCTACCTATGCGTTCAGTATGCCGTGGAAATGGATCTGCAAAGAGCCGTGTGCATTTATGTCCCTGCCATGATGCACGATTAGGCATTCCCGCTTGTGATGTAACATAAATATGTTTTATCTTAGAAACCCATCAGGGAAAAAGAATTCCATGTATCAAATACGATGCTGCAGACCATAGCGAAATGGCGGTGGTCATGTCTCTTGTTCTTGCTAGATAAACATGTCAACGGTAACCTTATGCTGCGTCAACGGTAACATTATTTCGCTACAAATATCACCTCACGACGTGCAGGTCTATACCTTTATTCTGTTTTCTATTGACAATGACATCCCCGCCAACCTAAGAGTGCGTTGGTTGTTTTTAACTTTGGCTGTTGTTGGTCTAATACTGTGCATTATGAGGAGTAGCTACACAATGCGTCTTGATGTAATTTTATTATAATCGAACCAACTAAAATGTGTCTTTCATGAACGCTGGACTTTGCAAAAGAAGATCCTTAAAGAGATCATATATCGTGGCCTTTCCCTTATCACAGATGTAATATGGGAACCCCTTACGTCTTGCAACGCAGCTATTCATATAGCTAATTTCCAGCAATATTGACCTTTTGCTATACTTTGTTTTGGTAGAATGCAACGCTGAATAACGTAACTATACCCGCTTTCACAGTAATCTGGTAATAAGGTTACTTTTCCCTGTAGGCTGCAATAGCATGATAGCGTGTGTCAGTTACATCAACCAATAGAACATTGAGTGGCAAATGAAGGCAACCATATAATTTATATGATTTTAAAAAAATAGCCTACAAAAACCGCTCCAGCAACGCGCTTACTATCATTTTTAACTGTCCTGTTGTTTCTGCGCAAACACACAATACGTACGTAATCAACATACAATGGCGACCGCAGACATGAATATGCAAGTCCAAAAGCTTATCATTTATGTTTCACTAAAATTGTCTCCACGCACGCATAAAACGTTTCACTCATTCATGCTCTATTTTGTTCAATTTCATTTCGGAGGGTAAGCATGAGCTGATCTTGGACTGTACGTGGGTGATAAACTCAAACAACAACTGAACCAGTTACATTTGGATGATTATAATAATATGACTAAATTAAATCATGGCCTATAGAAAATGTCGACGCAGTTTCTAGTAGCCGTCTGGAATTCGTCATGATTAGCTCGATGCAGGTGTTGCGTATCACCGATGTAGGCAAATTAATTTTCGCACCCAATCGTTCTAGCAACGTCAACTAGTAGAGTCAAGGACATTACAAAAAGAACGACATCAATGCAGAAACTATCGCATGGCAGAGTATATTTCATATTAATATTCCCAGGGTTATTTCTTCTCGACATTGAACGAGTATACTTAGATAGATTGGCTCAGCGGTGTCATTATAAATGATGAAACGCATGCAGAGCTCAACTGAAATGGAACTGTCGCTTGCAGGCACAATGAGTAAGAATACCTGCTCATTGTCGTACTCCCAGGTGCACTGTAATATCTGTGTTATAGCGTGACCTACAAAGTGAACGTAAATTGTTTTGCCCTATAGAACGTGTGCTTTAATACAAAGCGCGAATGTCAACAATCTGTTCCTTGTCGTTGAGGCATCATGATGCGTTTTATCATGCAAGTGACGAAATGGGCCACATACGACATTATGATTGTGTTTCATTTTGGCCCAACGCAACCAAGCAATAAATTATATTTGTTTTCCAGGTCAGTTCTATTAATGTTCAAGGCAAATGATATTACTGTTATGAATTTATCCTGTAAGTTCAGTCCTGCAACGCATGATGCGGTTTTGTACCAGTAACAATACAACAGTATGCCGAGTATTTATGTCACAAAGGAAAATGGGATCACGGGCGATGATCTTGCTGCCATGTAGAGGAGGTAATGATATCGCGGCTGTACACAAGTGGAACAGCACGTGCCATCTACCAGCCTGCCAGTCCCTTTTTAGCACTCTTATTAAAGCCAGTACCCTCTGTTATTATTTATCTTCCCAACACTCTACGGTGCATCTCGATCGTCCTATATATTTGACATAATGAACACCTTGCTTCGCCTCGCTTGCTTCTTAATCTGGAAATAGCTGTCAAAGGGGTGATGTAATTGAGTTCCTACGAGTGAGATATCTCAGCAAAGCCGGCAAGGGACACTGTTTTATCTCGGACGAATAAATCGGCTCTGCAAATGGTCAAAGCCACATACCTACCCCTAGATTTATATCGTATGTGTGTGGGAAGTCATCTTATATGTCAGGTTTACATATCAAATCAGACTGCACGTAAATGACCATGAACATCACTTGCGACAGTTGCCATGGTCTTTGATGATGCAGCTTTGATAAGAGAAGGTTTAATCTTCTGAAGCGTCACAAAAACAAATATGGTGCAACGAAACTCTTCGATGGAGCATTAAAAGAACAAATTGTTAGGTGCAGAAAGGCAACTGCGCTGAGCAATCCTGTTTTGTTATGTCAGTTAGACACCAAAAAACCATTATGCCATCCCATGCAGTAAGTAGTAAATGATAAGTCGCAGTGTAAATAAACCACTATTCAATTATTATTAGACTGAGTATTTCTGGAAGCACCACAAAAGATGTGAAGTCGGAATAAAGCCGAACTCGCATTTATTTGGGCGTGGAATCAGATGCCTGGCAAGTCGTAGCATTAATACAGCACCTGGTGGACCTACATTCTACCTGCATCTCTGTCTAGTGTTATAATCAGCTATCGTAGCAGCGCATCGTAATTTGCCTGATAGCGTCTGACGAATCCTTAATATCGCAAATTTCAGACCGAATTTGGTTGTTTGTTTGGCTGCAATATACAATTCATCAATTATGTTTGATCTTTAATCTTATTGCACTATAACATCCTAATTGTAGCATGAGCCTGTCACGCGATGCATTACTTCCGTTTATCTACCCATGAGCTATGAAGCTGTAGGTTGATTATCAGTGTGTGTGACAGTAGATGCTGCCAACTTAACCGCTCTTGACCATTAAATTGCAACTGCCTGTGGGGCGCAATATGATGCCTGACCTAAGATCAATATTGTTCTGCAGACTAGAAAGTGACTTTTGTAATCGAATTGATAATATATTATAGTAATCGACCGTCATAGTGATGTGGCCAATTCAAGGTTTGCCAACCGAGAAACTCAAATATTGGTTGATGAAAGTAATGTAACCTTAATCAGGTATATTCATAACATTAACCTGGAATGCCAGTAAAGTTAGTTGCACGTCATTTACTCATTTTAACTTAAGAAGGTGACCAGACAAAGTAATTAAATTTTTAATGTGCAAAAAGGTGGTATATGATGGCACATATCGGTAATATACCTTGTCGATAACCAGAGTTGGGGATAATACACGAACCGCACACTTTCATCTTGCGTAATCTGGTTCAGCTCAGTATAACATAATGGCGCCTAAGATATAAGGAAAATTGCATGGGACAATCATAATGCGTATCAGATCCCTCAATTTAACCGCGCCGCCTGGTTAGATGTCCAAACGCCATTGCATCCCTAATGGCTCCGTACATTTGTACTATAATTTCAAAAATATATGGACCTTTTGCGGAATGACAGTTGTATCCCTCTCCTGCATAGCTGTGCAGACCATACCGACTGAACATATACAATTGTTCGCAACCATCACAATTGTTTTTGGTGTATTGTCTGTGATCAATTGTACAAAGTGAGACAGGGGTCTAATCGTTGGATACGAACTGTGTCTGATAAATTCATACTGTATCGTTCTCAAAGTCATAGGCTAATCACACCATAATCCTGTTGCAGCTTGGGAAAAGCTTTTCAATTGTAATGTAAATACAAAGGTCATCGACGGCGTTCATCAGAACTTTCAAAATGAGTTCATCAAAAATCTCAATGAATGTCACAAAACAAGACATATCTGGTTAATCGTGCCGAATAACCCGGAAAATTAATTTTGTTCTTTGATTAAGTTCATGCTGAGAGTAAGCCATGATAAGCTTCATTAAGGTACACTTCTTATTTGCTGGTATATGTATCACATATACTTACAGCATCCGAAACACGCATGAGGAATATTTGGGATGGCAATACAGGACGATCTAATGCCATATTCTAATTGGTGTGGCGACTAATGAGCATTTTATTATCCCTATTCAATGCATAATAAAAATGTTTATGTACGCAAGGGACAAAATCAAACGCGGCTGCTCATATTTCTTGTCAGTCTTCAACGTGGGCTTCACATTAACCGACAAAACACATTTATATACTGACGGAATTTTGCAATACCGTCGGTGATCAATAAGCACAAGCCACAAAAGTGCATTGGTTCCCGTATCGTCGTTTGATAAAACACCAGGGCCTGATACAGTAACTGTACAGACATTGCACCAACGCATGCAATTGATATACCAAATAGCTTCGGATAGCTTGACCATGGAAACCGCCCATCCGAGAGCATTAATGTCGATTTGTCTATGGCTATATATTTCTATCACTCAACGAGCATACTTTTGTAATCCAAGAATAATAGAAAGTGGCTCCGAGGTGTTAATTTATATGATTAAACACGCGGTGATATTATCCGAAACGGGGATATCGCTTGCAGGCACAATGTATGAAACTGGCCACTCTTGGTGGCACCCAAGGGTACACTGCAATCGCTGCGTTATTAGTTCCTTCCGCGCATCAAAGCTAGCACAAATTGCCTTACACAAACTTTGGTGTGATGCAATCGACGATGACAATGTCAACGAGTCGGCTCCATTAAGTGACTGGCTGCAGATGCTATGGCGATTCTTATTACGGAAGATTACTTTATGCGTTTGGTTATAGATATACGGGGAATGAGATTTTACAGTGGTCTGGTTATCCTTCCATTTCCGTCCTGCGACGTATGATGCGGTCGTATTACAGTAGTAACCTGCTTTATGACGTATCGTAAATTTGACGGGGACGTCAAATGTGACCTTTCTGTCATGTATAGTAGATAATTAAATGAAGATGAAACACACAAATATCTCAGTAAGAGTGGGTTCTTACAGTATATCTCTACCCAAGCCTGCAAGGGACATTTAATGATGAGGCCTAATCAATCAACCCGGCAAGTACACATGAGAGGTTTCACAGGTTCTGTGTCGCTATGTCAGATGGACTTTCTAAGAAGCGCCGTTGATTCCCCGATCCCATAAGGTGAGCGCACACTACTTACCTTGCCATTCCACGGTGTTACGAATCAGTGGGGGAAACCAATACCACCAAACAGCTTCTTGGTTTCACAGACTGTATTTACAATCGCAATTTTAAGTGGTCATCCTTGCATTACCTTTATGAACCTTTAACACCTACATTTGGTCACTTACACATATGAGCAATGGCAAGGGCAATGGTCGACGATGGAAGTCACATTTTCGAAGGTGGATAGGTCTTTTCGCTTCGATAACCCCATGAGTCTAGGAATAAGAGGCGAGGGAATTATAAGATGTCTGACCGCTCAGTCTCTCAGATTACATTATCAACCTATATACGCAAAACTTGCACGAAATTGCCAGCGAAATCCATAAAATCTTATAATTTGGTTGTCGCTATCTATAAGAACACGTGACCAAGGTTGTATGACCATCGTACACATATTGTCAATCGTATGAGGGATTGAAAAATTCTTGGCAACTTTTGCTGTTTTCCTAAATTTTACGATTCATGGGATTACTATACACAATTCGTGCTGACATGAGGAAGACAAATTGCTACTATAAGATGTACCCACAAATATATTGAAACATTCTCAAACTCGACCCTGTAATATTAAAGATATCATCGTCTAAGTACATGTTGGAAGCCTTTTACGTCCTTGAAGCTAGGTTTGTGACACAGCTATTGAGAACATACAATTAAATGTGTTTGTTATATGTTTGGAATAGTATGGACTATCGTCGAGCGGAAACGTTTTTACGATACGTCCATTAGCGCCGGAATAAGTACGATTACACTGCTGATTTGTATTCCTAGGCTCGTAACTGCAAGTGACGTGATCGACATCCATACAAACTAACCACTCGTTAGGCGTTACTTCTAACAACAATTGACTAAATTTTTCTAACCATCAATCAAATATTGTCGATTTTATAAGCGGTTGAAAAATGTGGTCAAACATTACATTTGGATTGCAGATTTTTCAACCTCGGGCGTTTTGGTTAACTCTCAGTCTTTTGGCACTAACATCTATTTTAAAAGTTTGCAATAAAGATGAGCTACTAATTGCTTCAAATTTTGAACAGATCCAACCATTATTAACGGAGTTATTCGATATACTAATGTATCGCCTTCTCGATGACTTTGACTTTAGTTTAAGGTAAAGATAAAAACAAAACATTTTGGTTTTGCGCATCAGCGATACCATCTATTTAGGAAAATTGCGACTTGTACTGCGGATACAAAACAACACAAAACTACACACAAACAAACTTACGAACCGGACTGATCGCCATTATTACAAATGCGAATTCGCCAGGTTAGTGATGAGACGCTAGCGGTCGCACAATTAACTATTGAATCATGTGGGTAACTGATGAAGATACAAGTTATGAGCAAAATAGTCAGTGTGCAGTGTTCTTCACAATACAATAGCAGAGGTAAAAGAACGGCAGAAGGTTGCTCTAAACAGCTATATATTCTGCCTGGTAAAGCAGAGATTGTTGGCAAGACCCATATATTGGGAGCAATTAGTGCTTCCAATTAGTCAATGAATATGACTACGTCAACGAGCCATTTCAATGCTCAACCATGGTATAAACAACTCATCCCTGGCTGCGATTATGCATCCGGCAGATATCAACGAACACTTACTCATTTTAACGTTCATAATTATGGCACATATATAAAGTAGTACTCTTAGTGGCACATCAATAAGTCAGCAGGTTAGATAAACGATCGCGGAAGATGTAGAAATTTAAAGGGGCAGGTACTAGTGTTGTCTGGTTTATCAATACAATAAATCACCGCTCTCTAAGTCATGACCTAAAAACACTATGGGTAAGGATTCCGAATTCATTGTGAAATATTTTCATTCACAGGAAGTCGTTCTATATTCGGCATATGGTGCGCCAACGGGATACAGCTTAAATATGGGGTGATGCAAAGGTGAACACTGTTCATTTGTCAATTTCATGTTCGGCTGTTTAAAATGGGTTTTGTGCCAGCCAGTATGCATAAAGCAGAACAGCCTACCTATGATTTAGCTCTTAACAAAGCAATAACCTGAGTTCTTGATGTAATACAATATACTGGACTCATACGCTTGTTGTAAATGCATACAGCACGTCATGAAAAACGCAGTAAGGAACTGTATGTACTCAGCCGCTGTATCATAAGCTCATTACCGGTTCACTATCTGTATTAGCGGTGGCCGGAATCGTAAAGGTGTCAAGACAATTAGCTGAGCATTATTTAATGTGGGAGGGTTTTTCATGGGGTATATGTCTGGGAATAGTGCAGCAGGAATTTAGCAGAAAGCGGGTCAGAAGGCGGTTGATTTAGAATTGTTAGCCCTAAACGTGATGGCTAAATGTTTCTAAATCAAGGATTTCGACACGATAATCTGAGTGCCATTTGAAATTGAGATGATACTGCGACATAAGCATGTTGATACGTAGCCATATCTAATAAGAGCTTATAAACCATATACCATGGCTTATTGCCCATTCTATATATATATATATATATATATATATATATATATATAGAGAGATAATAGATATATAGATAGAGAGAGATAGATATATATATAGATATATATATAATAGATATATATATAGATATATATATAGATATCTATATATATATTATCTATATCTCTCTATATATATATATCTATCTATATATATATATATATATATATATATATATATATATATATCTCTCTATATATATATATATATATATATATATATACATATATATATATATATACTCCAACGTTGGTCAGGCACGTACCCTGGGTCGGGTGTCCGAGGTTCCTTATCGAAAAGAAACGTGTAATAGCATAATATATGTCAATCTATCGGTCCCCTGCAATGGCCGCTCATCGTTTCAATGCTTAATATACTTTTTAATTAATCATAACGAGGTTAATTTGTCATACAGCTGCTGATTGCTACCGTTGTCGAGCAAATTCATGAGGCAACGTTGATTAGATACTTTGATGCAAGTGCACATCCATGTCCACGCCTACATCCTGTATTACTCCTCAAAAGGCATGCTATGTGCATCTTACAAGCCTTTCACGTTGCTTGTTGGTGTAGTTACGATATTTGGGTAAACGAGTCTTTGATTCTATAGGGTCCTATGTCCTGAAGTGTCTAGACACAGATAGCATGCTGCGTCAGATGTAAAAAATATCTCCTGCTGTCATGCAGGTATCTAACATAATTTTGATTTCAATTGTCAGTGACATTTCCGTCCTCAGCTAATTTAGGAGAGCAGTGGTTGTTCTCTACTTTGTTCGCACGCTACCTATATTGAACCCTATGCCCCAATGCTTTTCATTTCGTTATAAAGTCGTTTAATGCCGTTAGTTCCAACGCCTTTATATAATATAGAGCGTAAACGATGAATCAGCATCTGAATAAGTGTCTGGATAAGCATGCATTATTCTTTTATCTTGACTATAATCTGTAAGTTTTATAAAAAAAGTGAATGCATGTAGCAATGTTAATGTCACTTTCGTTGATTAAACTAGCGGTAATTACAATCGGATAAATGAGGGATCCATCAAAACAGTCGTTTGTATTAAACATCACTTGCGTAATAATGCAAACTGGGCTGGTTAATTTTTAGCATCACCTTCTACTACATGTATTGTCCCTCATATGTAAAGGGTGGATTGAGCCCAACAACTACGTCATAAGTTATATACAGATGTATTGATGTATTTGAATGAACTCGTCTCAGATACGATATTTGTTCATTGCAAATGTGCAGCGATACAGTATGTCTGACAGCCATTAATGGAAATGTCTCCAGATTCGAGTAGCTGCCTTAGTTAGACCGTACCAAAATTGGATTAGGGCGGTTCAGTTGCAATACAGCCATGGCACATCACAAAGGTACTATGTAAGCCGCCAATGCGACCCATCTGTGTCTTGTAGTGAAAGGCTGTGGATGGCACCTTGATGCGTTTTACGGTCAAACGAGGGAATGGGCCACAAATGACATGTGTGTGTTGCATTTTGGTCCTAAGCAACTAAACGAGGAATTATAATTCCGAGTTAAGTGTGGGAAAAGTGTGGTTTATCCGGTCTGTTATAGGGATGTTGGAGGCATGTGATACAACTGTGCTTATGTAACCCTGTAGTTCAGTCCTGCGACGCATGATGCAGCAAACGATAACAGGGACGCGAATTGTCTTGGTGCCTTGTTAAGGAGGTAAAAATATCATGGGTGGATATAAACGGACCCACAATTCCCTTTGGCACGCTTACTTTTGCATTCTTCAATTACTTATCTGCCGAACACTCTCCTCTGCATCACGATCTCCTTCTCTAATCAACATAATAAAATGGTAACGCTTCCTCAAATGGTGACAGCCGTCACAAAAATTATGCGAGTGTGTTCCTATAACCGAGATCTCAGGCAAAACTTGCATAGAGCACTAGATATATAGGACTAATCAATCTGCTCTGCAAATGATCAAAGGCACGGTCCTGGCTTTCAGTTCAGTTCGGATGTGCGTGGGACGTAATCCTTTAATGCAGGTCTAGATATCACAGCAGGCTGCACGTAGACGGCCTTGGATATCACTTGCAACAGTAGCTGGGCGCTTTGATGTGGCAGATTTGGCTACGTTAATTGTATTTATGTGCAGATAAGATCGATCGAAGGACGTTTGTGGTCGTCCAACAACATATGTGACGACATATTGGAACTCACTGTGTGCTTCCAACAAAAATACTAAACAAACATACTGAAGAAAGAAACATTGATATGCATCGGCCAGCACTTGTAATAATCACCGTTAGACATGCATGAGATCATCATTAATGAGAACGCATAATAGTTGGTGTATGCAGAAATTCACATTATAATGAACAACCTCGTTTTTTAATGACCTCTTCGAGCAACTCATGCCTAGCAAGATTCCACAAGATAATAGTATTCCCACCCTAACTGTCGACGCATGACAATTATCACGTTTAACCAGACTCCATGGTTAATGACGAATGCTGGGTTTTACTAACGATGACAGAAGAGCGCGAGCATCAGGCAACATACCACTTGTGCAGACAGCTGATAAAACCATTACAGCCACGTCCGCTACTGAGATGGTGGGATCATATTGATATAGACTAACACCATAATAATTGACTGATCCTTGTTAACAGACGCTGTGTGTGGAATTAAGTATCATTCTTGATAATTCCTCGCAACAGTGATTATCCAGCAGGTTAAACGGTTTCCTTGGTAATGACAATCGTCTTTAACCATTCGTCGATGCCTGTTAGATCGTGGCACTTTGAGTCATCAACATTGGCACACAATGTGCTCAGCACTCGACGCATCCTGAAGTGATTCATTAGATTCAAGAAACGATATAAACAAATGTAAGTGCCGTGGGATATATACCGGGTGCTCTCTAATATATATCCAGGGTTTTGCACGTTCCGTTAGGTGGGCATCAGGCTAGTTTCTGCCAGCTATAATCATAGATACTAGTCACGGAAAAAGTATATGACGCATGTATTGCGCACTCGTGTACATACTCAAATTCTAAATGATCAGCATAAATCATAAATGTTCAACAAGGTAAATGTAGCAGGGTAAAAGCTAAGCTAATCCCCATATTAAAAGCCTTTCATCACCATAAATATGACGGGGTTTGCCTACACATATCCATGATTACACTGCAGCCTCAGTATCCCTCTCCGTCCGCCCGCCCGAGGCTAGCATAGTTAGTGCTTCAATTATGAAAAGTGCTATGTGATCGTAGAGGACAATACAGTCAAACAGCCCATTTTGAGGAAATGCGCTAGATACTATCACCGTGCTTTGTGCGAGAGAAGGCGACTAAATTAGCCACAAACGACCATTGACGTGCTTCATACCCTCCACCAGCAAGTAAGCAATGTACAGTATGTCCTAACACAGCATGGTTTAATACAGGCTAGGCCTGGTGGTTGTCTGAATTACATGAGAACTGCTGGGAACGTTCGTTAATAATACATAATTGTTTTCCATCCCTTTATTAATAATATGACTGTGTGGAACTTATCCGTCATTTTAAGTACTTAGACCATGCATTGCATGTATAGGGCCTCTGGGGCGATTTGGTCGGGCTTGAATCTTTAATATAGCAGTTATAGTAATTACAGTTTGCTTATGAAAACAAATCATTGATGAAAGAGTTTTACCTTAGAAATGCTATAACTCGTCTTACTTCAGACTTTACGCCAGTGACGGTTCTTGCCAGCCCATCGAGACTAGCATGAACTGCTGTTTGTTGATAGAATGTATGATTAGATCGTTGATGATCCCATGCGGAGACAGACTGTGGAGGGAATGACGAGGTATTTTTCCCGCAAAAGGCGTGATATTTGTTGCTAAAGGCTATGTATTTGTTCTATTCCGGCCATGGAGATACCAAGATTAGAAACGGAGGGAATATCACGCTTACCATGATTCTGTATGCACACTTGTACCTCCCGAAATCAGTCCCACTGTCATTATATTTCCTTATGTATCCTTCCCTCCCCCCTCCCAACTCCCCATCATGCTCGTTATTTATATTATCAGATAAGAGGTTTATATCCCCAACTTTAGCCTCGTAGACACCGATGAATCCGCTATATTCCCAATACATGGTTTTTAAAAGTTACGGACATAAAAACTGACTATTGTAATGCAAACACGATAACAATATCATGTTTTGCCGTATTCTTTAAAATGAAAGAGTCTATCGTGAGTTCCTTTCTTTTCGTAGTTGACGTATCAGACGTTATCGGCGGCTCGCTCAACAATATGTCACCACCAGTTACTTCAAGACACTAATCTACGGCTGCAGCGCTTGAGGAATTAGCGACTTCAGAAAAGAAATGGTATGTGTTCTCTCCCCCAAATCAGCCATCATGCTAGGGACATGCTAGGTACCCTAGTTTGTTAGGAAATATGGCAATAGATATATTCGAGACATTAAATGGCCTTTCAGTTAAGACCTGAGGCACTGGAGGTCCCATAACATCTAGGTGGCATTGGATATTGGATCTAAAAACAGTCGGGCACAGCAAAGTGACTATTTTATTCATGATACACTACTGCCACATAAAACACTATATGGTCTGTACAGATGTACATATGATATATATATGTGTTTATCCGTGTATGCCGGGGTTGATTTCGTTGCAAAGTAGAATCACTTAATGCACATTTTCATGGTTTAATTGTGATATTATAATTATCCGATTTCCGTTGCTTTATCTGTAAGTTTGTTAGTTACCGCAGGGTTTATAACGACGAAGCAAGGATGTACAATCGGCATACGAGCAAGTAACACGTTGAGATTATCTAACTTGGCGAATTATGAAAAAGGAAATAAGTCTAATTAGGCAATAACTTATCGTGACGCAAATCATTGCTAAATGTGAAATTACATCCAGTTCACTAATCCACTTATTCCTAGAAATTTTTTGGGATGTGATCAATCATAATGTTACAATACCTGGACTTACAATATATCGTAATGCGAATTGTTCAGGAGGGATGCAGTAGCAGCAGCAACAGCAGCAACAGCAGCAACAGCAGCAGCAGCGTTACCTCCATCTGTATTGTTGGAATTCGCATGATAAAATGGTCTTTATTTGCTTTAGCAAAAACATTGGTGTTAAGAAGACAACCTCTGCATATTCGAGAGAGCCAACGTACGACTGGTCTATCGTAGTCTTGGACAACAATATGGCGGCTCCACCATGGTACACAATGACCAATTGATTGTATTGATTATGTATTGTAATGCCTATCCACTCGCATAATCCGATTACCTGCTCGAGAAACCGCTGTTGATGTGTATGCGGCCGATTCTGCACGCCAATGTCAACCGCTCGTCTGTAGACATTTTCCGAGAGGGCGACATAAATGTAGATAGTGTTCCAGACCACCTGCTTTATCGATGTGATGATTTGTATGCTCTTCTATATATGTTGATCAGTAATATTCAAAAGCAGATATTAACTCCTGTTGAAGTTGGTTCCGCTCTTTTGGTTCCAAAACAACAGGACCAACGATGTCAACAAACGATACTATGAATATAACTTTCGCGTTATTGCACTAAGAAGCACACTGGGACAGGTGTTAGATAGCAATATAATGACTTAATGCAGCTAGACATCTGGTACTAATAATCTGCTATACATATTTGGTGCTGGCCAAATAGATTTAATTTGCAAACACACTCATACATATTCTACTAGGCACTAAGGAATCCGTAATGGAAATTGGACACCTTAACATTGCACGCGTAAATGCATAAGCCACATTTTAAAGGTGAGTCATTATCTAAGGCCTCGTTGTTCTTCTATTATTTTGAACGCGATGTACAGTAAGCTGGTATAGCTAAAATGCTCTCACTCTGCTGTTGCGTATTATATCAGACAGTTAACGTATATCATAACTCTACGGGTATCCTAGTACAATTAGTGCTTCAGTGGGTGCGTGTAGTATCATTAACACGCCTTTTTGACAATCGGAACCCGATTTAGGCCTAGTATTTGTCATACTCTCAAACATTGATGAATTTCTGCAAACATGTTTTCCATTACACCAAAGACCGCCGACTAATTAGCCATGTTGCTTGAGAGAGCTTAATCAGCGGAATACAAATGATGTCAGCAGGTGGAAACAGCCGCTATAATATCGACTATCTTTGCTTTAGCTTGCAATTGTCCTTGATCCGGATAATTCTTCACACAGTTGTACAGTAATGATGCTTCCGACAAAACTCGGTCTTTGTTTCAAACATGAAATATTGTAACATGACTGAATATTGCATCCGCCAATTGACCTATCATGTTACAGCAGTGCCGAACAAATTAGCCTCAAATGACAATACATGTGTTATATTCTGTCCCTAATAATGTGTCATGGCTCAGCCGTACGATATGTTGCATTATTGCTGTATTTATGCATTTCATGGATGCGAATCCGTGGTCGTTGTAATGTCGGTCTTTCTTTTGTGCCAATCCATCCAAACCTCTGCTATTCATTAGCTTCAATGCCACCTACCCCTGCTTCTATTATCATTAAAGTCGTAACAACCCTCATTTGGCCTCCTTTTGCGTGCACACAAGGCCTCATTCTCCGGCCCTACTTTCCCTCGTGGCAACATAGCTCCTATGATCTCGGTACTGTCAGAGGGGTTATTAAGACCTGCATCTACATCGGTATTTCATCCCCTTTCGTTCAGAAATAATTGCACTCATCGACAGGTTGTTCTGTATGTCACGACGCGCTTCCCACCACAATGCTCGCCCTCTCTCTGTTACATAAGCGTCTACTTTTGTTACACTTCTGCATCTGTCCCCAGCTGTAAATAAATAAGTTTACGGATGAATTCAACGGAACTGAACGTCTATAAGCTGCTCAATCATATATGAACACACACACACACACACACACACACACACACACACACACACACACACACACACATATACACCACACACACATACACACACACACACACATAAGAGAGAGAGATATATATATAGATATAGAGAGATATATAGAGATATATATATAGAGAGAGAGATAAAGAGATATATATTATATATAAATATATATAGAGATATATATAGATATATATATATATATATATATATATATATATATATATATATATATATTTATATATGTATATTTGCATATATATGTATATATATGTATATGTATATATACATATATATATATATATATATATATATATATATATTTATATTTCTATATATATATATATTTCTCTATATATATATACATATATATGTATATATACATATATATATATATATTTATATATAATATATATATATATAAATATATGTATATATGTGTAGATATACCGCCGTCCACTATTGCTCTGCATCCTGTGTTGATATGGGCATAAAGCGGGACAGAATAAATACTATATTGCAGTTGACGAATAAATCCTTCTTAGTTATTCCACCCATAGCCACATGTATGCAGTCTATTAGTTTCATCCATATTCGCAATATACGCTGGAAGATAACTCAGAAAGTATTTGCCAAGCACCCAAAGGTTCTGTGACGGCAGGCTTTGAGTTACCCATCCTATTATACCTATGTTCAGGTGAATGTAAAGTCGACTGCTCCGGCGGATTTTACGTTTGCATGTTATAGCACAGTGCAAGGGAAAAATTACACTTGTTGAAATGGTTAGGTTAGCGCTGCCCAGCATTCAATGTCACGTTCTCCTAGATCGCCATACACTAATCAACTTGGCATTGATTTGTTGTAACCGAATGTCAATGGTTTGGCAGTTAAGCAACAGTTTTGATTCTTTGACAACCCATCAATACTGTATCGCTATCTGCACTGTGCACGTCATGGAACACGTTGTCGGAATGCAGGATCATATATCCTTCGCCACTGGACACGAAACCACACCACAATCTCTGAATATATATATATATATATATATATATATATATATATATATATATATATATATATATATAGATAGATATATATATATATATATAGAGATATATATATATATATATATATAGAGAGATAGGATATATATATATATATATATATATATATATATATATATATATATATATATATATATATATATATATATATAATATATATATATTTATATATATGCATATATATATATATATATATATATATATATATATATATATCTTTATGTACGCAAGTTCATATACATGCATAGATATCTATATAATATAGGGATATATATATTGTTATATATATAATATGCATATATATATAAAAAATATATATATATATATATAAATATATATACATATATATAGTGTAGGGACGAACGTATTCATATAAAAATATATATATAATTATATATATGCGCTGATATATAAGGGCATCCCCGGTTATATCTCTATAGTATAGGAGAAAGGAGAGCTCTATAGATGGGGACGAGATTTATCCAATGCACCATTCAATATGGGAACAGCATGATGTATAGATGATATTCGGTCTTTATACATGAATGTTGATTACAAGGAGAAAGGTGTTCCATGACATATACATACATATTGTTAATAACGAGAATATCGACCAACTTGGTTATCGTGGTTATTGAGGTATATCTATACATACATAACTTATATAATATATATATAGCAAGTATATATATCTAGATATATTCGCGCTATATATGTAAATACTATATATATATATTTTATTATATATATATACGACCATTCTATATTTATAACTTGCGCTAATGGACCACCTGTCATTGTTTCAGCAGGTGATACATGCAAGCTGTTTACCTTGAATGAATAAAACTAGATAAACGCATACCGAGAGAATAGCTGCTACCAATCGATAATATCAGATATGTTGGTTATAAACAATATATTGTACTAGTAACTGCATGTCTCAAACTGTATGTATGACCATATTCTTTCCAGCTCTCGCCGTACAGTGTAACCGCAATCTCATAACCTCAACGGGAATGTACTGTCTATATAAGCTCGCTTGTGCAAAGTCGTGACGCCAGGAATAGACGGTCATTAGTCTGCAGCCATTGCTAGTCAAGTCGTCAGAAATAGACTAGCGGCCATCGCAACCGTTGTGTTTCTTTTCAGCTTACGAAAAGGTTTTTTTTTTATTAGCGGGTGCATTAACAAGATTTCTTAATGCTGTCAGTATAAATACCCGCATCTACGTGGTTCATCAAATTGAGCATTGCATTGGTTTTTTTTAAGAGCGCTTATGTATAGTGCTGCATACATATCTGGAAAAAGGGATGCAATAGAATCTACAATAGCTTGCGTACTATATAATTTGGATTCATCTATTTTCAGCTCAGGCCATCAGTCATCTTTACTACAGGCATTTTCAGCAACTTTAGCCTTCTTTAAATGAAATTAGTTATGGTTGCGAATGGTATAACGCTTATTATGATGTTATAAACTGTGATAGTCACTCTTGAAATTCTTCTATAACCCGCCCGTGTTGGTGATCCGTTCCATGTTATTCCTACCTTCCACTTCATCTTAACTTCATCTTCTTACATTATGCACGAGTCACCCTCAAACAATTCCTGAACAGTTAGAAGACCTCTAATACTTCATGGCTAGCATTCCATCTACTCTATATCTGAACCTCCTGCCATTGAGTGCCTGCATATGGTGCCAAAAATCATTGGTATGGATGAGAATTGGACTCGTGCGAAATGACAAGGCCGGAGTTACTGGCTAATAGCAACTCATCCCAGCTGTTTTCGTTTGACGCTTATCAGTTACGAATGCACTACAATAGTCGTGTGTGGGGAATACGAACATTAAAAGCACAGGTGTCAGCTTCCTTATTGTTCCTTATTGACGCAGAGTATAGCAACAGGATACATGGATATAATGACGGTTTTGTGTAGCAGGTAATGACCTGGCATATCACGGGTTATCCCGTTTAAGACGGAATCCTAATTAGCGGATTTCTGGGAGGAGGATTGGCTGTGGTAAGGTTCTATGCCTTTGTCTTTTGTTTACTTTTACTGTGTGGACGTGAAAAGCATTCATTTATGGTTACTAAAATAAACAATCCAATGTACCACGAGACATATAAGCATACGTTTCTCTCCAATATGGGAAAGCAACATGCATGAAGCTGTCTATATGTAGTTGGTAAATAGATCTTTGAAAGCCGGATACATGGAATTTTGATGCAGCGAGGTAGTATGATTTCATTAATGCGGAGCGAATACTGTGATAACTCATCCTTTGATAATCCATCCAATTAACCTCTAGCGGCAATAAGCGCAAGATTTTTTTTTCAAATCATCAGGAAAAACGCTGGTGACAGGAAGTAGTGGCCTTCTTATGAATGAGCAATCACGCCCGCAGCCTTCACAAAACTCTGGATCATTAAGATCAATAAACCAGCCAGGCGAATTATAGCCCATGTGTGTATGCATTGAGGCGCACATATGCGATCAGGCATTCATTAGCTTTGGCTGATTTACAGACCACTACTTCAATTGAGATCTTACAGCTTCAAGGAACATTATTATTTGAGAGGCCTTTGGATATAAGTAGTGTAGGGTATGTACGTTTTGTTGGAAACACTAATATAAAAGAATCCAAGCACAGTTAGGTATGTATATGTATCATACTATGCATCAATGTATCATTGATCACGACAATTATGCGTTGCATATGAGCTTCACCGTTCTGATTGCAGGTCATCAGGTTCTCGTTGCCAAACGCATGATTATTTACGTGTAAAGTCAGAGAGAATGCGCCGTAATGTGCCTGCTTGGTAAGGAGGATGAATTAAGTCGTTATAAGACCGGCCTTCCTCTTGGGGCCATTTGACAAGTAGCAATAATGCGCTATGGCTAATTATGGTTTGCAAATGGAATATTCAGATATTAAGCTTTCAACATAATTTGAGGGTTATACAGGAGTACGTCCGGTATTGCTAGAGGAAAGGATGCAGCCATAATTCTAATACTCAGAAGTAGTAAACAACTTGACTCACATTTGGATATGCTCTATTTCTACAACGAATACCGACTGATGGCCATGGACGTTACACGTAATGTGGAGGGCGGATCGTACAACCAACATCAGTCACCTGAATATCGAGGGAAAATGAAGGTCGCACACAAGATTTAGAAAAATAACTTACTGAATAAGATTCATTTTGAA
Source organism: Urechis unicinctus (assembly GCA_034190875.2). Taxonomy (NCBI): domain Eukaryota; kingdom Metazoa; phylum Annelida; class Polychaeta; order Xenopneusta; family Urechidae; genus Urechis; species Urechis unicinctus. Next base: position 12,340,325 of record CM067349.1, read on the forward strand.
ATAATGTGATACTGATGAGCGAGGCTATATTCATGTTCATGGGTGGCATCCAAATATGGGAATATTTCAGAAGAAAATCGTAAAACACATTGCAAGTCCGTACCTGCAGGAAAGGAAACTACACTTTCCCCATCCCTATTTTGGGAACCGAATAAACCGTAATCTACCGCAATTACAAGCATTATTAGCAGGGAGCTCTGATATTGTTGATCAAATAGGATTAGAAGCTCAATGACTCGAATCGGAATGCTTTGTAATACATACGGAAAAATTTCCAGTATTAAGGCTTGTCCCTGTATTCTTGAGCCCAAACGGCTGCCTCAATAAAAATGCTTGTCCTTGTCAGATTGCCAACACTAAAACCGATTGCTTCCCCTAAATAAGAGTGGGATTAGACTGCAGATAAAAACAACCACTTGTTATCCACAAAACACATGTTGGACCAACTGACGAGGTATTTGACCATGAAGACGGCTGGATAAGTCATCAAGGACAGTGTACGCGTTTTATCTAAGCCAGTAGCATCGTAACCATGAATAATGTTTTTCCTGAAAATATTGGTAAAGCCGTTCGGTAGCTCAGCATTAGGGAGCAGGAGATATAACCATTACTTGGTAACCTTTCGTTTTAAATTGTATTCATGACCTTTTTATCCCCAGCTCTGGCTATGCAGCTACAACACAATCTAATAACCTCGATCGTAAATAACACTCCCTATAATGATATAACTCATAGGTGCTAAACGACTTTAATGGGCATGATTTTAAACAGGAGGTGTTGAGCTATGAATATTATTATATTACCTCTAGAGACGAGGGTCAACATTCCATGAGATGGAGGATTTGTGACATCAGAATCACATGCTGTGTTAATTTGCAAAATAATGCCGAATATGAACTACCCAGATACAACGCACAGTCTCGCTCGGCATGATGTTACCGCAATTCGAATGAATTCAATTACATGTTTGAAACATGCATATGCCATAGGTATACTAATGATAAATAGAAGTTTGATTGGTCGTGATTCTTTACACAATAGGTGTTTTACAAACTACAAAATACAGCGACAGCTAGAACGAAATCACTAATGGAAGATGAGCAGTTGAAATGGCTGATCATTATACTAGTGTGCAGATCGAATGAGGAACAGTTAATGAGACCTATCCTTACCCATAGCAGCAAACCGAGGATCTATAATTCCCAATGTGGGGAATATTGGCATAGCGTGCCGTTTATTGTGAGTTGTGTTTGGTTAATACTTTGACGCGCCTGCTACGTGTGACGCATGGCGAGGTGTAATACCATCCTTCATATTAGGCATATACGGTGATGTTCTAAATGTGATGGAAGCGTATAATTAGAACTTCGTGAGGTTGAGCCAGATGTGAGTAACATGAATAAAGCGGCATAGGACATTAACATCGCACTGATGATCTGCTTTACATATTATGTTTTGCTGCCAAAGTGATGCACTGTGCACACTATGGGATACGTGATGCAGCATCTTTGGTGAGAGTTTTATGTGGAAACAAGATCCCCGGGACCATTTTTCTGTTGTATGGTGCAAATGAAGTCAGCCGACCGGACCGAATGTTTTCACACTCAATGTTTGTTACATTTGGTCGCAATGCAAATTATGCTGTCACACAAAGATCTATGCTCTCACATTGAATGCACTCTTCTGTTTCAAGTAATGTCGGACAAACGAATGTACGCATCGAAATGTGCTGAACACCATCGTAGCGATTTGTCTACTAAGTACATTGAATCATAAATACTAAGTCATTCAGAACATCTGTTATGTCCGACTGACAAGGCAATTAATTCCTACATGAAAAAGCTGTGAATGCTGATGTCTGACCATTTGTATTGCTCCTCACGAACAATGAGACCCTCAACCTCTTTTATTGATTTATTTTTCCCTTCGTATGCACTGTTGCATAAATCGCACTTCATTATCTGCATTACTTCTGTTGTTAAGTAATTGCTCTGTTAACATTGATTTTTTAAATGAATTATTAATTTTCATGGAACCTAAAGAGCCATGCAGTTGAGATGACGTTAAGGCCGTAATTATGTGTCACATGTCATGTCATAAATCCGAGCAAATATGATTTTTTACTAATGCAGGTAGTTCCAATTCCGAACATTAAGGAGCTAAATGGTTCGAACAAGCGTGGCTGGTGACGGATAACTCGTCGCGAGCATTTGTGTTGCGCTTGATGATTAGGTTTGTGACACTTAGTCGGACACATACATTATGTACTTCTTGGAGAACGGGCAGGCTGTAGTGTGGTTCTAGCGGTTTGGTTGATGTTAAATAGCAGGGTTTGGAGGTGATATTGCGGAGGGTGTTTGTCTATTGCTCATTTAATACGTCATTTTATAAAGCACGAACTTTCACGGTGTTTTCTAAAAAAACACCATTCAGATGTGGTCATCACCTGGCTGCTGATGAAATCCTTGAAACGCTGGTGACTAGCTATGACTGGGTTTCCGTCAGGGAGCGTTTATAGCCGATGCCTACTGATCACACTATGTAATTAGGACCGCGTGCACATTCGATTACACGAGTTACACGTTTGGCATAGGGTAAGTATTAGTGATGAACAAACCGGTATCTCTATCGATATCAAAGCGACTCTTATGGGAGAGGCCTCGTGCTTAAAGCAGAGTGCGACATCTGCGATTAGCTGGCCTTCGAAATGATCCAAAAGCAGCCTTGTATAGGTAACTGTCTACATTGAATACCGTAAGCAAAGACGGACTCGGGAATGGTAACAGAACATAATCAATGACGACGCATACACACCATATGCAGACTTTTGTTTTGCCTCTACAACGTTATGCTGACAGATTTATTTCGCTGTCAAAATAAAGATAAATCGCTCACTGGTCTGCGATTCATTAAAGAGTAAGAATGGGGAAAGTTATTAAAATAGGTATCATGGATGCTTTTGTTTTGAAAGCGAAACAACATTCATATATTTTTAGAAGTGTTATGTGGCCATATAAATGTAGTAGGGGCGTTTGTCAGTACACTGGCTTCGATTTGTCGTATTCTATGGTGCCTTGTCGTTTTGTCGTGACTAGCACATATCACCCCTCATAATGGCAAGTTTATTTTGATTGTAAATGAAAATACCACCTCGTCAGCACCTTCGTTGAACGGAGGCGAATGATATGACGATGCACCGGACCATTAAAGAGTTCCTACGAGTCACAAATGACAATGAATGTGTTTCACCAAGGTCGAAAGCAACTATAGGAAGCATTATATTTTCCTTAATAGTATGGGAGAATATTGGTCAAGCCGTGCAGTTATTGGGAACGAGGCAGTAGATATTACTACCATAATTGGGAAACGCGCATAGGGCGACCATGCGATAAATGGCGTGGTGTAATACCAGCGACCATACATTGTCTCCTCGTGTCCCTCTTGCCACTTTTCGGTTCTACTATTCATTATACAGACATCAACTCTAATTCGCATGATTTCTCCTGACCCGTTCTCGACATAATCCCTTGCCTCCATCCACTGCATTGATATAATTGTCCATGCTTATAAGTCACCAGTCACTCTCATTCGATTTATACTCCACAACTCTGGAACTTAACAATTCTCATTCGGCCGCTTCTTTAGTTGACATATAGCATTCAAATGAAATATTTTTATAAGAGGGCAAAACAGGTTACCCTACCACAGCAAAATATGATTGACCCTTTTCAGGTTCAGGATGCATGTTTCAAATCATAGTTTCCCAATCATCAGGCGAGTGTGGGAACAGAAAAGACAGCTCGGCCTATTTGAAGGGCACGCTCGAGTCTAATCATGGTATGTTTCCTAACATAAGTAATTAACGAGCCATGTAAAAGCAATAGAGCGTGATACTAAGCTGGTCATCAGTCAATATCATGTTGAGACCTGTCACTCATTGTACACACAACATGTGATGCCTACTATTCTGCTGCTGAAAATGGGTTTGTGCTGACCAGTATCCATGAAACAGACCAGCATACCTATGATACAGCTGTTAACAAAAGCAATAGCCTGAATTAGTGGGGTACTACACTATTATGGATCATTCATATCATGTATCACGTCATGGAGTATGACGGGTACAACCGTATAATTCCAGCTTTAGGTACGAAGCCCAAGGAACGGCATCATAAGCTCCGTACCTATTTACAATCTACGTTAGCACCCAAATCCAAAATGATCAGCATTAATCATAAATGTTCAACAAGGATTGGACAGATACAATTCATAAAACGAGGCGTTTTGCACTGAAATGGGGCAGAGGGGAGAATGACTTGGTTACATCTTATAATGATAACTAAATGTAGCAGGGTAAATGCTAAACTAATCCCATATTAGAAGCCTTTCATCACCATAATAATGACAAGGTTTGCCTACATATATCCATGGATACACTGCAGCTTCAGTATCCCTCTCGGTCTGCCCGCCCGAGGCTCACATAGCTAGTGCTTCAATTATGAAAAGTGCCATGTGATCGTAGATACAACACAGTCAAACAGCCCATTTTGAGGAAATGCGCTAGATACTATCACCGTGCTTTTCGTGACAGAAGGTGACTATATTAGTCACAAACGACCATTGACGTGTTTAATACCATCCATCAGCATGTAAGCAATGTACAGTATGTCCTTACACAGCATGGTATAATACAGTCTAGGCCTGGTGGTTAACTAAATTACACGAGAACTGCTGGGAATGACTACGTTCGTTGATAATACAGAATTGTTTTCCATTCCTTTATTAATAATATTCTCTGTCGCTCGCGATTGTAACTTATCCGTCATTTTAAGTACTTAGACCATGCAATGCAAGTTTATGGCCACTTGGGCGATTTGGTGGGGCTTGAAGCTGAATCGAATACAAATAATATAGCAGTTAGCAAGCACATCACATACATTCAAACTTGCTGAATCATTAATATAGCAGTTATAGTAATTACAATTTGCACACCGCTGGTGGTTGAAAGGTGACGGGGAGAAAACGATTAATCTGCGTTACTTACCAAAACTGTAAGTTATTGCAGCATCAAGCAAGATGTTCAGATGATGAACAGCCACTTCATCAATCGTATGCCTTGGTACATTAAACGTAATTATTTTCTTTTCGTAGTTGACGTATCCGGCGTTATCAGCTGCTCGCTCGCCAATACGTCACCACCAGTTTCTTCCAGACACTAATCTACAACTGCAGTGCTTGAGAAACTAGCGACTTACGCAAAGAAATGATATGTGTTCTCTCCCCCAAATCCGCCATCACACTAGAGATATGCTAGGTACCTAAGTTTGTGTGGAAATATGGCAATAAATACATTCGAGACACAAAATGGCCTTTCAGTTAAGCCCTGAGGCACTCGAGGTCCCATCTCATATAATATGCTTGGGCATCAAAGACAATAACGTCTAGGTGGCATTGGATATTGGATCTAAAAACAGTCGGGCACAGCAAAGTGTCTAGTTTATTCATGATACACTACTGTGACACAAAACACTACATCGTCCGCAAAGATATACATATAATATATATATGAGTTTATCCGTGTATGCCGGGGATGATTTCGTTGCAAAGTAGAATCACTTAATGCACATTTTCATGGTGTAATATTGATAATATGATTATCCGATTTCCGTTGCTTTATCTGTAAGTTTGTTAGTTACCGCAGGGTTTATAACGACGAAGCAAGGATGTACAATCGGCATTTAAGCAAGTAACACTTTGAGATAATCTAACTTGGCGAATTATGAAAAAGGAAATAAGTCTAAATAGGCAATAACTTATCGTGACGCAAATCATTGCTAAATGTGAAATTACATCCAGTTCACTAATCCACTTATTCCTAGAATTTTTTGGGATGTGATCAATCATAATGTTGCAATACCTGCACTTACAATCTATTGTGATGCGAATTGTTCAGGCGGGAAGCGGTAGCAGCAGCAGCAGCAACAGCAACAACAACAGCAGCAGCAGCAGCAGCGTTACCTCCACCTGCATCGTTAGAATTCCCATGACGTAATGGCCTTTATTTGCTTTTGCACAAACATTGGTGTAAAGAAGACAACCTCTGCATATTTGAGTCTTGGACAACAATATGGCGGCTCCACCGTGGTACACAATGACCACTTGATTGCATTGAAGACACTATGGTTCTGTATTGTAAAGGCTATCCATCCGCATAATCAGATTACCTGCTCGAGCAACCGCAGTTGATGTGCCAGTGTGTATGCATGCAATTCTGCACGCAAATGTCATCCGCTCGTCTTTAGACATTTTCCGAGAGGACGACATTAATGTAGACAGACCACCTGATTTATCGATGTGTTGATTTGCATGCTCTTCTGTATATGTTGATCAGTAATTTTCTAAAGCAGAAATTATCTCCTTTTGAAGTTGGTTCCGCTCTTTTGGTTCCAATACAACAGGACCAACGATGTCAATAAACAATACTTTGAATATAACTTTCGCGTTATTGTACTAAGAAGCACACTTGGACAGGTCTTATATAGCAATATAATGACTTAATGCAGCTAGACATCTGGTACTTATAATCTGCTATACAGACTTGGTGCTTGCCAAATGGATGTTATTTGTAAACACACACATACATACTTTATTAGTTATTATGGAATCCGTAATGGAAATTGGACACCTTATAATTGCACGCGTATAAATGCATAAGCCACATTTTAAAGGTGGGTTATTATTATATATAGGCCTCGTTGTGTATATATATATATATATATATATATATATATATATATATATATATATATATATATATATATATATATATATATATATATATATATATATATATAGAGATATATATATACATATATATATATATCTATATATATATATATATAGAGATATATCTTTATATATATGTATATATATATTTATATTTATACATATATATGTGTACATATATATATTTTTGTGTATAAAGATATATAATATAAACACATATAATTATATAATTATTGACATAGATATATATAAACATATAATATATATATATATATATATTGGTATATATGAAAAAAAAACTGATCAGGATGTGTGATATATATATATATATATATATATATATATATATATATATATAACATATATATATATATATATATATATATATATATATATATATATATATATATGATGAAAAAATTTATATATCTGTATATATATATATAGTATATATATATATATATATAGATATATATATATATAAACACATATAATTATATTATTATTGACATAAATAATATAAATGTAAATATATATATATATATATATATGATCTATATATATATATATATATATATATATATATATATATATATATATATATATATATATATATATATATATATATATATATATATATATATATTAATATATATGAAAAAAGCGACTGATCAGGATGTCTTATTGTAGGCGATGAATAAATGGCTAAGCGTTAAACCGCAACGAGGAGGGAATAATCCACATATGACAGCAAATGTGTTTCATCCAAACCCTATACAACACAACAAAGCATCATATTGTCCATTATAGTCAGGCATGAGCCAATTTAGATTTTGGGAGTAGGTTATATTCACATAATTTGATGATCATTCGTGCTCATAAATACGATGCATGACGCGGCATGGTAGCCAAGCTTTTGTATGCCGCCTCTTTGAGTTTCCGAACATGTAGGTGATGCATACAGTGGCTGTGTAATGATATGATTGCGATAGAGATATCTTGATTTCACAAACACTGCTTAATATTCTAAGCAGATGGATGCATTAAATATTGACCCAGTTAATCACAATTTATTTCATCCCGTGTATCTTTAGCCGTGTAAAACTAATTTACCTGTAACTAAAAATGTCAGTTCGTCAACGTTGCTTCTGGGCAGCTAGATTTTACAAATTGTGAAACATTATCTGTTTCACATACCCTGATAGCCTGCAGCAGCATCTCTCCACCAACTGCCAAATCAACAGGCATCTGACAAGCTGTCAACTTGTCTTTAAAGCTAGAGCGCATGTAGTAAAAGTGAATTTCTAGCAGAAAAAGGAAGCTTCATTGAACAATAGCAAAATGAAGCAAAATGTAAATCGAATGGGATAAGCAGCCTCTTTCGTCATCATTGTTGTGCAATTCTGATCTTTTTGAAATCAATCTGTCCGACATGCGTTATGATATTGATATCAAGATGATATGATCAAATCGCATTTGAATTATGAGCTAGAATGGCTGCCTCTGATCATGTTCCATGTGGCGTTTCTGGCCCTGCAACAGCCTATTCCTAGCACGACCCGTCTTGCGAAGGCACGCGATGCGTGGCACAGTACTTTAATGCGAAAGTTGCAAGTTGGGTATTTGAGCTGTGGTTTAATGGTGTGATAGTAATGATGACACATTGATTTGGCAATCTGGACATGCGATTATTCCGGAAATGCCATTTCATACAGCTTTCCTAGCTATTCAGATGTCCACCATTTTGGTAAATATAAGGTCACATAGTATTTGTTTGCTCTTCGTTCGCTAGGTGCGCACCATGCTTTTCGAACTGTCATGTTTGAAATAGTCCGGACTGCGCCTGCGCGTAGCTATTACCGCCTCATTTTAAAGATAAACATGTCGACACGGCTCATCAATGATGCCACCAAGACTGCAATGTAATGATAGTCCATGTGAGCTGAAAACATCCACTCGGAATATTAGGTGCTAATTGTTCATCAAAGCATGCGATAAAACCAAATATCTCGCGAGGATTTGTACGTTCAAGGTATCTGATTTGAATCGTAAATTTGTGCATTGCGTTGGGATCTAACATCGTGGGAGGTCTACTGAGACGTTCTGTAGGGCTAGGGCATGATGTGACACTGAGATGGGTACTTCCTTCAAGTCATCTAACTAACCACGTGCTTTGAAAAGCACGAGCAAATTTTTCTTAAATCACCAACCGGAAGCTGTGCTATGAGGCAAATAATTAGGTCAGTGAAACGCTGCTTACTAGTTGATAGCGGCATTTCGTTGAGTGAACAAGCTCACCGGAGACCTATACACAACACTAGATCATCAGGACAAATAAACCTGCCAGACGATTTTTTCAATGCAAAGGCAATCGCCTAGCGCTCATATTGATATGCAGGAAGGCTCACATGTGTGATCTGGCATTCATTGGCGTAGGCTGATTGACAGACTTGCCCTTCAATTGAGATCTGAGGACCGTATTCTGATGTGAAAGACCTATAAATTTACGAGTCGAGGCACGTACGTCTAGGCCTTGGAGTAATTTAAGTTGTGATGAATATTACGACTACAAATCCTTTTGCAAGGGTTTATACGCATCGTAAGATTAGGTTTCATGAGTTATATCTACGCCAGTAAAATAAATGAAGCTAGCAGCAGCTGATTAAGCGCCTTTCCGATCACTTTTCAACGCGCGGAAAGGTCATTGCATTACTTCCTGATCAAACACGTAAATGGAAGTAAGTCTCTCTTTGGCTCTGATCAGATGTCAATGAGCTGACGTTATACACAAGCGGCATGCAGTCCGGCAGATTCCCAATTCAGGAAAACATTCTCTGATGACTTGCAAGCGTAAAACAAAATTCTAAATTCGAACGGTCCTGAGAATATGCCCAAATCTGATGCCGACTTCAATCTAATCATATTGCGTTTAGTTCTAGTATCTTGGCCAGTGACATATGACTGCATGTGTGGTTGATGATTGTCATGCGTAGCTATTGCAATCTCTACCAAGCAAACAGTATCCAACTTTAAATCTGCTTGCTATGAGATGTGGGATGCAACAAACGGTGATCTACAATCCATTCGATGGTTACAAAGCCGGTGAAGCATCCTCATGACTTACGCGACTAATGTGTCATAAGATTGCACCACTTTACCAGGTAAATATATTGTTGCTGTGCAACACACGATCTATATTTTATGACTGGTTTGCGTGAATGATTTATCACAGTTCAGTAATGCAAACTTTGCAATAACGCATAACTACGGATGAGAGCAATCTGCAAGTAAAAAGTGATAGATTCAATCGTGAAAGATGGCAACTGTAAACTCCTGGTTTAAGTTGTTCAAAGTAGAGCAGGTTGCCAGGAAAGTTATCGTACGAGGGAGTATTGAGAATCGTTTTAGGAAGAAAAAACACAACACGAACGGTGATTTCAAATAAGATGGTTGTGTGCCCAATAGCTGAGCGAATAGCTATTTGCCCCAATCCCCGTTCTGATTAAACAATCCCATGTCCTATCTCCTTCCAAACCGGAGCATCGCTTATGTAGTAGAGTACAATGGATTGGCAAAACGTCCGACGAGTAACTTGCAAAAGGTTTCTTGCACATACAATACGAACTTGCCAATATTGTCCTCTTTACCGCTGGTTATTTCCCACTAACTGCTTACAGAGCGCTTAAGAGTTTAATATCAAGCTTGTGAACGACAGAGAAAACTAACAGCCCATTAAATGAGTTCCCATTTACAAAGAAAGAACGTTTGCTATAAGTCGTTAAAGGGCTATTTGAAAGCTTATATAGACGTCGGCCTCTCAATTCGCACTTCTCACGCTGCCTCCTGAGTCTAATGTTGCGTAAGCAGAAAGTCATCATTCCGCAAAACGAGAGGCTTCTCAATTGAGGAAGACTATTTTTGCAATTAGCGCTTAGCAAATGTACTGACGTTATCTATCCCTATCGCTGGTACGCCGTTAACTGACAGCAATATACGGTTTAATATTTGATTTGGCCAATTGCACACGCCGAATCAAAAAACATAATTTTTTGGGCATCAAAATAACGCAGCAACAGTAGCCCCAAAGGCAGCCAGGTTTATTGAGTCGCATTTTTTTGTGCTACAATTTTTCCCAAAAGAGATTGAGCTATTTATGCAACCCTAAGAACGAATCATAACGTCGTTCATCAACTGTAACATCTATTTAATGTTCACTTATTTGTCCCTATCATAATCACAACGTTATTGATAGCAATCAATAATTTGCATAAGCTATGCTATCTGATATTTACTGTTACAAAACCCCCATACAAAATAAAAAAGGACAGCTCTGTGTTGTCAGCCACTGCCCTTGACATCATGGGCTATCCCGGGTTAACCTGGTACGTTGCTTGGATCGAAAAGTTTACACTGTTCAGTATTCAATATCGTATTATCCATTGCTGGTGAGTAATACTTAACTAGTGCTTATATTCCTGTTATGATTGGTACATGTGATTCATTCATGCAAGTTGCATTCTTGTCTAGATATAAGATACAAAGTGAATCGAGATCAACTATAGTACATCTGTTAGAGTAGTAGAAAACTTGACCACTAAAGAATAGGTGCTTACTGACTCAAGTTAACACCAAGCATATCACAGTTCATTACTGAATAGAGTGTTCTCCCTGGCCTGGCATGTGCTAACGCACCTGTCATTGTTTCAGCAGGATATACGTGCAAGTTGTTTACCTTGAATGAATAAAACTAGATAGCAGTATACCGAGAGTATAGCTGTTAGCAATCGACAATATTTGACATGTTGGTTTTATACAATATACTGTATCAGTAACTACATGTCTTTGACTGTATGTTTGGCCAAATTCTTTCCAGCTCTTGATATGCAGTCAAACCCAATGGGAATGCACTGTCTATATTACAGGAAACTCGTGAATTATCAGCTAAAAAAAGAATTAGGTGCTAAGCGACTCGAGTAGACAGTTGTAGCGGGAGGTGCGGGAGGTATCTGCATCATGCTAAGCACTCATCTTACTGGATAAGAATAAATTGGGCGGCAAAGTCGTGACGCCAGGAAATAGACAGTCATTAATCTGTAAACATTGTTAGTCAAGTCGCCGGAAATGGACTCACGGTCGTTACCTCTTTTGTTCCTATTCATCTTACGGAAAATTTTTTTTTAACAGAAGGTGTAACAACATGAATTCTTAATGCTGCCAGTACGTGTACCCTAATTAACATGGTTCACCAAATCGAACATTTCTTTGTTATTTTTAAGAGCACTTACGAATAGCGCTGTGTACATATATGGAAAAAGGGGCCGCGATACATTCTAGATACAGCTAGTATGCTGCTATAATTTGGATTCATCTATTTTCAGTTCAGGCCATCAGTTAACTTTGCTACATGCATTTTCAGCAACATTTGCCTTCTTTACATCAAAATATTTTGGGTGGCACATGGCATAACGTTAATCATTTCTGGACTGTTTTATTATGTCATACATTGTGTTATGGTTGGGTTAGCAACACTCGAGCAACATCCGATGCCAAACAAGTAAACGTTCTTTCTCTGGTTCAACAAGCTATGCTCAAACCGCAACCCGACTCAAAGAAGTCTACCTTGACGCGACATTTACGTTAGCAGCTCGAGTACATCTGCCAACATTTTCATTGTATTATGCATCAAAAGTTGCTTTGCGACTTCCATTTCAGCACTCTTTATTGCTGCATAATATCATGTCATTCTGTACATAAACATCGTCAAGTCAAATGTCCTATGCCCACCTGTACCATACAACTGTTTGACTTGGCTGTCTGCCATGGCTTAGCTTGAGACGCAGGCTTGTTACGTAACTACCTAAGCAGCAGTTCGAGCGGATGAACAGTTTTTAAGACATGAAGTCACAAACACAGCATTGAGCTTATATTCCTTAACAGAGTCAACGCGGAAGCGGTGTATTCCAATTTCGAGATATTGCAGCTAAATTTGTGACCAGTGATACACACGTGGCTAGTTGGTAGTGGCGTTCCGAAGAGTGCGCTATAAATGGGTCTATGAGCAAAAACTGGATCGTTAAGGTTCATCAACCAGCGAGACGCGTTTATACAACCATAGACATTAGGTGTCTTGTTGTTATGCACAGTGGCACAAATGCGCGATCAGGCATTCCTTTGTGTCGGCTAATGGACAGACCTTCCATTCTATTACGATTTGAGGGCCCCAAGCCACATTCTTATACGAGATGTCTAAATATTTAAATAGGGTGATCCATGTTCGTCTATTTGGCCGTAGAAGGGGTTCCAACAGCAACTCGGTACTTTAACATGCTGGTATTTAATGTAGGGTGGCGATCACGTGACAAGTGACCACAAAGAGGGAGCATGACCCTCTCGCCCCCTCCCCCCGCACCCCGCTTCCTCCCGAGGACTCATTTTCGGGAACTGGCATTCATGTGAGAAAAACCGATTTAGAATAAAGCAGGTACTATCAGTTACAAGTGGAAGTCGATATCGTTTGGATCATCGCGTAGCCAGAAATTGACAATCGCTGAGAATGATGTCTTGGCGTTTAACTGGTTCATGTCAATATCACCAGAACAATGCCTCAAACCAGATTATCGAGGCTTCTCCATGTGACAGTCGTGATCTTATCGTACATGACAATGCTGAAGCATCCGCACCCACATGTTAACTCCAGTATCGATAGACATGTGTTTCATCATAATCCCCAGCAGCGAAACGATGCATTATAGTTCCCAATATAACCGAAAAGTATACGCGTAAATCTCTGCGATTAACGGGATTCGTGGGGCGGGTTATAGTAAACGAACTGAACAACCCTGCACCCGCAGACATGCAACATGTCTATCTTCAGTGGCTGAACTCGTAAAGTGCATCACGCATACTATGTGTCTGCCTCTCTTTCTACTATCTCTTCCATTCTGTGTATCATGTGATCCATCTTTCTATCTCTCCCGCTCAACTTCTTCAATTTTGGCTTACTAAATAAACCATCCAATATGCCAGGAGAGCAATAAGCATACGTTTCTCATCTCAATATGAGGAAGCAACATGCTTGGAGCTGTCTATATGCAGTTGGTGAATAGATCTTTGAAAGCCGGATGCATGGAATTTGGATGCAGTGAGGTAGCATGATGTTCATTGATGGTTAGGGAATACTGGGATAATAAGGTGTTTTTCTTAAATCATCAGGAAAAACGCTGTGACAGGTAAGTAGTGGCCTTCCTATGAGTGAGCAATCACGCCCGCAGCCTTCAGATAACTCTGGATCATTAAGATCAATAAACCAGCCAGGCGAATTAAAGGCCATATTTGTATGCATTGAGGCGCACATATGTGATCAGGCATTCATTAGCTTTGGCTGATTTACAGACCACTACTTCAATTGAGATCTGACGGCTTCAAGGAACATCATAATTTGAGAGGCCTTTGGATATGAGAAGTGTAGGGTATGTACGTTTTGTTGGAAATACTTATATAAAAGAATCCATGCATAGTTAGGTATGTATATGTATCATACTATGCATCAATGTACCGTTGATCACGACAATTATGCGTTGCATATGTGCTTCACCGTTCTGATTGCAGGTCATCAGGTTCTCGTTGCCAAACGCATGTTTATTTACGTGTAAAGTCAGACAGAATGTGCCATAATGTGCCTGCTTGGTAATGAAGATAAATTAAGTCGTTATAAGACCGGCTTTCCTCTTGGGGCCATTTGACAAGTAACAATTATGCATAATGACTTATTATGGTTTGCAAATATACGATATTCAGAAATTAAGCTTTCACAGAATTTGAGGGTTATACAGGAGTACGTTCGGTATTGCTAAAAGCCATAATTCTAATACACAGAAGTAGTCACCAACTTGACTCACATTTGGGTATATAAGTTCCACTCTACAATGAATACCGACTGATAGCCGTGGACGTTAGACAACCAACTTTTGTCACCTGAATACCAAGGCAAAATGAAGGTCGCACACTAGATTAAAAAAAAACTTACTGAATGAGATTCATATTGACTGGATTTAATGTGACACTGATGGGCACGGCGGTATTGATATTTAATGGGTGGCATCATGGTGGAACTGCGATTTCACTAGAGTTTGAGAATCTAAATGTGAGAATATTTCGGACGAAAATCGTAAACACATTGCCTGTAAGAAAGGAATCGTTATGGTTTATATCGGTGCCGGTTCAAGACATAGTGCTATAGGTAACTCCACAATACCATCAGGAGTGAAAAATAAATCAATGCCATTTTTGCATCCACTGAGCCAAAATATGAGGTGTCCTTCCGGCAATTCAAGTTATTGTCACTCGGTTATCGTCATTAGCCCTGACCGTAATTAGTGAGCTGTTATGGTTGCTTCCTCATCATATGTCGGGAGAATATAGACATGCATTCCACGAAGCGCTGATGGCAGATACGGTAAATGTATGCCAACTGCTTATTTGGTTAACTTAACCCTTGATTTGTAAACAGCTATACCGTACAACCCCCCAACCCCCAGTATACTCACTATTTATCTTATTTCAGGACACCTTTTGCGACATACCCATGATGTGGATATCATGTTTCTTTACAAACTAAAACTTTTCAAATTGCCGTATACGATGTAAGTTTATTGACTGGGGTACGATCTCTTACTTACTTGTACTGAATAATGGCCGCCTACGGTCGTATCCCGTTCTGTACTGCTTGTTCTTAACCGCTCATCCAGGCAAGCACAGATTAAAAGTGCGATCTGGTATTAATGATAAATAGACATTTGTATGGTCGTGATTCTTTACACACTAGGTGTTTTACAAATAGCAAAATACAGTTACAGCTTAATGGGAACCACTAGTGGAAGGCGAGGAGTTGAAATGGCTGATCATTTTACCAGAGCGCAGATAGAACGAGGAACAGTAAATGCGATCTATCCTTACCCTCAGCAGCAAACCGAGGATCTATAATTCCCAATGCAGAAAATATTGATATAGCGCGCCGTTTATTGTGAGTTGTGTTAGGTTAATACTATTTTACGACCCTGCTACGCATGACGCAAAATATGCCTATTCAATTCAGTTAGCGTCGAATTACTTCTAGCAAATCATTAACAAATCATCTGCTAATTAGTGAGTGATTAGATTATCACTGCAATGTTTTCCTAAGTTGACTACTAGTGTACATTGTATGCTTTTCACTTACAAAACAGTCCATGGGATAGGTGAAGTTAAGGGAAAGGTGTTGAATGCAATCGTAAATACTAGGTTCAACACCGTGTATTACTCAATATCCTGTTCCTCCTAGTTTGCTGTGAAGTCGTAACTCGAACTAATGTAGCTGTAAATTCCTACAACTTAGAAGATAGGATGCTTGCAAGCCGCTTATTTGGCTGGTACGGTGCAGTTGTTTGCAAAACAAGGGTTAAGTTAACAGAATAAGCGTTATGCATACAATTACCGTAGCTGCCATCAGCGTGTCGTGGAAGACGTTTCCCGGTATGCATGTCCATATTCTCCCAACCTTAGATGAGGAAGCAACTATGCCCGCTCACTAATTAGGGTCAGGGCCTGTGTCCATGACAGAGCGACCATAACTAGCATTGATGAAAGGAATCTGATATTTTGGTCTAGTGGATGAAAATGTGCGAAAATTGTGATTTAATACAAAGCTTCGTACTTTGAACCACACACGGTGTTTGTAATCAACATAGCAACGATGGATCTACTTCTTTACGTCACCTAACTCAACGGTTTATCTAACGCTAGACGTACATTGCCATAGTCAGGCAGTTTATCTCTGTAGTGATACAATAACATTAAGAGATACATTTTATCAGACACACCAAAACTCTCAATGCATAAGGTAACTTGAAAGTGAGCATTCTCATAATTATAACCTCCTATGGATCTCAGCAAAGTTCATTGCAACACCTCATACACGCAGTCCGTTTCTTTGGTCAGAAGAATACTGCAGATAATCGTTTCTGAGAACAGTGTTAAACTCGCCTTCAGTAGCAATTTTTTGCACTTGACTGCGAAACGTACATAACTGACTCAAACATCTATCTATTTATTTTATCGCTGCCATAACATGCAGAATAACTCTGCTTCTACTTTGACATAAAGAGCATATTTGTATATTCAGCTAGTCTGATCATGCAAGCGCGAAGCCTATTGTGATCTTACTGTTTGAATTGGATTATTGTGTCACTAGCTTACTTATAACAATTGAGGACCTTCATTTACATTTGTGTTTGTCAAAAATTATTATATGATTAAGAACAAGAAATAATATGGTACAATATATAACTAACAACAGAGCTTTACACTGCTCAATCTATTTTATTTAACATATCCTCGAAAACTTATACTTCCTAAGCAAAACGGAACCCGTTATTTTCAGTGAAATATCCCTCTATATCTGCCTTGCAGGTGTCCTTGTTGACGTTCGCGACAGCCTGCGCATTCATTGCATTCGTTAATCAAAGAAGGCATTTCAATGTACATAGATGGTGCTGGATCACGTTTCAAACCATGCATAGAAATACATTCACCTTGGCTTTGGTCTCGAAACTGTAACATCTCAATTGTAGGGTGGTTCAATCACTCAACACAACAATTAACGCTCGATCACACACGCGTGCCACCCTGAATAAAAATGCGAGTACCGGCATGTCAGTTTCCTAGCTTTTTACGAATGCTTTAACAACAAATAAGCTATTATGCTGATTAGTCCTTAGGATCGCGTGCCAATAGATCGCGTGCACGAATGACCCGTAAAATCCGTTCGGACCCATAAAAGGCGTTTCACTGACTACGTGAGGTTTTGATGATTTCCAGTCGTCACTATGTATTGTGAAGACGTTTTATCAACGCATATTGTTGACTGGGTAGATTGTTAAAGTAATTCCGCAACTAAGCGTTTGGCAACCCCAAATACCCACACTTAAGCCTCTCGCCAATAAATACCAAAACCTGTTTAACGCAGAAAAGTGATTGATGTATGCGATTATTAGCTGCAAACACACGGCTGCCTCTATCTTATGATATTACATCTACATAGGCTTAGCAAGATATATTTTTAGGCAGTCTAGCACTTGGTACCAAGTTATTACATCATATTAGCTGCAACTCCCGTAATCCCTGCAACATCACGGGTACTGGTAACTTTTCCCTTGAATATCGCTCTTTAGTTGAAAAACCCAGAGAAACAGTCATAATTTGGTCTTCAAGAGATGCTGGTCTGATGGTGTGAGGATATGATCACCTGGGGGCAACACCTGACCCACCCATCTGCCAAGCGGTAGCTACAAAGCGCATAATGTATCCACACGACCAATTGATGGTGAGAGTAAGGAAAAACTGTATTGGCTTGAATGATTATTTGCTACTTAACGCACCCTATGATGTCGAATTTATCGATAAGGCATAGCCTGCTGCAGACAGGTGTCCTGTTCTGCCTTTCTGTAC